>CM052542.1:38559107-38583489 GCA_028533065.1 Trachops cirrhosus | reverse complement strand
GGAGCGTTTAAAGATGTTCCGGAGGTTCCCAAGCTTCTCCTCATTTTTTTGAATTCTTATTTCTTCATTCTTTTCTGGTTGTATATTTTTTTCTTCCTTCTGGTCCACTCCAATGATGTGAGACCCATCTTTCATTCCATCACTATTGGTTCCCTGTGCATTTTTCTTCATTTCACTTATTGTAGCCTGCATTTTTTCATCTAATTTGCAACCAAAATCAACCAGTTCTGTGAGTATCCTGATCACCAGTGCTTTGAACTGTGCATCTGATAGGCTGGCTATCTCTTGGTCACTTAAAAGGATGGGTTCTGGGGCTTTCAATTCTTCTTCTGTTTGAGCCATCTTTTTGCTGGTTTTTTTTGTTTGTTTTTTCTGTTTTTTGGTCTTGTCAAGCTCCTGTAGTGAGGGGCGGGGCCTTAGGAGCACACCAGCGCAGGGCACCCCAGTCCCTGTGTTGTGACAGTTGTACGTGGGGGCGGGGTCCGAGAAGGATCAATGGCACTTGTTCTGTTCTCTGTAGGACCTCAGTCCCTTCCGCCACTTTCCGCAAGCCAACTGGGCCCCTCTGGCACCAATTCTGGTGTGGGTGGGCCTGTGCACCCCACGGGACCTTCCTTTTCAGTCAGTGACCCAAAGCTCTATTTCCCAGTGCTGGGACCCTGAGTTGGGCACAGTGACTTGCTTCACAATGGCCACCTTGCTGGGTCTGCTGGTCACCACCCCCTGGCCAGGGCTCACCAGCCACCGCCGTTTGTGCGCCCAGGGTCTGCCTGCTGCAGATTTGCGCACCATCTGGGTTGCTCAGCTCTCCGCTCCTGGTCCCTAGCCTGGCCCAACTCTGCCCCTCCTACCGGTCTGGATGAACATGTCTATTTTTAAATCCTTGGGTGTCCGACTTCCATACAGTTTAATTTTCTGTCAGTTCTGTTTGTTATTTTGTTTCTATATTGTTGTTGTCCCTATCTTGGTTGTGCCAGGAGGCACAGTGCGTCCACCTATGCCTCCATCTTGGCCGGAAGCCAGAAATTAATGGAATTCTTTTCCACAGCAGTACCTTGAATTTAAAAATGCAAAGCTGAAATTAGAACACAGTGATTAGCTTTTCAGAAACTGTGTGCCTCAGATGTTCTAATACAGATGATATCACTTCTGACTACAGTAACCAAAAATGGCATCACCACTTTAAATTCCTTTCCTTTTGAGCAAATTAATGTTAACTATGTTCAGCTTTACCCAGATACTAAGGCTACAATTACCAAAATAATTTGGCTAACTCTACGAATGATGTATTTCTAACCAGTTCTTTACCTGAATAGAATGAATTTAGTTAATGAGTCAAAACTGCAGAAGTAAATTTACTTTCTTTTGACATTAGATTAAATAAAAGAGGCATGTATGCTAGTTGTACTGGTTAATTTTATGTGTCAATTTGGCAAGGCCACAGTACCCATATATTTGGCATATATTTGGTCACGTGCTTGGATGCTGTAGTAAAGGTATTTTTTAGATGAGGTTAAAATTTAAAACAGTAGACCCTGAGTAAAGCAGATTGCCCTCCATAATGTTGGTGGGCCTCATCTTATCAGTTGAAGGCCTTAATAAAAAGACTGACCTTCCCTGAGAAAGAGCAAATTCTGCCTGTGCACTCTATCTGCAACATCAACTCCTCCACAGATCTCCAAGCAATCACCAGAAACAATTTCTTAAATCTCTCTCTCCTCTTGTGTGTGTGTACATCCCACTGTACATATCTATACTTGTACATCTTACTAGTTCTACCTGACCCTAAAAACACTTCATTTTGATTCTATAATTTCTTGGTAATTACCTTTAGAACATGAATCTGGAAGTGACCTCTTCTAATTTTTCAGCCTTTTGTCTTACATTTCTTCTTGTCTTCCTTTCCATCCCAAATCAACTTTAGGCCATACTTAGTATGCTCAGACTGCAGATAAATACCACACACTGGTGGCTTAAACAACAGAAACTTATTTCTCACTGTTTTGGAGGTTGAGAAGTCCAAGATTAAGATGCTGGCAAAATAGGTTTTATTCTGAGATCTGTTCTCTTGGCTTGTAGGCGGCTGCCATCTTGCTGCATGTGCTCACATGATCTCATCTTTGTATGTTTGCAGACAGGGAGTGACGTCTCTGAAGTCTCTTTTTATAAAAAGTCTGATCCTAGCAGATGAGGACCTCACTTTTTATCACCTAATTAACCTTAATGACTTCCTTAGAGCCCTCATCTCTAATACAGGTACACAGTTAAGCCCTATACAGTTAGGTCTTCAGCACATGAATTCTGAAGAGGCATAAACACTCAGTCCACAATACCCTTAACTGAGAAATGGTTTCTAATTTGTTCATAAATATATATTTCCTGTTTTCTTTCTTATAAACAAATCCATTCCTCTCAATTATAATGACAGCCAATCTTTCACATTATTAAACTTGATATCCAATCTGAGAACTCTCTGGACATATTGTGTATATCCTCCTTCTTTTACATTTTTGTATTGTCACACCTACACGCCTTAACTAGACTCTTGCCCCAGCAACTAGGCGCTTTTCTTACATTTCCCAGAACTTCCCTGAAACTCAGAGGGCACCAAATAAGAAAGAGACATGAGACTGAGGAAGCAACATATAGTCCAATCATTTTCTAATAAAAATCACTACACAATTATTTTTAACTCCATCCATGGTATATGTCTTCCAATAATTTTTTAAAGATTTTATTTATTTATTTTTAAATAGAGGGGAAGGGAGGGAGAAAGAGGGAGAGAAACATCAATGTGTGGTTGCTTCTCATGTACCCCCTACTGGGGACCTGGCCCACAACCCAGGCATGTGTCCTGACTGAGAATTGAACCGGTGACCCTTTGCTTCGCAGGCTTGCACTCAATCCACTAAGCCACCCCAGCCAGGGCTGCCTTCCAACAATTTTACCAACTAAATACAGGTCATAATTAATGCCCACTGGTTGCCATATATATAGCATAGTTGTGCTGCTTCAATCGACACAGACTCTATTCTGCCTGAATAGTCAAAAGACCTTTTGTACTTAACACATCAAACTGTGATCTGTAATCTGGGCACATATACCTGGCTTTGATTTATTCATCTATAAGGAGATGATCTAGATAGTAGATTTCAATGACTATAGCTGAGAGCACTGGCTTTTGAGTCAGGCCAAAATGATACAAATGCTGATTTTGTTATTTACTCATAATATGACTTTGTAAAAGTCCTTTTCCCCCTCTGAACCTGTTTCATCATCTATAAATTGAGGATAAAAATAATGTCTACCTCACAGAACAGTAAAAATTAAATGAAATAACATGTACAGGGTATAACAATGTCTTATATTTAGTAACTCCTAAGATAGACATTAGCTATCATGATTTATCATTTTAAATACTCATATATCTGAATGAATGAACACATAAGTGCATGATACTTGAGGTCTCTGAATATTCTACATTCTATGTTTCATTTTTCTTCCACTTGCCAAAATGTCTAGTCAAAGACATTGGAAAAAAGAGGTTTGCTAGTTCTTAAAGTGACAAAGCTAAGCCTTCCTGTTAGGGGAAGTGGCACGCACTATTTATAGTTATTCTGTGTTATGTCCCCCTAAAAAGTATGTTAAATGCCTAACCCCTGGTACCTTTATGTGAATGTGACCTTTTGTGGAAATAGGGTCTTTGCAGATGTAATCAAACTAAGATGAGATCATACTAAATTAGGTGGACCCTCATCCAATATGATTGGTATCTTTCTAAGAGGAGAGGGCACACAAACTCAGAGGGAATACAGCCATGAGAAAATGAAGACAGAGATTAGAGTTATACTGCCAACAAATCAGGAGATGCCTAGGGCTTCCAGACGCTGGACAAAGTGAGGAACGATTCTGCCCCAGAGGCTGCAGGGGGAGTATGGCCCCATCAATAATTTGATTTAAGATTTCTAATCTCTACAACCATAAGAGAACAATTTTTTTTTTTGTTGTAAGCCAACCAGCACAGGGTACTTTGTTATGACAACCTTGGAAACTAATACAGTTAAGGTTATATTTTTCCCCGATGTGTTTTTTAAATAGCAATAACTTCTACATACATTTAAAACAGAGAGATACCTATTATGTGTTCAAACTAAACATAATTAAGAAACTGTAGAACCCTAGCAATAATCCCATGATTCCCCATGTCTCAGTTGTATAGTTTAGGCATTGATTTTTAAGATCTCATTATATAGACACATACCTACATCAGGTAATAATAAAAGAATCATTCACTAAATTTTTCTACTTCCTTAAAAAATTTTTTCCTTCTCATCTTCAGTAACAACTTTGATATGATTTGATATGAGTCAGAACAGCCATCAATGCCATACATAATAATCATAATATATCAGGTGCTTTTAAGTGTTCAAAAATATGGTAAAATTTACCCTATTAGCAGAAATATGATACAATGACCCAACTAGGGAAAAACATGTAAGTTTCACGGTCCATATCTAGACTTTCCAAAAGGTACAAAATTAGAAGGGAGCTCTAAAAGAAAAATAAATTTAAAACTGCCCTTAGATGATAGAGACTTAGACATCTAACTACATGCAAAAACAGACAAACTAATCAAAAAAAGGTCTAGGCACACTTTAGGTCACTACCATTTGTTGTATGAAGAAAGACAGCTTTCTGGTTGGTTGACTATTTTATTATTCCTGTTGAAAAGCTGTCAGAAGACAATAAGAGACAAAAGACTAAAAAGAAAAATCACTAGTAACAGCAGACTCCAACAGATTATGGACAAAAGACTTGCTATTTAAGGATATAGTTTAAAACTGAGCTTACCCAATGCTAAACATCAGGTATAGTTGTAGAGGACAGGAGATCAAAGAGCCATTTGTATCATATCATGGTAAAGATAGGTCTCTTCTACCATGGTTTGGTATAAAGCACAAATGGCAAACACAAGGCCCACAGGCTGAATCTGGCCCTCCACTTTGTTTTATCCAGCCAGGCACCTTGTTTCTACCCGGTGACAGCACCGAGCTCCTTGCCCCTACTTAAGGAATAGTTACATTTATACAGTCCTAAAATTACACTCGGCCATTTAAAGGTAACCTCGAGGCAGATGTGGCCCTTGGTGAAAATCAGTTTGACACCCCTGGTATAAAGCTACTAAAAGCACAATATATATAAATAACATCTTTGGATGGCACTATTGAAGTGAGTGAACACACATCAGCTTTATATGCATACCAACCACAATGCAGCTGTATCTACATCAATACCCACAACATACTGCAATGAAAAAGGTAAGGTGTATATCCTAACAACAAAAAAACCAACGATGACTTCCCCAAATCATCAAGAAAGAACCATGGTCAGAATGCTTGGTGCTGACCAATTAAATTACCTGAAACCAATCAAGGAATGAATAAACAAAATATTTAAGAAATATCTTTAAGAAAGCAGGGGAGTAGGCATATTTCAGAATGATAGCCCCCCAAAAAGTTAACATGTTAAGCTATGTCTTAAAATGTTAATCTTGAGTCAACTATAAAAATCTGTCTATTTAAATTAGATCATTTTGCATATTCTGAGTAATTAGAATTTTGATATTGTTTTAAGCTATTTTTCTAAGAGCGGTAAAGAATTTTTGCTAACCCATCTATGGGGGTTTTCCATCACAACAAACCTTTACAAAGTGATAGCAACAATTAAATAAAAAACCTCTGACTCTAAAAGAATGTAGCAGAGATAGGATTCTCATCTCATTGAAAATATATTATCATGAAAATAAGATAATATAAAATCAATGACTATTAATTAATAAGTTATAACTACAGAATTGCTCATGTTTGTTCTAAGGGCACAGCTCATATTAGACGTCCTAACCCTAATGCTTGGCAAAAATCAGGAAATAATGAATTTACAAACTTTTTATATTATGTACTTAAATAAAATGGGCCTAACCCTAAGAAAATCACTTTATTAATTACAGTTCTCCAGTATTTGTGACTTCAAGTTTAATTTATACAACATTTCATTATTGGTAGATACATATATTCCTGTTCAAATATAAATTTTAAAATTTAATATTTTTCTAAATCCAGTATTTTATGTTTTAATTATCTCTAAAATAATAATGTCCATGCATTGATACCTTCAAATGACAACAGTATAACTGAATATTACATTTAACCTGTTCCTTACAGTTACTATAACTTGTGAACACGATCGCACAAGTATAAAATTAACATCTCTGAAATAGATAAGAATCCTGATCATTTAATTAAGATATATCTTCATGAATAAGGAACAATCAGGTAATACACTTTTTTGTTCCCTAGATGCAAGAATGCCTTGGTACCATATGCTCTCACTACTAAATAGGATAAAGTTTCAATAACCTTTAGAACACAAGTCTAAGTTTTTTCCCTTGGTATTGGGTTTACAATTAGTTCAGGAAGAGCCTGTAACACCACTTACATCTGATGAAGAACTTGTGCCATAGCAACTCCATTAGTCAGCTGTTTTACATCTTGACAAGGTGCCGGAGTATTGAATGTCTGCAGCTAAAACAACATAAAGCAAATGACTTTACTGCCTCTTTATACCTATAGGGTAGCATTACCACCCCCCCAAAAATATATACGTATGAACACTAGAGAGAAAAACAGCTAAAAACCTGTCCTGTTTTATTTAAATTCAGACCCTGCCAAACAAATGAAACTATACTACTAAGTTTATGTGGCTATGTAACATTTTTATAAAAATAAAGACTTAACATTTATAAAATCATAAAAGTATACCTAAAAGTCAAATATATTGATGTCATAGATGAAGTACTTCAGAATTTCTGAAAGCTACATATAAAACTCTTAAGTATAGTCAGTGTTCTATCTATTTTTAGAGAATACCATCAGAAAAAGAACTTTAACCTAACATCTGCAAGCTAAAATTTCACTCATATCATTCGAAGTAGGAAAACAAAGGCTAGAAAAATCAAGTGTAAACCTACTTAATTTATTGATGAGCTCTAAAATGAGGCAGGACTTCTGCCTGCCATCCAACAATTACCTTTGAGGCATGAACAGTCCAGAGCCTATCTACCATATCAAGCTGTTTCTACCTAGTTTAGCTTTAGATATTACAACTTTTCAAATCTCTATTTGTTAATATTACATATTACAAACAGAAGTAAAATATTACATATACAGAGAAGTAAAATAATGGCATCTTTTTCTAATAAGCAAACACAAGATAGAAAAAATTTTAAAAAGCAAAGTATAGCAGGGCTAAAATTGATCATATACTTTCCAGAAATTTAATCTCAACCTATAATGATATTAAATATACTACGATCTTTTTTCCCACACACATTCATCTCCTTTACTATTCACTTATAATTCCTTAGTTTACCATTTACTTTAATCCAATAAATCCTCTCCCACCATAATTCACCATTAGTGGTTGTATTTTGAGATTCTGCAAATCTTTCTTGCTTATCCTAATACAACATGGAAGAGTGGCATAGACAAACTAAATCTAGCCACTGTTACTTTCAAAGTACACAAAGATGCTTTGCTGAGCTCCTACTCTATGTGGGCTCTGTAGTGCGGGACAGATTTACAATCACCATGTTTCTACCTTCAAGTAGCTTTAATCAAGAGATAAGGTGGGGAGAAAAAGACACAAACCATTTCTAGAAAATGCCATTTGTATCCCCATGATTGTAGTATGCACAAAAGTTCTGAAATATACCAACCCAGTAATTTTATTATGACTTGTATTTAGGAAAGACTTCTTAGAGATGATTCCTGGACGAATATCTCGAGTAAATAAGTGATCAAGAGAAGGAAAAATTTCAGGAAATAGGAATGTGATAAAAGCACAAGTCAAAAATAAGAGATGGTATTTTTAGGCAACATGCAATTCAGTATTACTGGATTCCCAGTGCAAAAAGGGATGGGGAAGAGGTGACAACCAAGGGGGTTAAAAAAAAAACAATAATGGGTCAGGACTCTGAAGGGCCATGACAAAAGTCTTGGACTTTTCCTTAATGGTACCATCCATATAATGAGAAACAGTATAATAGCTTCAACTTCACAAGATGGTTGTATGAATTAAAAAATTAGCAAACAGTGTACTTAGATTAGTGCCTGGCACATGGTATAAGCTCCATAGCTGTGAGTCAAGATTTCTCAAAGCCTGGGGTCTAAGAACAACAGGTATCACACTCTCCAGACATATTAAATCAGAAAATCCCCAAATGATTCTTATGCACATCAGTTTTTTAGAAACATTGCTCTGGGTGACAAAGAATCACCGAAGAGTAATAAGGAAAAAACCGGCATATTTAGTATACTTAAGATAGCGGCAATAGTTACACAGAGAATGGAAGAGAGTCTGGTAGTCTACACAAAATGGTTGATGGATAGCTTAGAGATAATTAGGGTAATGCTGACTGAGAGGACAGAATGAATTAATGAAGTATTTAAAATATAAAATATAAAAGAAAAGGGATTATTGAGTAGTGGTACAGGGAAGAGAAACACCAGGGTTCAGGGAATCTTTAAAAGGAAGATTTTTCAACCCTTCCTACTTATACTTCATAACATTAATTTTTTACAAAAGAATAGGATTTGCAATTTTAAAATAACAATTTCAGAGGCAGAGAATATTAGGCATACTAGTAAAGAAATATGTAGAAGGAGAACATATATTAAATAGTTGCCTAGTTGCCCACTGTACCCCAATTAAGACCAATTTCTCCTTCTTACTGCCTTGGAAATTGGAGTGACTCTTAGAAGTTGTTAAACTAGATGTAAAATAAACTAGATCATAGAGAATGTAATTTCATTTGACTAAATTGAAAGGTTTTATAACCAAGAAGAGTGAATAAATTAAAAAGCTCCATGGGGGGAATGAGGCCAAAGCACAGGGACAAAAGAAAATGTATATGTTCACACTACTCTTCACAGAGGTAAAGAGGCAAAGGTCTTTTTAGTGACTGACCCTAAAAGGACAGACAAGGCTTCCATCACTAAACAGTGTTCTGGCAAACAACCATCTTACATTCTTCTTTATTTTTAAATAAAGCAAATAATCAACAAAGTACAAATGCTGTTCCTGAACAGCTTCAATACAAATGTTACAGAAATCAAGGAAGAAAAGGGGGTTTTCACAACCAATAACTAACAACTCAACCAAGGGATAACTCTATTCTCATATTCTCCTCCTCTAGCTGCTTACTTCAGAAAGATCATTGTTTTGAGTTTTAAGATCTGCATAAGAAAGTTTCAGCCTTTAATATTCTTTGTTAATTTGGGCATTGGTATTAGTCTTTTCTTCACCTGCCCGTCAAAGTCAAAGACTGCAAGAACTAGGGGAACCATTTTTGAAAACCTGTTCCGGCCCTTCAATATTATCAGTGAAAGTACATACCAAAGATCTGAAATTTCCAATTCACAGAGTCAACAGAATTAAATTGATCTTTGTACAATTACTTCAAACTCTCATACACTCGCTCCATCATGTAAATGATGCCCAAATTTATCCTTCAGTCCTGAATTTTTTGCTAAGCAGCAATATAACATTTCTCAGAATTATTTCATGATGAGTTCCAAATCGTAAAATACAACTTTTAAAAAAACTGCCACAGAGGTATCACTTTACCCAACCAACTTTGTTTGATGACTTCTCTAATTCTGTTAATGGCAGTTCTATTGCCCTATAATATCTAGTGGTGAAAAACACAATTTATCACCAACTGTCTTCTTACCTCCATGATTTGGCTCCATCATAACTTTTTTATATGGTATGTTCTACTACTCTCCCTCAGCATGTAACATTACTTAGGAAGCACATTAAGAGAATAGGGATATCATGACACCCTACTGTCACTGAATTTGTCACCAAAAGGGACTATTTACATTACTATTAGAGGTTTTTCCCTGTGTCTGGAAGACTCACTTCCCCTGATTTCTACTTGATGAAATCCAGCAATCCTCTATGATAAAGTTAAAAAGTTAGCCCAGGTATCTACAAAAGCCTACATACTCAAGACTAAGATACTGAATGGTCAAATACTGGTCTCAGAGGTCAGGACCAAGACACAGATATTTACTCCCACCTCTTTGATTCAATGTTGAACTGTAGATCCCAGGTACTTCTTGATCCTGGGGATAGAGCAGAAAACACTCTGACAAGGGCTCTGACCCAAGGAGCAAAAAGAATGACTTCAGAAAGTATTAAGTGATACAGACACAACAGAAAGGGGTTAATAGGTTATAGTGGGATAGGAGTGGGGGCAAGCATTGATAATTCATTCACTGTCACAGAATCTCTTTGAAAGATGACAACAGACATAAGAACTGAATAGTATGAAGAAGCCAGCCACTGGAAGAACTAGGAAATTATTCTAAGTAGAGGGAAGTTTAAAAGCCTGATTTATTTTTTTTAAAAAAAGCTTAACTACCTCAAGAAGTATAAAGTCAATGTACTTTACCATAGTCAGCATGGAGGACTATGGCATCTGGGAATTTGGAGATATTTAGAGAGGTATTCAAAGATTTGAATATTGTTGATACTCAGTGTATATCAACAATGCATTGGCTGGCAAAGGCGAAATAGGAGGGAAGGTTCCCTGGGAATCAACCAGAGAGGTAAAGAAAAGTCATGAAACTTGGGTTTCCACCCAAGAAACTAAGGTGGAAGACAATTTTACAAAGGAATCCATTAAGTAAAATAAGGACAACAGTGATCATTTGTCAAATCAAGTAAGTATAGGCCTTACAGAAAAGAAGCTTACGTATAGTGCACTGAGGAGTAAATGAAGTTCAAGAAATGTAAAGGATAAATACTTAAAAACTAAAGAAATTTGACCGTAAAGGGAAGGGCAATACAGTATGGTTTTAATAGGGAGTGATGGCTCTTCTTTTTAAGATAGAGAAGATCTGAGCAAGTTTACTTGTGGAGAAGAAGCCTGTGGAGAGAAAAGAGTATAAATACAGAAAGGGAATAAGATAGAGCCAAGTTTTAGAAAAGGTAGAAGGGAGGGCATTTAGAACCAGAGCCAAAGATATGGAGGAGGTCACTTTCCTGAGGGGGAGAAGGTTGGGGACTCAAATAAAGTATTGCTAAAGGTTTGCAAAGAGACATGTGAGAGAAACTGTGTGGTTATTCTTAATCGTAAACTGGGGCAGTACTATGGCAACAGGTGGATTTGGCTGTACCAGCATCTGTAGAGGCAACAGTCTGCACTATAATTTCATTTCCTCCATAGTGTTTCAGCAGCTCGACAGAAACCTGGAGACGCAGACAGCCAATTTTACTGTCACGATTCCTTATCATTTGGTTTATAACGATGTACAGTTTTTAAGAAATTGTGCCTTCCATTATAAAAATACACAGCTCTACTAACCACTCCAATTAATAGAAAGTTCTCTGATTATTCTTGATAACTCTCTTCCACCGTGCCTTACACAAAGTAGAAACTCAATAAATACTGGTTAAAAGAATGGACATAGCCCCATAATACTTTAAAATATTGCAATATAATTTAAGAAAATCCTGTACTTCTCCACTTCATATTTAAGTCAACGGACATGGGTTTATCTAAACCCAGATAAAGACTTAGTTTACTACTTAAATCAGGTGTTTAGTGCAACAATGTAACAGATTAGGATATACTCTTAATAGTCATTTAACAAAACATCATTAAAAGTAAGGTGTCTTGTTTCATGAATCTTAAACACAGTACCTAAATCCCAATATTTAATTTAAAAGAAAATAGAGATGAACAGGTAAGCTAACAGGTAAAGCAGGTAAGGTAAACTGTCTTAACTCAGAGACCCTAGACTTGCATTCTACATAAAGCAAGCTGTTTACCTCCAAAGGGTAAAAGTTGCTTTAAATTATGCTTATTTACAATACATTTCATACACTGCTAGAAACCTTCCCTGGTTTCTCATTCTTTTGAATTGCACACATTAGGAGAGCACCTGGGAATCTCATCAACCAATTACCACCTCCTGACCCAGTCTGTGTGCATTCCATTCTGCACACTACCCTACACAAAACCAAACAACTGGTTTGGGCATGGGCATCATTAACATCTTGTGGACCCATGGAGCACTCACCTTGCTCAATATGGGTTAGAAACCACATCATGCCAGCTCTCTGAGAGCTGAGCACCTTCAAAAGGTGAGACATCATTTTGAGGAATACTGAGGACAGATCTTGCCAGTCCAAACTCAACACAAATTAACAGAAATACTGAGCATGACTAAAGTACAAGTACAAATATCACTTCCTTTTCTTAAAAAAAAAAAAAAGCTTGTCCGTTGGAGGAGGGGCAGCGAGAATAAGGGAATATGAGCCCCCACGCCCAACATCTTTTTGTCCACCTAAGAAATACGTGTACACATCTCTTGTAAGCGGCTTCTACAAAATCGGACGCCCTGGTATGGTGGAGTAGCACTGATCCAGGAAATAAAATCACCTCTTGGACACTTGTACATGGAAAGCAAGGTGGCTGGGGTGGAAGGGAAGTTTTCGGAGGTGATCTTGACTCCCAAGTGGCACAAAAGTCCCTATGGGAAGGCTGTACAGCAGACGGAAGGTGAGAGAGTCTGTGATTCAGAAGTCTAGGGCTGGACGGAGGGCAGGAGAAAATGGGACAGGTAGAAGGACTAAAGGGGGTGGGCTCCTGGCTGCAGCCACAGCTGTCAGGAAGGAACATAATCAGGGGTTTAAGACAAGCCTCCCCCAAGCGGTCCCCCGGAGTTCCCTTTTCCCTGCCCCGCCCCCTCAGATACAAACGTGTACACACACACACACACACACACACACCGCACCCGCAGGTGGCTCTCTCGTGGTCAAGGGCAGGAGGCGCGGAGGGCAAGGCGCCGAGTCCGCGGTGCTGGGAGCCCCGGTACTCCTCAGGCTCACCTGGGGCAAACCTGGCGCCGGAGCAACAAGCCTCGGCCCCCGGCCCTGGTCGCCCCCTCGTACTCACCCAGATGATGAGGCTGTCGCACAGCTGCAGCTCGGACTGCGGAAGCGGCTGCGTCTCTTCCATCGCCGCAGTTGATTACGCCGCTGACCCCGACACCTCCCCGCCCGCACTCCTTCAGGAGCCGGCGTCGACAACCTGCTCGCGCGCCAGGAAAGCTCTGTAGCCAGGCCCAGCGCCCGAGCCTCTCACGCGCGGAGCCTCGCGCTGCGGACGTCGCCAGCGTAACCCCCTACTCGCCACCACCCCGGCCCCGCCCCTCCCGCTCCACCGTTCGCCCCCTCCCCTGTCTGGCCCCCGCCGCTCCGCTCCACACCTGAGCCCCGCCTCTTTTGACCCATCCCTTCCTTCCCCTCGTCTCTCCTCCCTTTTTTCCACCCCTCCACCCCCACTGCACACCTCTCCCCGCCGCAGTGAGTGACCCGGACGCGCGCCAGTCACAAAGAAGATAGGTGCCCGAAAAGGGCGGGAGAGGAGGGGAGGGGGCGGGAAGAGCGGGAGTAGGTTGCACAGGAGGGACGCGCCCCCTTGGACTCTGACCAATCAACGTGAGACAAGACTGAGCCTCAGGAGCCGACGCTATCGGGAGAAAGGGGTTTATGACCTGGCAGGTGCAGTGAAGGCTGGGGTGGAGAGCGCGCGTGCGCGGCGGGCTGAAGAGAAGCTGAAGCTCGCGCTACCGGGGGCGGGGGAGGGGGGGCAGAGCAACAGCCGGGTCCCCGAGAGGTTTGTAGGTCCGGTTTTAGGCCTCCTTCCTCGCAGAACGGCAGCGTCTGGCCACACCTGTGGAGGCTCACACTCTGCTTCCATAACGTGTTCAGAATTAGCTCCTCATGCATACAAGCAGGGAGAGACGATTTTTCTCCTAGGTGCTCATTGGGAAAGGATATTTAAATTTGCAGAAGTGGCACAGACATGTGTTTCTTATGGAGGAAAATACCATAAAGCTGCTTAAATCATATAAGCTCCCAAATGATCCAAACCATGTGCAATTTTATTTTAAATCGTGCAAAAGGGAAGACGATTTAAGGTAGGAAAATGAAAATGAAATGATATTTTGGTTTTCAGACATTGAGGATATCAATGTGCAATCCATCCTATTTTCCTTCGTTGTCTGCAAACCTGTCTTTTCTGAGAATGGTCTTGGAGGAAGGGTGGCGCAAATTGGAAGCTCCAGAGTTACCAATACATGGCTTAAGCTATTGAAATGGGCTGGAATATTTTTACTTTCACTGTTGATTTCCATCACTTCATTCATTCATAAACTCATCAATTCATGCTCTGTGTAAAAAATGCAGCTGGCTCATTTACATTACTGCATCTTTATATGTAGACATTGAAAGTTTAAAACTGATGGATAACTGCAATTAAAAGTCCCTATATGTAAATCAGTTTCATTTAAAAAAATACAGTACCTGCATTTGCCATCAAGTCCCTTAACATTATTTGAGAATTTTCTTACCCCGTGTGGAGTCATTTTATCTGTAGACACTAGCAACACGGGTTATAAGAAATGAAAACTAGCTGAAGACTTGGTCTGAGTGACTACTCCCCTCTGACGGACAACAGCTTTCTTCTGTGGAACCTAATCTCACATTCCTAAAGTAATGCTGGTGACAATACCTACCCTGACTACCTCACAGGTAGGCAAAAATGACGATGGATGTGGAAGAGTTTTATGAATTTAAAATTCATTTGCAAATATGAGTTACAACAGTTATATGCTTAGAAGCATATAAGAACACCTATCACTATGAGCCACAGGTGATGGAACAACTCAAAATATTCTGGGGGCAACTGAGTAATCCTGGGATCTGTGCAGAGAACAGATCTTCAGGGAAGGATGTTTGATTCTCTTTATGATACTACATCTAATAGAAATGTATGCCAACAAAATGATCATGAATTCAAAGAATACAAATATTAAAAAGTTAGAAAAATGCAAACGAATCATTGAAATAAAACAACAAATAAAACAATAAATAAATAAATGAAACAATAAATAAAACAATAATGCCAAGAAGAGTAAATTGCACTTTCATACACAATTGGAACAAGCATTTTAGAAAATGTTTTTTCTACTTTTTTTATCAATATCGAAAAGCTTTAAATATACATAGTATTTAAACCTGTGACTTCATAATTCCACTTCATGTTGTAAATTCTACTGAAACAAAAAATTCAAAGATTATGAACAACAATATGTATTGTAGTTCTATATGTACTGATTGTTATATGTGCAATAAACAAGAAAGGTTAACTACAGTAAAGCAGGTTCAAAAGATAGAATATTCAATGCTTGCAAGTGATGTTATCACTAACCTGTTGGACTGCCCAACAAGAGATTATTCTAGATTTCAATGGAGAAGTTCAAACCAAGTTCATGTTCAAAATAAAGGTGAAGTCATCTCTGTCACTGGGAAATGTACATCTATAGTGCAAGGGATTTTAAAATTACACTGTAAGTGGGAAAAATTGCAGGAAGTAAACTCTGAGATGGAGATTAGCATGCAAGAGGTTTAGTAAGAAGTACTCTTGGAGATGACAGCTGTGGAGGGGAGGGAAGGAAGTAGGTGTGCGCAAGGGAAGTAGGTGTAAAGCAGGCTGTAGTGCAGTGCTAATGAAAGTCTCAACCAACCCTTGCAGAGCTTTAAAGCTGGAATGGCCCTTCCAGGTTGTCTGAATTTGTATAAAGAGGGCTTGGTCTTTATGCCTCCATGCTGACAAGACATTGGATGAGGGCTCGCCTGAAAAGGTGATGTGACAGCCAAGGCAGATCACAAAGGCTGATGGCTGTCTGCCAACAGCTCTCCCAGTTGTTGGGGACCTGGGCATCACATCACAGTATCCTCTGAACAGCAGTAGAGACCACAGTCACTTTGGGTGGAGGTAGGGTTGTCATCACTCAGAATGGTAAAGCACGGTGTCAGAAAAATGTGGACAATGAACCCTCGTTGTGGCAATGCTATCAAAACTGCAAAGTTAAAACAGCCACAGAAGAAGAATGCTGGCATCCTTGGTTCTTGCATTAAGAAAGCTCCAAAATGGAAAGGGGTTGTAGCCAGTTACCATTTCATGTAGGGGATTGGAGTCAAATAACTGAACAGATGCTGCCCTGGAGGATTTAAGACCGGAGGTGCTGAGGAAGCAAAAGTAACAAAAAGATAAATTATAATACAAGGTAATAATTCCTATTGTATTTTAAACTCATGGGAAAGAATGTTTAGTTTGCCATTTATTGAGTGAAATAAATATAATTATTCTATTTATTAAGCATACTTAAACTCACCCCAAAGTTCTAAGTTAAATAAAATTGGACATAATTATTTTATCTTGTTCTAAATAACTCAGATAAGAAAAAATTAATAGTAAAGTATATGTACTATATTTCTAAAAACTTAAAAATGCAGGTAACAAAAACACATTTAGTAAAATGTACTGATAATGTAATTAAAATATCATTAAAGCATATCAATCCTGTCCTATATATACTAATTCAAGTGAATCACAAGACATATCTTCATTATACTGTTAGAAGAGATGATCCATGCGTCTCACTCCATTGGTGACCTATATTTTTTAAGTACAAAATTACCTCTAATCCTTGTATGCAGATTATTAAATATAAAAAACCACTGACACATAGTGGCTAATCATTTAATCCACAGATGTTTGTCTCATCAAAGCAAGCACAATCTAACTTTACAATATAACTACTTAAGTTACTTCCTGTTGTTTACAAAGTTATTGAAAATGAATATTTTAAAACAAATGATTTAATTTATATTATATAAATGGAAAGTGGATATGTTCAGGAGACAGGATTCACAGAAATAATGATAAGGGCATGATTTCTAAAGCCAACAGTGATCACTGTGTTAGAAATCCTGCTTATATTTTATTATAGATTGAGAAAACTGTAATGTACTTTTAAGCCTCCACATGTATATCAACTAAAAATACATTAAAGTGATGTTTGCCTGAGGAGCTGAAATATCTTGCTCACTCTTTTATGTTTTAAGTATATAAATTATATAGAATATAATACATATTAAAATAACAAATTCTAGAAGGAAGAAATTTCTCCAATCATTGAAGAACAGAAGAAGAGGGAGGCTCCTTAACCATGAAGAATAACAAGTTGGGTTATAAGAACAAAGAAGGAAATGTCAGATAAGATGCATGGGAGGTTTTTTAATGTTAACAGTTGTAGGAAATATCTAGAAATTCACTTATGGTGGAAATTTTGAAATGATTTAACCAAATAAACAAATACTTTCTAATTTGATTTGGAAATATTTTTCAGAGATCCTCAAAACAAAACAAAACAAACATAAATTTAAAAAATACTGATCAGGGATTAGCCTTAAACAGAGAAGTCACATATTTTATTAAAGTAGGTATCTTATATGAACATGATTGGTAACCAAGAAGATATCCAATCCAGAGGCTATAAAGGACAATAATAATAGTAGCTAAAATTTATGGAGTACTTAATAGGTACTATGCCCTATTCTAAGTACTTCATCTGGCTAATTCATTTATTCTCAACAATCTGACAAGGTAGGTAACACTGTACTTTCAATCTTTATTTTACAGATAAGGAAACTGATGCATAAGTGGCACTCAAGTTCATATAAGGATAAGTTACATATTTCAGAAAACTTTCCAGGTGTGAAGACAAGAATCCTTCTAGAGGAGACTAGAAATGCTTTTTAAGCATTGTTGAAGTATAATTGATATACAAAAATTTACGCACATTTAATATATACATATTGATAAGTTTGGACATATGAATATACCCATGATATCATTACCACAAGCAAGGTTCTAAATATATCCATCAACTCCAAAAATTTCCTTGTGTTTTTTTGTGTGTGTTTTGGTAAGAACTGATTTTTAAAGATAATCGTTGTGAAATAAAATATAGTATGTACAATTCTTCAGTCATTATTTTTTCTATATTTTTCCTTGTTACTAAAATATTCTTCAGGCAATATTCTTTTTGTTCAACACTGTAAAGCAAGTGAAGACATCATGTCTAGATGAGTGAAATTAATTGTCACCTGTTAGAGAATCTGCTAACTGAAGGTTAATGATGATTAATAGAAGGTTACTAGATGATTCAGAGACCTTGACTGTATTAAGCTTTTGACATTTTTTACTAGGTGAGCTTGTACTATTATTTCAAATACAATTTTCTTAGATGATTTTTCTGAATAATTGAGTTGACCATTTAGATTAAATAACTGGCTTACTTTTGGCAGTGTATTATTTTTTATGTTCGAAGTTCTTTTATAGTTGCCCCATATTCTCATTCTCTCTCTCTCCATACATATATATGTGTGTGTGTGTGTATAAAGACTAACAAAAAGTAATTACCCTTTACCCTTAAATACTTAAGCCTATATAAGAATAAGGATGTTTGCTTACATATCCACTTGTAATTATCACACTTGGGAAATTTAACATTGATACAATGTTATTATTTAATATGTGATCCTTCTTTCCATTTACATAATTGTCTCCAATTATTCTTTTCTCTGGGATTCAAAATCAGGTAATCAAGGATTATGCATTATGGGTATTGCCATGTAGCTTCAGTCTCCTCTAATCTAGGTCAGCTGTCCAGCGTGAGTGTGTGTAATATTTTAAGACAACACTGCTTTTGAATCATTTAGTCCAGGAAAATTTGTCAGGTTGTTTTTTTGTGATCAGATTTGGTTTAACCATTTTTAACAGAGGTTATATTGTGAACTCAGTATATGACATTGACAGGAATATACTGGATTGTCCAACTATGGGATATGGTAAATTTTATCATTTGGTTAGAATAGGTGTCCAGCAGAGTTTTCCATTGTAAAGGTTTTTTTCTCTTTGTAACTACTGAGTTAATTTGAGACTGTGTGAATATATGATCCCCTAGAAGTCTGTCACCCAATGCTTTTTAGCATTCATTGTTAATTATTACCTGGATTATTCTTGTGGTGGTCATATAATGGTGGACTTCTATTTCCATTATCCCTTTTAGATCTCTTAATTGGCATTGTTATGTTTAAAAATGAAGTTTTCCCTCTTCTCTCCACACCCACCTTAACATTTTTAAGTGTAAATATGGACTCAAATTTATTTTTATTCAATGTGATATAATCGATTTTTGTCACTATTAATTTTAACCATCGGATTCTCCCAGGCTCAGCCAGTGAGAACCCCTTTAAGTTGGCTTCTGTATTCTTCCTGCATACCTCTACAATTTTTTAAGCACTTCCATATTTCCTGGCACAAGATGTTCCAGATGCACTTTGTACTTTCCTGTCTTTATCCTGGAATCAGCCATTTCTCCAAGAAGGCCTTGTTTCATTTTGTGGGGAGTAGTGTTGAGTAAGGCTGAATTTCTTTGACTAAAGTAGGTTGCAATTTATAATTACTATTTCATTTCTTGGACATTAGATTTTAGTCCCTGTTAAAATAACAACATCCCAGTAAAACCTAAAATATTGAACATAGTAGTCACTTACACTTTAAGGTGAAAGTAATTATCAGTCCATTTATTTTACAAGGGGTTAGAGGTTGAGAGAACGAGGACACTGGACAATGTGAGAGTGGGAGGGGCCCATGGATATGTAAAGAAGGATAACATTAACTTCTTCTATTCTAGACACCATCACACACATGATTTAAAATGGTCCTCACAACAATCTTTATGTAGCAAATGAGGAAGTAACTTGTTCAAAGCTGCACTGTGTATAGCAGATAGGCAGAACCAAAAACCTTTTTTTGTTTGACACAAAAAGCCTCACCTGTGCCTTATACTACCCCTTGGACTGACAAGATGAGGTTCACCCACTTCAAGCTTTGAGAAGGGCAAACTATGGTCATTCTGCCTTCCCTGTTCACTTGAATTTGTTCATCGTGACTTGCATGCACGGCCACCCTCATAAACATTGTCCTTTAGTTGAGAATAAGGTTCAAATGTTTCTCTCTACTGCTCAGGAAGTCTGAGAGAAACAATTCTATTTTATCTGCTTTCAGGGTTTATTCGAAAAGAACAGATAGGCATCTCAAAGTGAATGCTGTCTCAGTCGGATTACTCATTACAAGTACTGCCTGTTGCCAGAAGTTAGTGCTAGCGGTGGGAAAGCTTGTTGTAGGCATGTAAGAGATAACCAAGGCAAGCTGCTTAAAAAACAATGTTGGGTACAAAGCCCAGAAGAACGTGTTTTTATCTCCTTCTTATTATTACCTTGGTCAAGGTCCTGAACTCTCTTGGTTCTCAGTTTTCTCGTTGTAAATGGTAAGAATAATAGCTTGCCTGCTTGAACAAAGGAGGCAGGATATCTAGGACACCAACAACCACACGGCAAGTAATTTCTGTAGATAAAGCATTTCCTTTGACACTAGAAATGTGGAGAAATATAAAGCAGAGTCTCCACCCTTATTATGCTTACCAACTAAATAGGGATGCTGGACTTGCATATACAAAAGGCAAATAAATAGCACAGAGACATTTGTAACATACCCTGCGAGTATCAGAGATGAAAGGATTAATCACCAAGAACCTTATAAGCTTCCCAGTTAAAAGTAATAATAAAATACAACTTTCTCCTTTTTCCTACCAATGTTCTAAAAAAGAAAGGAAGGGGGAAATAAAGAAAAAAATGAATGAAAAGGGAAGGGAGGAAGGAAAGGAAGAAAACACACAAGGAGCAATAGTAGTAATTACATAGGTAAATATAAAAGTCAGTGCTAATATATTTTTTAGCTATTAACTCCTTGTTTTTCCCATATAATTTAAAGAAAAATTCATAAAATGATAATTAGAAGCCTATGTTGATGTGTACACAATGAATAAAAATATAATTTGTGATAATAACAAAGGGATAGATGGAGTTGCACAGGAGCAAACTTTTTATATATGACTGAAACTAAGTTGATGTTAATTCAAACTAGATTGTTATAAATTACAATGTTCATTGTAGTCCTCAGGGCAACCACTAAGAAAATAACGTAAAAAGTGTAGAAAATATGAGAAAGTAATTAAAATGGCTATATATATATGTATATGTATACATATATAATACATATATATAAATATTTAACACTGAAGAAGGTAGTAATGCAGAAATTGAGGAATAAGAAAAGGTATAAGACATATAGAAAACATACAGCAATACAGAAGTGTTTTCTTATCAGCAGTTACATTAATGTAAATGAAATGAAAACTCCAATCCAAATAATGACAGAAGGGGTTTAAAAAACATGATCCAACCATATACCATCTACAAGAACCTCAGTTTAGATCCAAAGAAAAGTTTGGTTGAAAAATTAAAGGATATTCAAAGATATTCCATGCAACCAAAAGGTAGCTGGATTGGCTATATTAACATCATACAAAATAGGCTGTAAGAAAAAAATTGTTACAACAAAGAAGGATATTACATAATGATGAAAAGATCAATTTATCAAGAAGATATATCAATTATATACACAAACAGAGCCCCCAAACACATGAAGCAGCCCTGACTGGTGTGGCTCAGTCGGTAGGGTACCTACCGCCCAGCAAAGCAAGCGGTCGCTGGTTCAATTCTAGGTCAAGGCACATGCCTGGGTCGCAGGCCAGGTCCCCAATTTCAGGCATGCTAGAGGCAACTGATTGATGTTTCTTTTGTACATCAATGTCTCCCTCCCCCCCCTCTTTCTCCCTCCCCCTCTTTGTAAAAATAAATAAAATCTTTTAAAAAATATGAATAAAAAACCTGAAAATTAAAGGCAAAAATAGTTCAACAATAATAGTAGGACACTTATATACCCCACTTTAATAATGGATATTACTTCAACAGGATCTAAGAGACATTTATAGAATACTGAAACAGTAGTAAACACATTCTTCTTAAGTACACATGGACCGTTCTTCAGAAATGACCATATCCAGGAAATGTAGTTTGGGTGGGTCTGTAAATTGGGTGGGGAAGAGCCTCTCTGGATCTCTGAACCAGGTCAAACAGTATTAGCCAGGTTAATGGAGTTTTAGATTTGGCACCACCTTACCGGCTTTATAGCAGGAGGGTTTAGCAAAGGGACAGTGGCCTCTGCTTGTCTTGATATGAGACACTTCATTTTCTCTGTATACCACTGGTATCTTTTAAGCTGCTACCCCGGAACTGGAGCTCAGAGGGAGTGAACCTGAGTAGGATCGCTGGAGAGAAGATGGAGGTGTGGTAGGAGGGAGCATATTCCAATTCCTCCTACACACGGGAGAAAAACCTAGCCAATCAGCAGAGGAACAGAGCAAACAGCCAACAATATCACAACGTACATGAAAACTGGAGATCAAAAATTGCAGTGGACATTGAAAAACTAGACGGATCCAGGGAGCCAATGGCCGTGAGCTCCAGAGAGTGTGCGTAGGAAGGCCCAGATCCCACACCCAGGGCCTTGCAAGAGGCACCCGACTGGCGCTGGGGAGAACGCACAGCTAGCCCTGGGGAGAGTACATGAGAGGCTGACTGAGTACTGAATGGAGAAAAGAGACACCAATTGCCCCTCAGCGTGCTGAAGCCAGCAAGAATGGAAAAAACAGTTTTGCCAGTTGGAAACCAAGAGGTTTTTTTGTTATTTTCTCTTTTTTTTTTAAGTAACTTTTTAATTTTTTAATTCTTATTATTTTTATACCTCTCAATTCCTTATGCTTCTCTTTCTTTCTAGTGTTATTCCTTTCTTTCCAAAATTATCTCTTCTTCCTTCCATCTTCTGCTTTTTTTCCTCTTTTTTTTGAACTGGCAAGTTATTGCATATTTGTATTATCATTTTTTCATTATTCTTACATTTTTTATTTTAACAGTGTTTTAGTATTCTTCTTTCTGTATAGTCTTCTTTGCTTGGCTGGTTATATTGTATTGTTTGACAGGTTTCCCCTGTTATCTCACTCATAGTGTATTGCTAATTTACTGTCCTTCATCTGTGTTCCCTTAGTACACTACTCAAGGTTCTATACTCCCTATTCTTCTTATCTAGATCTCATAGATTCTGTCATATGATTGTTGCTCAAATATTATTGTAAATAATAGCTGTTCCATATAATTGTAAATACTTCACAACACCCCTCCCAGATCTTAGCCCACTGCACGGTTTCCTGAACTCTATTACTGTAGTGGTTAACTCTATTCTCTCACCTATTTACTATCCTTTACTCTCACCTTACCTCAGAATCTGACCCCCCACAACCTCACTGTTTTCTAGATCCAATTCACAATCCTTCCTTCCACAACAAGAGTCTTATCTTCTTTCCATCCTTTCTAAAAATTGGCTAGTTGGGTGGAAGATCACGGTTAACACTATACATAGCCAAAAGATCTCCTATCTCTTCTCTACTGGCTGCTACTGTAAATATCATATCATGCTGTCTTAAACCATTTTGCCTTACCCCTCCAACTGATCATAAAAAAGAGTAGGGGGAAGCTGTGAATGCCAAGATACCTGAAGGAGACTGTACCACTGAATCTCACCAGTACTCTACCACAGAAGTTCACACCATAAACGCAGGGAGTGAGAAAAGATAAATTTAAGAAGCTGAGGCTAACTAGAAGAGTCTCACAAACAATGAGAAGACAAAGAAACAATCACCAAATGAAGGGAAAGGAGGAAGCCTCAGAAGGAATGCCAAATGAAATAGAGGCACCTCAACTATCAGATATTGAGTTCAAAGAAATGATTATCTGGAAGCTCACTGAGCTCACAATGAGCTACCAGAAACTACAGGGAAGCTATGATGAACTCACTGCAAACTATATCAACATGAAAAAGGAAATAGAAACTATCAACAAGGGCCAAGAGGAAATGAAGAATACAATTTCTGAAGTGAAGAAAGCAAGCAATCAAAAGCAGGATTGAAGAAGCAGAAGATCAGATCAGCAAATTGACGGACAAAGTAGAAAAAAACACCCAGAAAGAGCAAGAAAAGGAAAAGAGGCTCAGAAAGAATGAAGAGGGATTAAGAGAAATGCAAGACAATATGAAACGTAATAATATCCATATAATAGGGACACCAGAAGGGGAAGAAGAAGAGCAAGGGATAGAAAACCTATTTGAAAAAGTAATGACAGAAAACTTTCCTAATTTGATGAGAGCAAAAGTCACACAAATCCAGGAAACACAGAGAGGAGCCAATCAAGAGGAATCCAAAGAGGCCCACCTCAAGACACATCATAATTAAAATAGCAAAATTTCAAGACAAAGAGAGAATCTTAAAGGCAGCAAGGGAGAAAAAGGAAGTAACATACAAGGGATCCCCAATAAGGGGAGCAGCTGACTTCTCAATGGAAACACTCCAAGCCAGAAGAGAATGGCAAGAAATATTCC
>CM052542.1:38446758-38558607 GCA_028533065.1 Trachops cirrhosus | reverse complement strand
GGGATTCATACCAGGGATGCAAGGGTGGTACAATATTCACAAATCAGTAAATGTGATACATCACATAAACAAAAGCAAAGACAAAAATCACATAATCATATCAATAGATGCAGAAAAAGCATTTGATAAAGTACAGCACCCATTTATGATAAAAACACTCAGCAAAGTTGGAATAGAGGGAGCATTCCTCAACATAATAAAGGCCATATATGAGAGACCTATAGCCAACATCATACTCAATGGACAACAACTAAAATCTTTTGCACTAAGATCAGGAACAAGACAAGGCTGTCCACTCTCACCACTTCTATTCAATATAGTATTGGAAGTTTTAGCCACAGCAATTAGAAAAGAAAAGGAAACAAAAGGCATCCAAATCAGAAAGGAGAAAACAAAACTGTCACTATTTGCAGATGACATGATAGTGTACATAGAAAATCTTATAGACTCAACCAAAAAACTGCTCAACCTAATAAATGAATTTGACAAAACAGCGGGATACAGTGTCAATATCCAGAAATCAAAGGCATTTTTGTACACCAACAATGAAACAGCAGAAGCAGAAATCAAGAAAAACATCCCATTTGACATAGCAAAAAGAAAAATAAAATATCTAGGAATAAACCTAACCAAAGAGGTAAAAGACCTGTATTCAGAAAACTACCTAACACTGAAGAAAGGAATCAAGGAGGACACAAACAAATGGAAACATATACCGTGTTCACAGATTGGAAGAATTAACATCATCAAAATGTCCATACTACCCACAACAATTTACACATTCAATGCAATACCTATTAAAGTACCAATGGCATATTTCACAGACATAGAACAAACACTCCAAAAATTTATATGGAACCATAAATGACCCCGAATAGCTGCTGCAATTTTGAGAAAGAAGAGTAAAGTAGGAGAGATCACAATACCTGATACTAAACTGTATTACAAGGCCACTGTAATCAAAACAGCCTGGTATTGGCATAAAAACAGGCACATGGAGCAATGGAACAGAACAGAGAGCCCAGAAATAAACCCAGATATCTCTGTTCAATTAATATTTGACAAAGGGGGCAGCAATATAAAATGAACTAAAAACAGCCTCTTCAACAAATGGTGTTGGGAGAACTGGACAGCTACATGCAAAAAAATGAAACTCGAGCACCAACTTACACCATACACAAAAATAAATTCAAGGTGGATAGAAGACTTAAATATAAACCATGACACCATTAAAGTCCTAGAGGAGAACATAGGCAGGAAAATCTCAGATATTTCGAGCAGAAACATTTTTACTGACACGTCCCCCAGAGCAAGGGACATAAAGGAAAGAATAAACAAATGGGATCTCATCAAAATAAAAAGCTTCTACATGTCTAAAGAAAACAGTATTAAAATAAAAAGAGAACCAACTGTATGGGAAAACATATTTGCCAATGATACCTCAGACAAGGGTTTAATCTCCAAAATATATAATGAAGAACTTACATGACTCCACTTGAAGAAGACAAGCAACCCAATTAAAAAATGAGCAAAGGACTTGAATAGACACTTCTCCAAGGAGGACATACAGAGGATCCAGAGACACATGAAAAGATACTCAGTATTGCTAGCTATCAGAGAGATGCAAATTAAAACCACAATGAAATACCACTTTACACCAGTCAGAATGGCCATCATAAACAAAGCAACAAACATCAAGTGTTGGAGAGGCTGTGGAGAAAAGGGGACCCTAGTGCACTGTTGGAAGGACTGCAGACTGGTACAACCACTATGGAAAACAGTATGGAACTTCCTCAGAAAGCTAAAAATGGATCTGCGTTTTGACCCAGCAATTCCACTGCTGGGACTATATCCTAAGAACCCTGAAACACTAATCCAAAAGAACCTATGCACCCCAATGTTCATAGCAGCACAATTTACAATAGCTAAGTGCTGGAAGCAACCTAGTTGCCCATCAGTAAATGAATGGATCAAGAAACTGTGATACATTTACACAATGGAATTTTATGCAGCAGAAAGAAAGAAGAAGCTCCTACCCTTTGCAACAGCATGGATGAAGCTGGAAAGCATTATGCTAAGTGAAATAAGCCAGGAGGTGAAAGACAAATACCATATGATCTCACCTTTAACAGGAACCTAAACAACAAAACAAACAAAAAAGCAAAATATAGCCAGAAACCCTGAAATAGTGAACAGGCTGACAGTGACCAGAGGGGAGAGGGGAGGGAATTTCAGGAGAGAATGGGAAGGCTTTACAGGAACAAATATAAAGGACACATGAGCAAAAACTAGGGGGCTGGGAAATCAGAGGGAGGTGGGGAGGGAGGGGTGGTTGGGCTGGGATGGGAGTAAAGGATAGAAAACTGTACTTGAACAATGATTAAAATAAAATTAGAAGAAAAAAAGAAAATATATTGCATTTCCAAAGGGAAAAAAAAAAAGAAATGACCATATCCTAGTCCACAAAATAAATCTCAGCACATTTTAAAAGACTGAAACCACACAAAGTTTTTTCTCTGAATGCAATGGAATAAAATTAGAAATCACTATAAAATTCCTAGAAGAAAATGTGGGGAAAGCTCTTGACATTGAGTTAGCAATGACTTCTTGCATATGATACCAAAATCACAAGCAACAAAAGCAAAATAATGCAAGTAATCAAACTAAAATCTTCTGCACAGGAAAAGAAAAAATCAATAGAATAAAAAGGCAAACTATAGAATGGGAAAAATATTTTAAGCCATATAACTGATAAGGAATTAATATCCAAAATATACAAGGAACTCCTACAACTTAACAGCAAAACAAACAACAAAAACTTGACTAAACGTGGAAAAATAACTTGAATCGACGTTTCCCCAAGGAGGACATACAACTGGTTGATATACCAGTGGTACATGAAAAGAGGCTGAACATCATTAATCAGCAGGGAAATATCAAATCCACATTTGATTTTGAAAAATCAAAACCACAATGAAATATCACTCACATCTGTGAAGATGGTTATTTTTTTTAAGTGTTGGTGAAGAGATAGAGAAATTGGAACCCCTCTACACTGTTGGTTCATGTAAAATGCAAAATGGTGCATCCTCTGTGGAAAACAACATGAGTTTCCTCAGAAAATTTAAATTTAAATTATCATATAATTTAGCAATCCCACTTTGAGGTATATATCCAAAAGAATTGAAATCAGGATTTCAATGAGATATATGCACACCCATGTTCACAGCAACTTTATTGACAATAGCCAACACATAGAAGCAACCTAAATGCACATCAACAGATGAATGGTCAAGAAAATGGATAAAGAAAAAACATATATATGGAATATTACTCAACCATAAAAAATAAGGAAATTCCGCCATGTGTAACTTCTATACCTGCAGCACTACCTTCATTTCATTGTGTCCATCAGATGAATGGATAAACAAAATGTGGTATATACATATAAGATATTATTCAGCCTTAAAAAGGCTGAATAAAGTACTGGTTCATGCTGCAACATGGATGAACCTGGAAAAACAATATGCTAAGTGAAAGAAGCCAGACACAAAAGGCCACATATTGTATGTTTGCATTCATATATGTCCAGAATGGGTATGGTGATAGAAAGTAGATTAGTGGCTGCAAGGTGCTGTGCAGAAAGGAGAATGGCCAGTGACTGCTAATGGCAGTTTCTTCATGGGATAATGAAGGTATTCTGGAATTAGATAGCATTAATGGTTGCAAAACACTGGGAATATACTAAGCACCACTGAGTAGTACACTTAAAATGATGCCAAGGTGAATGCTACTTTCTGTGAATTTCACCCCAATTTTAAAAATACATCAAGGGAAGCATTTAATGATTCTTCTTTTACACCCAGCCTATCCTAGGTATTTTCCACTTGTTTCTCATTGATCTGTGGATATTTGCCCATAAAGAAACTATGGCTTAATTGAAGAAAACGTGCACAATGGAGTTAAAACTTTACAATTTGCTCCTAAAATTTAGAATTCTGTCTCCTCTGTGAAGCATTTCCTTAACTCTCCTAAGACAGAAAAAAAATGGCCACATTTAGTGTAATGCTTCTCTACCTTTTTCCACCTTCTGATATTTACCCATTTTGTGGTTTGGTGTTTTTACGTTTGTTTTCTTTTACAATGTGACATGTTTGTTGTATTTCTCTTACCATTTTATGGGTGCCTCCAGATCAGGACTTGTCCTCTGTGTTTATATTCATTCATTCAGCACATAGTACATGGTCAATAAAGGTTTTCACTGGCCAGATGGAATTACATATTTGGTTCTTATAAGTGTACTACATTAATGGCTCCTAAAATAGCCATGTCTGTTTGACTTGCTTGTGCAACACTCAGCATCCATTTCCCAAAATGAAATTAGGTCACATCTGGGACACATGAACAGTTTTAAGTTCCATCTGAAACACAAAACTGGTAAGTGCATATATCAAATATAATCAAGTTGACCATACCAAAAAATTATAAAAGATTAAAACTTCATTATTACACTTTTGGTCTCTGCTATTTTACTTCATTTACTAAGATTTATAGCAACAGAATGATTTACACATGTTGAAAATCAAAACAGGATGAAAATGGCAAAAAGAAAAGCAAAACATTTTAACTTTTATGAGTTTTTTAATGAGTTCCCCCTATGCTGTGGTTATTTTATATAAAGATCTGTCTGTTTGATTATGGGCACAAATTATCCACAATGGATCTAAGACAACCCTCCTCTTCCATAAAATCATATGTCAGAAAGGAAAAAACAACAAAGTCTCCTCCAATAAAGACAGTCTGAGGAAAAGGGTCTCTCCTGACCACAGTAACAAGTAGGATGCTTATAAGAGGACCATGTGGAATGATCTGACTTTGGTGGTTTCTAGGAACAACAACAGAGTTTGCTGAATGCCCACAGACCTTGAGTTGTGCCTGTGGGCACAATTCACAATAATATACTTTGTGGGCACTAATTACTCTCTCTGTTGTTTAAATCATTCATAAAGTTGATTCTTTTTTGTGAAAAGGAGGCCACATAATTCTGATAGCACATTATTTGGAAATTGTTAATCATTCCAAAAATGGTTAGGCAGGTAAGAACACTAGTCATTCCATTAATGATGTTATGCCTGCTTATATCCACCCTACACCCAGGCCTAAAATGGCACAAAGAAAAAGCTCTTTGCTGCACCATTTGGTCCCATGTCTCAGATTGTTGTGAAATCTGCTCTCACTTATCCTGTCTCATACCCCATACTTCAGATTTATTGATTTTTATTGAATATCTATTGTCAAGAGTGTCTGGCTCTGTGGTTGGCCTTTTTAACCCCCAAAATGGGACTCTATTCCCTTTATTTTCCATCTTGTTATAAATATTCATTGTATCATGCAGGGCCCTGGCAGAAAAAGAGTACAGGTTCACAATGGATTTTGATGAGAATTAATGAAGGAACTATTTGCAAGAATATGAATAAGGCTGAGGAAACCAAAAAATGATCCTGAGGCATCTAGGGATAGCAACATCAAGAAGTCTTTACTCCTTTATGCCCAAAGGAGCAAGGTGAGGCAGTAGTCTTAGAGCTTGGTGAGAACTGGCATTAGGGAAGGTAATTGCCCACCGGGAGCAGTAGTCACAAAAGGAACCGCTTCCCTTAGACTCTTGGCATTGAGGCAGTGGAGAGAGGTCATTTCTTGTTGGCAGAACTGAATAGGAAGCTAAAGGCAAAGGGAGCCTGGTGATGAAGTTTGCAGGGTCATCCTTCTAGGGCATGGAGCAGGGTAGAGAAGTGAGGGGAATGGATCTAGATGAATAAAGGGAAAATTAAGATCATGCTTACTTTGTAATTTAACTTAGAACAATTCATAAAGCAGTATTATTATCCCAATTTTACAAATGAAGACTCTGAGATAGTCAAATTTTAATTGCTCAAAATTACATTGCTACCAAATAGCAAACTTAGGATTTAAATTTCTAGTCTTTTACACCAAAATATCTTCCATTTTATTTATATGGTCTGCCTTACATTTTTGGTAATGTGAACTTTGTAAATGATTATAACTTATGTTTGAAATTTGACTATTAGGAATTTCAGGATTAGATTTTAAACCCCTTTAGCTAAGGATGCAGGATTTTATGGCTTATATTTCTCAGGAACCTTACCTTACTATTTGACCTTACTTTCCTTCTGCCCAGATTTCTTTATATTGTTATATCTTCTTCCATGTCTCTTTTGAAGAGGTAAAGGATAAACAAATGAACAGTGAGTAACTGGTAACTTAGGGCCTGTGCTTAATCAGCCTTTTCCCTGATACGAAGTCATGACTGTCACTGTATGAGTGTAGGGACTGCTAACCCCTCACCTTCACCCTCAAACACCCACACCCACGATCTTTGCTTTAGAGTTCATTTTACCACTTCAACAAAGTGTCCCTAGAGGCTGCTACCAATCAGTTAGTACTGGCAGGGGAGTTGAAACATATTTGCCATGCTTGGTGTACTATGACCAGTAAATTAACTGGTGATACTGCAGGATCTTTCATATTGCAATGCCCTATGGAGATAGTGGTTTCCATGTTTAACAGCAGACATCCTGAGAGTCTTTTTACTCAAGCTCCCTGTATGTAATGAACATCATTAGAGTCCGACTGTTTCCCATACTCCAAGTGCTTTAGTAAAAGCAAATAAGCAATATGTGAATGCACTTCCTCTCCAAATAATTAATTTCCCTGCTCCAGACTCAAATATGTGGCATTATTCCAAGGATATCTTAATGGTTATTTTTTAAAAGTGCTGTGCTATTTGTTTTTATTATCCCAGATAAAGGCCTATTTGGCTTTATTAGTAGAGTTAGCTCCACTAAAGCTGTCAGATCACAATTCCATTATCTAACATCCTGAAGCTGCTCTACAACATCATTTAGGAGAGAGTGGAATTCATTTAAGCAATCAAGACTTGGATTCCATTCAAGACCGTTGAGTGAAAGTTCCCAAAGGATTATTATGGAGAAGACTTGCCCATAGATTATAATGGCATGGAACAGTATAATGATCAAAATATTGACAATAGGAGTTTCTTCAAGTTCTGCCCTTGTAGATTATTTTTTCACATATATTATTGTATAAGCCTAAAATAAAGTTTTAACAAGTTTCCTTTTGCACATATGTATGTATATGTAAATATATATAAAGAAAAAAGAGATTAATTCTGTGGGGAACTATTCAAGCTTTCTCAATTAACATCATTTATATCTTCTTTAATTGTTCACCTTCTACTCTGTCACTTGAAATGTAGGTATGTTGGCTTGTGAGCTTTGATAATGAGGACTGACTATTTCTTTACTCAGGCTGATGGCTTGAGCACTTTTTCTTTCTACCCCAAGTCAAGTTTATGAGACTTCAATATTGATACAATGAGGTCAGTTCTCCTTAAGAAACATTCTATTATTTGATATGTTTGAGAATTAAAATTAAGAACATGATCAGGATTATGACCCCTTTTAACATAGGGTCATCCTTGATGTTGTTCTTTCCCATGTTCTTTCCACACCTCTAATGGTCAAAAATGAACAATGAACACTTTGACGATGTTTTGACATTTCAAAAATTGCTTTCCTGTATATTATCTCATTATATTTCCATATCATCCTGTGGATCTCATGATTCACGCTTTACCAATGAAGATATGAATGTCTGGCATTCAGCAGTAGATGAGCTCTGGGACTGGGGGTGGTGGGGTTGGGCAGCTGATCCAATGGTGCTCAAGTCACTGGTGTTCATTGTTCATGAATGATTCAAAATTTTTGTTGTTCATCTCTATGTGTTCATCATAACACCAGACATTGTAAGGAAGATACAGATATACAGAACATCTCAGAACATGTTTTCTATGCTCCAGGAGTAACTTAAAGGCAGTAAGTTCCTCCTACATCTAGGCCTTCCCTAGTGCTATTTTCTTTGCCTAGAAGATTCTTCCTAACTTTTCTTAATTATCCCTCATTTCTTTAAACTCCATGAAGGGAGAATCAGTATAGTTACTACTGCATTCCCTTCACTAGCACAGTGCTTTGTACATGGTAACTGCTCCATCTGTATTTATTGCATGATTGTTTGAATTTGGCATTATCTTGTTGTCTCTTGCTTCCCCTGTGGTAATTACAGTTCCTTGGAGTCCTTTTGCAATCACAATTCACATCTCTCTTGCTCTCGGAGTCCTTTCGGCCATTTGTGCTTCTGACTTTGAAAAAAGTAGGTGCTACAGATGGTCTCTCCCTGTGACAATTTGTATTGAAACTCTGCCTGGGCCCACTGTCAGTTCAAAACAGGAAGAGTTGATTGGAGACAACACTGGGAACTAAACATAAAGCCTAATAGAATGTACCAGTTTAATAAAAAATTAACAAGTATTTTACTTTTCTGCTAGAAATTATAGAATCATAAATCATATCCTGTTCCTAAGTCCAGATTTTCAGCTTCATTGTTGACATTCAGCATATAATATCTGTGACAAACTTAGAATAAAATTATTGCTTCCAAAGTGAGTAAAATATAGATTTAAAACATTTAATAGGAGGAAATATCATAACTCCTTTAAAATATTCTGATATTACATAGATATAAGAAATAATATGTAAATATTTAGCCGTATGAAATTTTGTCATCACCACCATCATCATCATAATAATAATCCTCTATTCAAACATCTTTACATTTCTGTCATGAACATATGGTCTGGCAGATAGCGTGTTTTTAGCAAATGCTTCTGAAATGAATGAATGCATATGCTATGATTGATACATGACCAGAACTTTATGGTGTACAAAGTGAACAGTTTTTCAGCCATTATTCTATCTGAACCTCATAACAACACAGAGGACTGATTACTAACTCTATCTTAAAAATAAAAAAGAGAGCAACCCATAAGGATTAACTGTTTTGTTCCAGTTCACACATAACTAATGTGTGATAGAGTTCCCATTCAAATCCAAGTCTTGTGACTTCCAGTCTTGATGCTATTCTGCCTTGACCTTCAAACTTAAATTTATGTATAGACTGAGTAAAGGACAGAGAATTCCTTAACATGTTAAATGGCACTCAATATATTTTTAAATATCAGAATGAAATTGTTCTAAGTTTTTAAAATTAGAGAATCATTAATCTAAAAAAACATAGACATCATTAAAACAAATTTAGGGCCTGAAAATAAATGAACACATTGTCTTAGGACTAAAATGAGAGGAAATTGCAGGGTGTGTGGGATAAAAATAACCATGCTGTTAGAGAACTGTCAGCATCTCTTAGTCTGAAGGAGTGAATAATTATCACAAGAGGAAAGGGAAAATAAACCATAATTAAGCCATGGTGGTAATAGTGTTCCTCTAGGGATAATTATTTGTCTTCATTGCATTCTAACAGTACTACTCTATAGATGATATAGAACCTTCCATTTTTATTTTTATGGTTGCATTGGTCCATTAATTTTTAAACCTATGCTTTTAATAAACTGTTTTCTTAATCTGCTTTAAACCTAGTAAACCTTTAGATTTTAAATAAAACACTATAAACATTTTTAAACAACCATTAACTTATTATTCAACAAAAATAAAAACAACAGACCATTGTTAATTCATTTGGCCCAACAATCAATAAACATCTAATAACTCTGCAGTAATTAGAGCTGTTCAGAGAAACAGGACCACTCAGGAACTCCATGTTACTAAAATCATCCAGCTGAGGCTGGTAGTTGTGCCAAAGAGAAAATTCTGGTGTTGATCTGTAGGATAGGCTTCATTATTTTTTTGTTACTTTTTAAAAAATTTGTGACTGTCCTAATTTTTAAAAAGTTTCAATTTTCTTACAGTAAAAGTACAGGTATAATAAAATAAATAATCCTAGTATTCACTAAGGGCAACCAATTGGTGAAAGAGAAATATTTTATCAAGAATTCACAGCTGAGGAAAATACAATTGAGTATAAAATGTAGTGCTGAGCTTCTTAGAAACGGAAGAAAAGAGGCAAACCTTATTCTTAATATTTAGTAGAGCCTGGAGTTCTGTGAGGCATTGGATAGATGTCTGGTCCTAGAAAAGACTTTGACTGAAATAAATCATGTATATGAGACTATAGGTCACAACAGAAGTGCGTAAGTGTCCCTCTTATGAGTTCATTTTATAAGTATGGCCTGTTGACAGCCAAAAAACTAGAAAGATAAGACTGCAGACCAGGTGTAAAGCTTCCTGGAGATGACTACCAGCAGAGAAAAGCTTATATAGGAGGTGGGGTGGGAGAGCTAAGAAGTTGGGGAGGTTCCAACTTGACATGCCCTACATTTCTATGTCAAGTAGGATGCCCCTCCCCTCCCTATTTAAAACCCTTCAGTGTCAAACCATTGCATCCATGACAAAATCTGAAATTCTTACCATGGCTTCAAGGCACCCAGCCTCTGTGATCCAGCCTCTGCCCATCTGCAGCCCTCATTTCCCCTGGATCACTCTGCTGCCACCGTGATGGACCACTTCTAATTGTTCAAATACATTGAGCTCTTTTTACTTGGTGCTTCTTCAAATGCTGCTCCTTCTACCTGAAACGCTGTCTCCTTGTCCCTTCACCTGGCTGATTCCTGTTCAATTGATAGATTTTGGCTTACATATTCTTGCTGCAGAGAAGACCACCCTGACCTTCACCTCACACCATTTGTATTAAGGCACACCTATAATTCCATCATAGAATATGACATTTTTCTTCATGGCATTTGTAACAACCTATTTGTATTCTTATTTACTTAAAGTCTTCTTATGGTATATATGTGGGTTAGTACGAAACATACATGAATTTTCTGGCATTGACCACTGAGAGGGCTTGGTTTCTAATACCATTCTCCAATAAAGGACCCAAGGCGCCTCCAGAGAATGACTTATTCTAAAGTTGAGGCAGGAAATATATATGAGGTGCCGGAAGCATCTTGCAGTGACATAAAACAAAGAAATGCTTTTAAATGTCGTGACATGTGGAAAGGACACAGTGTGTTAAACTGAAATAGGTCCCAGTAGCCAAAACTGGAACAATTTGAGAAACAAAATAAATAATGATAGTACTGGATTATAACCTAAAGAATAAAATAAACATCTATAACTCTATACTGATATAAATGATTGAATAAACTGGAAAATAATTGGAAGAAAAGGGACAAATATTTCCTAACAGAAGAATTACAAATAATAATGAGTTGTTCCTCACTCCAGGAAATAGAGCTTAATTCCTCTCTCCCTGAGTGTGGGTGAGACTTAGTCATTCACTTCTAAGTAGTAGAATGTGAAAACATAAAAAAAAGTAACTTTACAGTAAAGAAATCTGAAATAAACCACGTTAACTAGATGATTGAGGCTAATATCACCAGTGATAAATCGTGTTTATACTATAGCACCTGTCCTTGATATGATGTGATGAGAAGGGCCCTTGACCTTTATATTATTCATCCCTAAATTCCCTAACTATGGTCTATTCTGAGAAAACATCAGGTAATCCCAGATTGAGGATTTCCTACAAAACACCTACCCAGTAATTTTCAACAGTGTCAAGGTGCTAAAAAACAAAGGATGACAGATGATAGCTAGTCGGCTAGGGGGTGGAGGGATTGAGCAAAAAGGAAAAAAGACTCATGGACACGGACAACAGTGTGGTGATCACTGGGGGAGGAGGGCTAAGGGGACTAAATGGTAATGGAATAATACAATAAAGATTAAGTTTTTTATTAAAAAATGAATTATGAGAAGCTGTCAGGGACAGAAGAAGAAGAAGGAGACATGATGACTAAATGCAATATCCTGAATGGGATCCTGGAACAAAAACATTAGTGGGAAAAACTGGTGAAGTCTATTAAAGTCTGTAGTTCAGTTAATAGTATTGTACCAGTGTTAACTGCTTAGTGATGATAAATATGCTAAGGCTGTGGAAGATAATGTTAGGGGAAGCAAGAGGAAATGCATGTGGAAACTATCTGTACTGTTTCCAACTGTTCTATAAATTCCATAAAACTACAATTATTTCAAAATGAGAAGTTAGAAATATTTCCTCCCCCTAAACTATACCTCCATTAGCAGGGGTCATCTCTGTAATGGTCACTATTATATGTCCATTTCTAACAGGGTTGTGTGCTGGACAACATTTTGAGCTCTAGCGCCTGGCTGCACGTTTGGTTCCTGGCTCTGCTACTTATGAACGATGTCACTAGCAAGTTTCTTAAGCGCCGCGTGTCTCAGTGTTATGACTTATAAAAAGGAACATAAGGTGGTTGTGACACAGCTTAATATGTGTAAAACACACGGAACAGTGCAAAGTTAGTTATTATCAATATAATTCCCTTTTAATATATCACTGTTAAATGAGAGAATGAATGACACAAGATTTTTTGCCAAATGTGATTATGATTCAGTTAAAGTCAGAAAGAGTGTTTGGACAAGAGGTTCAGGGTACAGAGTAGTATGAATGAATGGGAACGCCCTAAGGCACAGTAAATGGATTGGCCTGAGGATCTCAAGTATAAGGCTAAATTCTGGAGATGAAGCAAGGAGCAATAGTGATACGAGTTTGATTAGTAGTGAAGGTGACAAAGAAGAGTGCTTAGCTTCTCCAGGGTAGTTTGCCCTCAGGCAGGTTTTCCACTCTTCCCTGCTGTGCTCTGTATTTGCAGTGGCTGACCCCTGCAAGCTGCCTTTCTCAGCCCTTACTTCATCTGGTTTCCAGCTGAATATGGCTAATGGGAGGCCCTGTGGCAGATTGGAGGGTGAGAGGAGGGAGAAGCCAGCGGTTTTCATCCCTCTCTTCTGTCTTGGGCAGCGACTCCAGCAGCAGCTCCATCTCTCCATGCGCAGTCCTGCCAGGCTCTTAGTTTCTGCCCAGGGACCAGTAACACCACTTCTTCCTCTGTCCCTCCAGTCAAGGGTCTTAGTGGCTCCATTCTGTAATTATTCTCTGGGTTGCTTCACTGTCCTCTATTTGACTCTCCGTTCCTCCATTGCCTGTAACATCTTCCCAATTTTGAAATCCCTGGTATAGATGCTCAAGTGGCCTCTATTTCCTGGTTAGATTCTGACACAAACAAAAGGCATGGTGACATTCCCTGTTTTTCAGACTGATTGTAACTCTGGGGATAGGTTTTCCAGTGCTACCATAGGCAGAGACACTGGTTGTTTTCCTAAGTATTTGTTACATCGCAGTGTTCTGTGAACCATCCTGGGTTTCAGGGTACTGGGTAATTTAGAAGGAGGAGCCTGTTTAGGATTACTCATGTACCACTCCCTTCTGGAATGATCTGAAAAATATCTGATGGGAGAAGGAAGTTTCACAATCCCAGAGATACAATAGCCAGGCCCAGTGATGGATCCACTAGGGGTTATCTGGGCTAAAGAACATCCCCTGCTCAGAAGTATGTCCAAGTATTAGAGCCAGAGCAGTGGTGTCCATACCATTCCAGCCCTTTAAAGCTACTGGCTTACTCATTTTGGAACTTCATACAAAAATGTGCTATTGTCATAAGCATTTTGTCTCCAACATTCCTTTAGACTACCTTTCCCTTGAGTCCTTGCTCTTTGTCTTCCGCGGTTGGGCTCCATATCTCACATCTATTCCTCACCTAGGCTTTGTGAATAACAACTAACTTGGCCTGCTGTCCTACACATGACCTTGGTATCTCTTCCAGAACATCACTTTGGCATTTGTCTTCCAGCTTCTCACACAGTGATGGACTCTACTTCCATACCTCTACTTAAGACCTCACCATGGTCTTCCATTTATTTAATTTTACTCTTCAAAATAGAAAACCAAATGAAAGACAAGTTGGGAGAGTTGATGATGAGATGGCAGCATAGTCTGGCTAGTTTAAAGGAAAGAGGGATATAGGCAAAAAATTAGCTAGGAAGCTGTTGGATGTAATTAGAACCTAGGTTCGGAGGGAGGAAGAGGTGATAATGTATGGGAAACCCAAGAGATTCATTTCAAAGAGGGTAATTATAATAATATTTTCTTATAAAAATACTTTCACTTACAGAGTACCTAATTCACTCCTTTTAACCTCAATCAGATGGTTACCTAAACATCCTTGTCTACCTGAAGGACAGTGGCAGTGAAAAGTATGCTTTCTCTTGTGAGGGGGCTTTGGCTTTTCCACAGTTCCCACCAGCTTTCCCCCTCAATTCTTTGACCTGGACAGTTGACATTTTCTCATTCTTTAAGTCCTTATAGAAAGGACTTAAAAAGGAATTTTATGACAAGTCTACTATTTCATCCTTTCTACCATATACAGTCCCCTGAGTAATTCCCATATAGAAATTCTAGATACTCTATTGAAAGAAGTAGTCTGTGCCTATCAAATATTGATTGCTGCACTTAAAATGTGTACTTCACTTTAAAGTACTACCACTAGCTAATGATCATAACCAACCTGTAGCTTAAGGTTGCACTTTCATGTAAAATGCAATCCTAGGGTGTTCAACCTTTTGGCATCTCTGGGCCACACTGGAAGAAGAAGAGCTGTCTTGGGCCACACATTAAATACACAAACACTAATGAAAACTGATGAGCAAAGTAAAGGTTTCAAGTAAATTTACAATTTTGTGTTAGGCCACATTCATAGCCATCCTGGGCTTCATGCAGCCCATGAGCTGCGGGGTGGACACGCCCCTTCTTGACCTCATGTAAAAATAACCCTGGCAGTGGCTACTTCCCTAGAGGTGGCTCTTTGATGAAGAATAATGAAAATGTCTGTCATCACAGGCTGATACTAAGAGGTTATCTGCTCAGCCTAGACAGCAGCCTACATTTAACTAAGAATCGTGACAAAAATATATCTAAAGTGTGACATTATGAAGAGTATGCATTTTGCTTTCATGCAGATTTAGTTTGAGTCCTGGCTTCACTATTTACTGGCTCCATTACTATTGCTAATTTACTTAACTTCTTGGTATTTCAGTTTATTCATTGATAAAAATGAGGACAATAGTATACCCATTATAGTGTTTTTTAAAGATTAAATAAGTAATAAATAAAACCTGATCTGGCATGTTTGCACTTAGTGGCTTGTCATTGTTGGTGATGGTGTTAAGTGTATTTCCTGAAGGATATTCTCTCATTCTCGTTCCACAGAGCCCCATCCCTGACACAGCAAGAGGCTGTAGCCATCATTAGATTGCAGTGGTTCTTAATGCCAACTGCACTTTAGAATTACTCAGGGTTTTCAAACATACTGATGTCAGGCCACATCCCAGAACAGAATCTCTGGAGATGGAACCCAGCTCACCAGGCAGTTCTAATATATAGCTGGAAGTGAGAATCACTGGGTTAGAGGAACCATGGATATGAAGTTGGAAGGGATGATGGTTCTAGTGTTATATAATATGACCCAAAAGTCTATGACAGTATTTATCCAATGTAAGCTTCTACTTATTATTAATTACTGTTATTGGTACATGAAATGTCATTCTTGAAAATGAAAATTGCAATTAAAGTATGGTATGAGAAATAATAATTTTTTAATACACAGAGTTAAGGCTTTATACAGATGCAAAAAGGTTTTGGGGAGAACAAAATAATAAGGAAAGGCTTAAAATGGTAACACATTGTTATCTCATTCTACAATTACAATCATAAAATTTTTTTAACCACTTCCTTACCAACTCAATCACCTTAGTAACAAAGTCAAGATTGTATTTATTTCCTGTAGATTTTATAAGCTCCCAGAAGTTTCCTGGTAAGTCTCTGTACTAAAAAGAGCAGGTGATATCAAGGCCAAATACATGTTCCTGTCCTGATATAAATAGCAGGAAGTCTATAAAGTATTTGTTGTAAGAAGAGCAGGATTGAAGCATATGGTTGAGTACATATAAGCACAATATGTTCTCCAGCACTACATAACACCTGTGTAGAACAGCTAAGCCATATGTTTTGCAATTTATACTTTAAAAATTACTATGTAGATGTTAAAGAGGAAAATGCACATTTGCACAAAAAATAAGCACATGTTTGTTATTAACATAATTCAACTATGGTTTCTTCAAATCCTGTTTAATTGTAACACATTTTTATCTTCTAGTGCATGCCAAAACTTCTTTTAAAACCACTAAAGTATACTAAACCAAAAATCTTAGAAGCATATTGTCAAAAAAGATGGTACTAAAATTTCTATATGATAGTAGAATTTAAATCTGCTCCACTTCGATGCAAGACATGAAATTTAGTATTAGTAATGTCACATGTCACAAATGGCTAATGTTAAATATACTTTCTTTTGGTATTTGCTTGGTCTCAAGGAGAGAGGTTTTACTCTTCTTTAGCCAAAGTCTTACCAATATGTTAAAGTTGTCCGTGTTGTATGTGTGTACATGTGGTTTAGGGTTAGAGTGTGCACTGGGAGGGAAGGTGAGTGTGGGATAGCCTCAGGCTGCTGTGTGTGACGAGGGACTTTTCTGTCTGGCATGTATAATAGGGGGAAGACTTCAAAGTTAGAATAAATGGAAATGCTCAATTTAAAACAAAATCACAAGGAAATGAAGGATCGTATTACTAGTTAGGATTTGACACCTGCTATCCCAATGGCTTGATCTCTGATGCTTCTAAAGCTCCAATTTAATTTAACTAAAAGGACAATTTAATTTAATTGAAAGACTTCTTATAATGTATTTCTAAATAGAGGTCTTCTTTGAGCCTATTTTTGGTGTCTAGTTTAGACATAGATAATTAGTAACATTCATTTGTAAGACAATATTTGATGTAATAAAATTAATATAGTAAATTGAAATAGTGAATAGCATTTTGTTTCTATAATTAGGCAAAAAAACATATTTCACTCAGTTGTCATTAATTCACTGAATAAACCACTTCTTCACAGATAACATGAAAGAAACATTCATACAACTCAGATCAAAACATTACAAACTTTTGGTTAGTTAGCATGCAAATAAATGAATGCCATAAAATGCTCTGTACAAAAACTTCTCAGATGGGTCAAGTCTTAGAGATGCTTCACAACTTTTCTCTCTAGGAGATTCACAATAAATATTAGGACTATCCTAAGATATGCTAAAATAATGAAGCCTGTGTAATTCAAGTGTTATCCAAACTTGATTGACTACCGCTCTTGTTTTTCCAAAGTAAAACCTATTATTATTCTGGAAAAATCTGTTGACTGTCTATACAACAGCCCTTCCTCCCTTTCCAATAGAAGCATGATTCTGCTGGGACAGCAATATACCCAGTCCCAGGGCATCGTGAGTTCTCTAAGCCAGTCTTGACAATCTCACGGAGCAGGCTGAGATGCAGAATCTGGCCAATGAGACCTAAGAGGAAGTCTTTTGGGACGCTCTTCCTTGATAAAAGGAAAAAAAAAAGATGGCACAGAGAGGTGGTCCTATTATGCTTTTGGTGCTGTTACCTAAAAAATAAGATGTCTCTAAGGGGGGCAGCATCTTGCAGTCAGGAAGTAACAAAGCTGAGGTCAAAAGCCAGCTGATGGAAGCTAGGGGAATAGAAGGATAAAAAAGCCTTGGGTCTTTGATGGAATTATTGAGTCCACAAGTCACCTTGATGACTGCTTGTCTAGCCATTTCTTAATAAGGAAATAAACATCATATATGCCACTGTCAAATAGGTCATTATCACTTGCAGCTAAACACTATCCAACTGAAAATCTCTTTGAAAACTCTGTCATAGAATGAGTATCCTTCTGACTCTTGTAAGATTAAGTGCTCAACACATGCTAATGGAAAAAGGAAGCATGATGGGTTATTCAGGGATTGGGACCAAGGGTATTAATTTAGTTACAAGCCTTGCCCCCAAGCAAGATCGAATGTGCTGTTGTGATCATGGCAGACTTAGCCTCATATGGGTCAGCGTGGCCCTAACAGTGTGAGGCATATCAGTTATAAGGCATAGTAACAAGGATAGGAAAGACTATGCTGAGGGAGAAAACAATTTTGAAACCTCAGTTTTTTCCACAACAAAAGTTTATCTCTCAATCTACATGTTCGTTGTGGGTTGGTTGGGGGCTCTGCTTTGAGTCATCTTCACTCTGGAATCCTGGCTGGGGGAGAATCCCCATCTGGAACACTGTAGGTTGCTATAGGAGAAAAGAAAGCTCTGGGGATTCTCACACTGACAATCAAAGACTTGGTCCAGAAATAACACCTATCAATTCTCACAGCTCATTAAATAGAACTGGTCACAAGAGCCCACTCAGCCACAAGGGGCCCAGAAACAGAAAGCACTCTGAGAAAATCTTCAATGGCTATCTTACATCAGTGTAGTTCGCATAGCAATAGAAGTTTCTAGCCAGAAAGTATGCTTGAGTGCCTTGGATTCTCTCTGGGAGGTCTGTCTGAGCAAAAGCACAGCCCAGGTGGCTGGAGAGTTACAGACACTGGATCTGGCCCTGGGGGGCGAGCTGGTAAGCACTAGGTAAGTGTCAGGGTTCCATCCAATCAGCCTAAAATTCAAGTCAGGATTCTGGCCCTAGGAGGGAAACTGAAAGACAAATCAAACACATACCTTTAGTTGCTATTTGCCAAGTGCAGGTAGACAAGCCTTCCATACAGTTTAACTTGAGGTAGGGCTTTCTGGGGCCAGGTGGGATGGAGGACATGATTTGTTAAGTCAGAGTAGTAGGAAGGAGAATTTCACAAACCTATGGCTGAAGAGCCAAGGTTCTATCCAGGGAGATAGTTTCAAAAGTCAAATTGGAAGGGATTAGTGAGGTCATAAGTAAGAGAATAAGTAAACAAAGCCTGAGCTCAGGAAGATTACAGGTAGCATGAAATGTAATGCAAGGCATGGACTTTGACAAATGGCTTAGGAATAATGCAGGGAACCACGTGAGGGGACTCAACATTTCTCTTTATGCCTGGCAAAGGGATAATTATGCAATTTCAAGATGTCACGCCAGATTGGACAAATGTGTTTGTATTTTAGGGGAGAAGCCTGTGATTTAGTCAAGTATCAGGTGCTTAAAGGCTAATGACAGAAAGAGGAATTCCAGGCTCACTGGCTGGGGAAGAGTTGAGGCTGGTCTGAACAGGGTGTATGTGGCCTGGCTTACCTCAGGGATGGAGCTTCAGTCAAAGGCCTTTGGTACCCGCAGTTTAGCAATCCTGAGAAAGGCAGGGCTAGACATGTTTCAGCTTTCATCGTTTCTAGATGAGTCTTTCCAGACAGACCTTTGTTACTGGCATCCCTGGGCCTCTTGTAGGACCTAGCAACTGAATGCAGGTATCTTAGCCTTCCATCTGGCTCATTATCATACTGGGCACCTAACACAAGATTTCTATGGTTGTTAAATCTCTTTCTACATATGTCCCCCTCTCTCCTCAGATGCTGGCCCCTTTAGGCATCGACAGGAACTATTCCAGCACACCTGAAATAGTAACAGCCTAATAATGGTTGGTTGTCACTGATGGAACATAGAAGTTTCACCTGTAGACACTGGATATGAAGTTGTCCAACTTGACTAGAAGCAATGCTTCTAGGAATTCTATAATTTAAAAATGGATTGGTCAAAGAGAAAAACTGGTATTTGTTGTACTTCTCTTTCACATCAGGCACTGTGCCAGCACTTTGAACTATTATCCCGTTTGTTTTTCACATCAGCCTTTAGGCAGATTTTCTTTTGTCCCACTTTATAGATAAGGAACAGAGCCCCACAGGTTAACTAGCTCGCATGAATTCATGCACTGTGTCCATTAGTAAGCAGGGAAGCTGTGATCTGAAGGCAGGGACTCCGTGGCTTGAGGCTTTCTGACCTTACTCCATTCTTTGCTTGCTGATAGAAATAACACACTACTCTGATCAACCAATGAGCATCAGAAGGAGTCTCCCAGATATTTATGCATCTGCTAAAGAGGGGAACCATGGAGAAGAGAGCAATTAGCAAGTTAATGAATCATCCTCTGTTACACAAATTAGCTAATTGAATTTATTTAGGCAGAAGCAGCAGAGTGGTCCTGCCTCCGTGTTTCAGCTACTGATTGTAGGACAATTACTTAAACTCTTGGAGCCATGGTTTTTGTATTTGTAAAAAGGGATCCCAACTTTTGTCAGGCCAACCTCATTAATTTATTATGAGGAGTAGCTAAGATAATGTATGTACAATCACCATGGAAACTGTAAAGAAATATTCAAATGGAAGGCATCATTATTGACTTTGCCTAATACCAGAGATTAATAAATAAAACATTTTCCATTTCATATGTATTAAAATTACATAGCAAAGAGCCAGGCTCACCCTACATTTTAATAAGGAAACATTTCTAATCAAGACTTCAGGCATGACTTAAGCAAATAAAAATTAGGTCTTTATAAGCATTTATTCTACTATGTAATTTTAAATGATTTTCTGTGCAAATGAGAATTAACCATAAGGTTAAAAAAAGTGAGTTGATAGCGGTTGTCTTTGTTTTTATTTAAATTACTTTTGTTTTGCAAATTTTATATAATTTTCAAATGTTCAGAAGTACTGGGAGAGACACCCTCTTTAAAAATGTACTTTTTCTTTTTTTAAGTTCTCCCTCTAGAAATTGGAAACGAAGAAAAAGCTTTTTATATTCAAGACTCCCTCCTATTACTGTCGATGGCAGTTAAGTGCATTTATGGAGACATGAGGCAGCACAAAGATTCTTCTGTAATTCATCAGAAGGCCCATCTTAAACATAATTACATTACACAGCTCCGCTCAGTCATTAGTTTCTTGTTTAGCGACAATGTCCTTCATTTAAAATCCTTTGATGGTAATTATCTGTAACTATGCCCTTGAATTCTGAAAGCACATGTACCGAAGCCCTAGTGAACAATGGGTATTTCTGGACTATGAAGAAATCAGTTTCCCATAAGAGATCATACAGGAAATGGTTTGTAACAACACTGAAAATTCACAGGTTTCTGAGCTTGACCTACAACCCAAAATGAGGTGTGTGGTTATGTATTTGTGTGTGCGTGCACATGCACATAATAAAAAAAACTAAAAGCAAGTTGTTAGGTATAAGGCATAACTTTTTAAATCCTTAATAACCATGTCACATTTTAAAGTTTTATATGTTGCTTAAGGCACATAAATTCCTATCATAGGATGGCCTGGAAGTGAGATATTTTGGAGATATTTTAAGTTCTACCAGTCTTCTTTGTGCATAAAAATGTCTTGTGTGCTTTATTTATTGAGCACCCATCTGTGCCAGGAACCGTTTAGGTGCAGACAACACAGGTCCTATGAGGGTCAGTGCCCTACAAAAGCTCACAGGCCAGTGGCAGAGGATAAGTAAGTAACCCGAGTAACATGACTATTTTCTGGCCTGTCAGAGATAGTGGACCATGTTAACATTGGGACCTTAATGTTCCAACTTGTTACCCCTACCTGCTGATTTGGTACCTTCTCAAAGCTGGAAGTTTCGAGGAATGTCCTACAATATGTTTACTGCTCCCCTTGGAACATGTACCCCTTTAACCCTCCGTCCTCAGTGAAACTGCCAACAACATACACTGCGCTGCCTGTAAAGACCAAGAAGACAAGTCTGGGTGTCCCCACGAGAGGGGGGTCTCTTCTAGATGCCTCATTTGGAGTCCAGCACCCTGGCTTTGGGTCCTGCAGTCAACAGCAGTCCTGCAACATGTCACACCATTCTGTCATCCTTGTCTTTTCTCCCCCATTTCTCTCCCCCAGCTTTTGTTCTCTTAGGCTCTTTTGAAAGTCACGTCTACGTACTTCACATATGGGAAGTATTTTTGACCCAAACTAAAAACCCTAATGTGTTCCTTGGCAAAATGATTGGCTGAGCAAGTCTGGCTTCAACTTGAAAGGAAAGCTTTCAGGAGGCAACTAAACAAAACAAAAACCCCACAAACCACTCTGGCCACACCATAATTCTTACTCATAAAAGCTGAATTTACTTATGCTTTACATGTGTGCATTAAATAAAGCACCCTTTCCAGTGCAAGAAGGTGAGTATTGGAGTCATTAAAATTTTTATTATTGAGCTACACATGGTTATAGAAATCCATAGAGACGTTTACATTTTCCTAAAACACTGGCTTCATAGTAGGAACCAGAATTATTTTTTCAGGGATTAACCCTCTAGCCAGGTGGCACAAAGAGAACACTGTAGAAACGATATTTGTGGCATGCCTATTATCTGTAAGGCATTGACTTCAGGGCTTTGCACAGTTCTTTCCCTAAATCCTTACCACCAACCTCAGGAGGCAGGGAGCAGGGTCACCGCACTGACAGAGGGGGAGACTGAGGGCCAGAGGTTTAGTGTCTTGTCCGAAGTCTTTCAGCCCTTGTTACAGGCTGCTCCTCACCGCTGAGAGGATTTCTAGGGTTTCCATGTTCCTTGCCTTATCTCTGTGTGTTTTCCTTCTTCTGTAAAGCAGTGGGAATCCTAAGTCAGGTTTGTTTGGATATGAGTTGCATGAGAGAATGACCAGCACCCAGGGTTGTAACTAAAGAGCAGTTGGTGGGGCACAATTCCTCTCCAGCTGATACAAGGGGGCAACCCTCAAAGCTTTGAACCCAGACAGATCTGTCTCTTGTATCACCTGAGAGATTCCAGGCTAGTTGTTTATCTTCTCTGAGCCTCAACTTTCTCAACTGGAATGTGAGGTTAATGCTGACTACCTCTCAGCGATGTCGTAAGGACTGGAGAGAAAGAATATACAGGAAGGACTTGAGCAATGGTTGGTAATGACTCACTGTCATACCTCTGTGTTCTTAGCCATACATAGAGACTGCGTTCACCACTGCATTGCACGAGCAGGCCCAGGCCTGCCCCAGGTTCTGAGACAGTGCCCATCAGTTTTAGCAGCGTAAGCCTGTCTGACCATCCTGACATCTTGCCTAGATCTTGCTATACTTGGCTCCTCCTCAGATGCTAAATTCAACTCCCCAATCCTTCTGATCCCCAGCCTGAGCTCTGACTGGGGCCTAGGTGAATGAACTGGGCTTCCTCCTATGGCTGGATTGGATTCACTCACTCACCACCTTCATCCTACACCACACCTAGACCCAAGATCTTTATATCCTTTGAATACTGTTGAATGCATTATAGAGTTGCCCTTTGCAACTGGGTGTGATAGTCCCCTCCTACTCAGTTATTATTCTGAGCATCTTCTAGATGTCAGGCCTTACAAAAAGATAAGCATGGTCCAGAAAATTGAGATAAGTGCTTTGTGGGAATTACATCATTTAATCCTCATTATGACCCACAGAAGTAAAGTAGTTACCTTCATTTTCAAAATGAGGAAACTGAGGCTTAGGAAGATTAGGGACTTTCCTCCAAGCCACATTGCTAGTGAGAGGTAAAGCCAGGTCTAGAAAGCCAAGCCAGGGCTCACAGCCACGTGCCATGTTGCATTTCATCTCACCTGTCAGCCTTCACTGCTGCCTCCTTTTCTGACTGCTTGATGATTCTGTGGCAGCAGCCTTCTCTCACTGCAGTGCCGCTCATGATGTGCTGTCATCATTTGCTTGTTTCCATCTCTCATTAGACTGGGAGCTCCCTGAGGGCAATGACATGTCTTATTTACCCCTGCACCCCAGTGCTCACCTCAATACCTGGCACAGAATCAGTATTCCAGAAGATTTTTGTTGACTGAGTTGTATTGGTTTTCTCTTTTCTACCTGCTGACTTATGTCGCTGATGTCCCATATATTCTCTACCCCAAATCATCTGGGCTAGGACAGCTTTAGAATCAACATTAGCATTTACTCTTGGGTTTGAAATGGTGTGTATGCATGTGTATATGTGCACATGCATATGTGTGTTGTGGTATTAGCTAAAGCAATGGTTTTTCTACAACAAAAGCTTTTAGCCACCCTGTTTCTTTAGTTTCCTTTAATCTGGAAACTTTCCATAGCCTTTCTTTGTCTTTACGGAATAGACATTGTTGAAGAATACAGTTCATTAAAAAAACAGAATGCTGCCCACTTTGGGTTTGTCTGATGTTTCCTCATGATTAGATTCAGGCTCTGCACTCACAGCCAGAGCAGTGCTGTGTCCTACTCAGGCCATCGCATCTGGAAGCACGTGATGTTCATCTTCCCAGCTGAAGTTAATTTTGATCACCTAATCAAGATGTTGTGTGTTTCTTCCCTGTATAGTGAACACTGTTTTTCCTCTTATAACTAATAAACAATCTGTGAGGAGACGTTTTAAGAACATGCATACACCCTCTTACTCATCAAAATTCCCTCCTAGATCCATTGATGATTCCTGCCTATACCTATCTTCAACATGATGATTACAAGATTTTGCAATTCCATGCAATATCTGATTCTAGACTGGATCCTGTACAAGAAAGAAGTGCCAGAAAGGACATTATTGAGTTACTGACAAAACTGGAAGATGAATGGCAGATTAAATAAAAGTGCTATATAAAAGTGAAATCTACTAAAATTTACTCTCAAATAACTCATAAAAAATGTGTACATGCACACATGTGTGTGTATAGACAGAGAACACAGACGATAAAGCAAATGAGGTAAATGTTAAGATGTAAAAGTTAGGTAATTGACTGTTGCTTGTATAATTATTTTTGCAACTTTTCTGTAAGTTTGAAATTATTTCCAAAAAAAGTGAACAGCAGCTTTTAGCCACCTATAGAATAAACATTAGATGTCCTACCTAAAGCAATGGAAGTCTTTCATGTAACGGCTGACACTGAATTGATTAACAAGCACAAGTTTCCCCTGGACCGAATGATCCCCAAGGTCTCGTTCCACAGGAGATCCTCTGACCCCACGTGAAACTCCCACCTCCATGATGTCGCCCATGGAGACTGCTAAGTACATAATGGAGGGACTCTGAAATGGAAGCCTCTAGTTCTGGTTGCATATGTCTTGTTTTTCTTTATTAAAAGACAATACAGAACAATAAAATGATACCTAAAGGTTCTGAATATAAGATGAAATGACAGAGGTCCACAGTGCAACGCCAGAAAACCTTCTGCCACGGGCACTGGCAAGCTCTGTTCAGTCCCCTTTCATGATGGCTGCATACTCCTTCTGGTGTTCAACCAGCTTCAGGAAAACTTGATACTTCTTGTCATAATACCTGTGGGAAACGAATGAATATGTTAAGTGATCTCAGACAACTGTTACACAGCTTCCCTTTACATTTAGAATGCTACTATATCTGTTATGGTTTTGCAGACACCCCCATTTTTTTCAATGCTTACAGCTTCCTGAGCAATGGACATTATTATCTCTAGTATCTCTGACCTACATAGAGTGTTATTGTCTTGACTTTACAAGTAAGGACACATGCTCAGAAAGGCATATCTAAAGTAGTATAAATAAAAATTGGCAGGGCTGGAATTCAAACTCAGCTCTGACTTCACATCCTCTGCTGTAATGTACTGAAGGTCTCAGGACCTTTCACATTTCCAGCTTCAACAAGTGTTTCATATATGACTAGTCCCAGGTTTGACAACTGGTTTAAAACCACAGCCTTACCAGGGACAAGAATAAACATTTTAATCACCCTTTGCAGATTCCACACCTCCATTCCCTTTGCAGACTGCTTTATCTGGGAATAAAACCCCATGAAAATGTGACTAATGCCTTTCCTGTAGCTGTGCCCTACCTTCCAGGCAATCCCACAGTAGACGTGGCCCTCCCTGTCCTCTTCAGCTGACTCTCCAGGGAAAACCTCTTAGAACGTGGTGTTGGCAATGAGTCAGATGGCCTCACTCTGCCTGCTTGGGAGGAGCTGACATGGGGTGAGGAGTTGGTGAAGCCAGGTTAGCATGTCTTGGTAGATTCTGGGGTGCTCCGAAAGGAAGTCTTCATGAGGGAACTTTGGTGTAAGCTCGTTAATTGGGGGAGAGAGGTTATAAGAACAGCTCTGAAACTTCTACTTGAAAACATCCTGAATAGATTAACAGGAGTTCCCTCCCCGCAAGCATTTCTACCTTAAGCATTATGTTAACTCAAGTGCTGTGACAGGGCCAAACCCAACTTTAGGAGGTGGACTCCAAAGCCTGGGTTTGAATCGAAGCTTGCCCTATTACTTGCTCTATCACACAGCTGTGTGACCTTGGATATGTTACTTAATCTGTTTGTGCCCAAATTTCCCCATTTGTAAATGAGAATAATTATAAGATCTATCTGAAGAGCCATAGTGTGAATTAAATGAGGTAATCTATGAAAAGCACTTAGAATACTGCCTGGATCATACTAAGTGGTATCAGTGCTAGTTATGGTAACTACTTTAAAAAAATTAATATTCCAATATTATTAATCTAGATATAAGTGGGTTCTACTAAAACCCACTCTGTGAGTCTCCCAATTTATAAATTATAGAATGATTTTGGGAATAGCAATTTTCTCCTTTTAATGGCACTCTATGTCAATTTAACGCTAAGCAATTCTTTCATCCTATGAGATGGACTTCCTAACTTGGGAATCTTGAAACTGTGAGAAGGGAGCTTCTGATATTCCTTGAAGACATCCAATGTTAATACTGACAACTTTGCGGCAAGTTTGTTGGCCTCATTCTTTGTAGTGGGAAAAACATTGGCTTTGTAGGCAGAGAAAGCTGGATGACTTTGAGCAACTTTAAAAAATTGTCTGAGCCTCAGTTTCCCTGATGTAAGAGAGTGACAAAAGTTTTGAGCAAGAAAAGCAACACGATATACTCCATGAGCTAACAAATGTGAACTAATTAATGTCTTACATCCTTTTATTATCCTAGAATACCAAGAGACGGATGTTTCTCCTTTTTCACACACAGGAAGCAGAGGCCCAAACCACATTTTTTCCCTATGCTTTTTATTCCATTGTTTTACTTTGGTAAAATACACAGAACATGAAATTAGCCACTTTAACCATTTTAAGTGTACAGTGTAGTGGCATTAAGAACATTCACATTATTTATTGTGCAACCATCACCACCATCTGTCCACAGAACTCTTCTGATCTTTGAAACTGAAGCTCTATCCCCTTAGACAATAACTCCCCACTTCCCGCTCGCCCCAGCCTCTGGCAACCACATTCTACTTTCTGCCTCTATAATTTTGACTACTCTAATTATCTCAAATAAGTGGAATCATACAGTATTTGTCTTTTTGTGATGGGCTTACTCATTTAAAATAACGTCCTCGAGGTTCATCCATGTTGTGGCATATGTCAGACTATCCTTCCTTTGTAAGAATGAATGCCATATTTTGTTTGCCCATCCACCCATTGATGGGCACTTGAGTTACTTCCCTATTTTAGCTACTGTGAGTTATGCTGCTATGAACATGGTTCATCTCTTTGAACCCCTGCTTTCAGTTCTTTGGGATATATACCCAGAAGTGGAATTTCTGGACTATATAATAATTCTATTTTTCCCTTTTTATTGAGTTTATTGGGGTGACACTGGTTAACAAAGTCATACAAGTTTCAGGTGCACAATTCTACAACACATCATCTGTACACTGTATTGTGTGTTCACCATCCCAAGCCAACTGGTAATTCTATTTTTGATTTTTGAGGAACCACCATACTATTTTCCACAGTGGCTCCACCATTTTCATTTATACCAATGGTGTGCAGGATTCCAATTGCCCCAAATCCTTGTCAACACTTGGTATTTATACTCATATTTTGATAGTTCCCATCATAATGAGTATGAAGTGATTTCTCATTATACTTTTGATTTGCATTTCCTGAATGACTAGACGTATTGAGCATTTTTTCATATACTCATAATCCATTTGCATATACTCTTTGGAAAAATGTCTATTTAAGTCCTTTGCCACTTTTTCAGTTCTTTGTTTTTGTTGTTGTGTTTTAAAAGTTCTCTAGATATTCTGGACATTAATCCCTTATCAGATACATGATATGCCAATATTTTCTCTTGTTCTGTGGGATGCTTTTTTACTCTGTTGATAATGCCTTTGGATGAACAAAAATTTCTAGGGCACTTTTAATAAACTGCTCTAAGATCACAGATAAATTTGGATGAGATTTGGGCTCATCTTAAAAGGTATATTGAACCATAGTCACTAGATTGTGCTTTCTGGGATCCTGACTTTTAAAATCAAGTGAATTCTCTCCACCCTCAACCAGTTGATTTTGTGTGGTACAGACCTAAGTACATGTTCCTTACAGGTAATGTGATTTGAGACAAGGTGGAGACATGAGTCGCTCATAGAGAAACTGGCTTACTTTCTACTTGCAAATTTTCAGGGAGCCTGCAGATGGTGCTAGAGCACTGTCTGAGCCTCCTCCACACAGGTGGTTTCTCCGCAGACAGCAAGAAGCTAAGGATTCTTTGCAAAAGGAGCACGTGGATTTATTGCAAGAACTTAAAAACAGACTTCCCTCAAAAGTCTTGGGAGGGTCAGAGAAGACATGGGGAAGAATAATCTGTTTCTAATTTCAACAAAAGAGGGATGCAGCTAGCCCATGGCTCCCCCTATATGGGGTCTCAGATCTCTCACTGTTCCTGAGCTGTGCTCCCTCCCCAGTGTTAGGTCCTCTCACCCTGTATTGAGAGAGGGGTTTCTATTTGGAAGGCTAACCGCCCAACTTCATTTGGAGACCTTCTTTAAGAAAATAAACATAAATTAGATTACTTTGTCCATGGATATTTCCAACTGTGTCGAATACTGACTGGGCTTTGGGGAGTCGGCAGCTTTGCCTGTCCATCACACAAGGTGAATTTTGCTTTTACATCTCAACCTCAAATACTTTTCAATTATTATAAAAGGCCCCTTGCACAACTATCCCTTCATCTTTAAATTGACTACCCATGACTTAGTAGATCTTTTTCATCTCTCATCTGCATTTTTGACAAAGCCTTCCATCTGATCTCTGCTTCCACCTTTAGGTCCTTTGATTCATTCTCTAAGACGAATCTTCCTAAAATCTGCATCTGATCAGGTCCGACCACTGCTGAAAATTCGGTGTCTCCATTCTGACTGCAGGATGAAGTCTGAGGTCTTCAAATGGCCTCAAAATTGCCCGTGTGTGAGGTGAGCCTGACTACTCCCTCACATACTTTGCATTTCAGAATTATGAGCTGTTTATGGTTACCTGACATACTGTTCTGCTCTCACCTTTATAACTTTGCATATTATTCCTTCTACTTGTCCTATCTGGCAAATTTTTTAAAGCATTTAAAGTCAGTTAGACTTAACATCCTCTCACCCCCGCAGGGTCACATTCCTTAATTCCTTGGACTGCTATATAGAACTTACCCCTTTGTTCTGAAATCTTCGTGCACAAATAATATTGTATCTTATTCCTCTCTAAATCTAAGGCTAGTAAGCATGATACCTTGAATATAGTAGGAGCTCAATAAATTAGTGATTTGTGACTTGGGGTTAAAATACCAATCAAGGTCATGACGTAGCCCTCAATGCCGAGTGATGCAAAGAGTGAAAGAATGGACAGATGCTTCTGTGTCTTTTGATAGAAGATACAAGAGATTCATGTTTTAGAACAGAGGAGACCAGATATGCTGCTAATGGCCCAGGCAAAAGAACATTGGTCTGAGCATTCAGAAGTCTGTATTTGACCCCCAGGTCTGGCCCTAACCAGCTTTGTGATCAAAGGTAACTGAAAGTGACTTTGTCTCTCTGGGACTTGGTTTTATCAACTATTAAATGAAAGGGCTGGATTAGCTGACCTCCAAGGTTTATTCCAGCTCTTAGAGCTGCATGTGTTTATATGCTTTCATTCCTTAGCACTGTGAGTATAAAAAATATAAACTTACCTTTTATCCTCAAGTCTGGGAAACACAACTTTCCCAACTTTGCTCATTCTTGCCATGGCCTCCTGCAAAAAAGAACAGAGTTGGAAAGCTAAAACAAAAGTGAGGCTTGTCCCAGGCAAGAGATTCTAATTAAAATTCATTTCCCATTAAGATATTCAGTTGGTCCATTCTTTTCGACATATTTTCTCTGGTAATGGGAATAAAGCCCCAACAAACACTGAAAGTTGTTATCTGTGAGCACAAAGCCTGGGCCTAATAAATGGTTGTGTGTTGAGGCCTCCAGGGCACAAACAGCCCAGAAGGTAAAGCTTTTGTGACCACTCGCAGGGAGTGGTGGGAGAGAATTATTCCCCTTCTCATTGCCTGGACACCTGTGCTTAAGAAGGCAACATAATCAGCCACTGAGCACCTTGTCTACTTAAGATACCAATAACTGAATGGAACTCACTTGGCACCTGCACTATAGGATACAATATTTAGGCCTCTTCATTTCACCCTTGCTTTTTTCCCCCCAGCAGCTGAAATTGTGAGTACAGACACAGGACCTCTGGGTAGGAAAAGTTGACATGAGTTCCAGAATGGGACTTGAGGACATTTTTGTCTTTACAATGGAGCAGTCAAGCAGACAGTAAGTGGCAGCATCTGGGTGGATGTGGTCTGGCGTGTAGAGCATCAAGATCAACCATAGATTGTGTTGGCTCCATTATGCAACTGAAATGGTTAGATTTCCGTGGGCGGGCTCCCAATGCTGTTAAAGCTATGGGAAAGTTAAGGAGAATGGAGTGAACCCACACTTCGGAGTTCAGCAGACTTGACTGGGGAGATTGCAAGTAATAGCATGACAAAGGTCCTCAGAATAGGCCCTGTCTTAGGGACAGCTACTGAAATCTTATTGTTAAGAATGTAGTCATTCTGAGGTCACATATGCACAACTTCTTATTTCATGTATTTATTAATTACTCACTATGTACCAGACACTGTGCTGGGGACACAGACTTGCATAAAACATGCTCTTTGTCCTAGGGAAACTTACACGCTAGCAGAGTGTGGGGGGATTTAAAAATCTGACTACCGCACAGAATGTGAGGGACCCTGGGCATCTTCCAAACACATCCAAGTGACCCTTGCCCATCCTTGCCACCTGTGATTTTTATACTTACACACACACACACTCACACATTTTTTATTTATCATTAATTCCCTTCTGATATGCCATGTATTTACTAGTTCGTGTGTACCTTATCTGCCTTCTTCAGTCCTTACCCTAACCAGAATATAAACTACATGAGGCCAGGGCTTTTTGGTTTGCTTCTTAATCTCAGCACCCTAGAATATTCATAAAACATATCGAGCCCCTTCCTTGGGCCATGCACAGCACTCAATATGTATATAGAGAATACAGAGATGGGTACTTTCATCAAGAAGCTCATCATAGAATGAAAAAGACATTTACCATGATCAAAATGGAGTGTGATAAATCTATGCTGAAAGCAGATAAACTTCTTTTTAATAGTTATTCAAGAATTATGAAATGTGAAAACTTCATCTGCTAATCACTTACGCAGATCTCCACTCGTTCGGGATGCTCTACCAACTCTTCCCCAAGGATGACAAGAACCTGAAGTAGCTATCTGCCCTCAATGGATTTAAAAGTGCTGAGTGGGGGAGATGAAGGATGCTCAGAGTAGCGAGCACATGGACTGCAGGAAGGAAATGGCAGCCCTAAGTAAGGAAGGAACTTTACAAATTATTAAAAAATCACTGAAAACAAAATCATGGAGAAAGGACAAAACTAAAAAAGGGCTGTCTGGGGCCATTTTGTGAGGGGGCAGACAGTCACACATGCATTAGTAAGATCACTGGCATTCCACTTACCAAGGCTATTTTAAGGGCTCTCTGCTCACCCTAACATGTGTCAGAACATTTTCCTTCATAGACTAAGTCCTGACTCCCTTAAAGTAAACCCCGTCTTGCTAAGATGTCCTCACCAATGCCAATGACCAACCTCCCCACTTACTCGCCTGTCTTGCCCTTGCTTCCTCCGTTAGAGTCCTACTGTGATCTAGGGAGGATCTCCCTCTTCTCCCTCCCTTAACTCTTCAAAGTGCCCTCAGGAAATATTCCTCTTGGTCAAGCTTGGGTCTCAGGCTTGAGACAACATTCCAGGACTGCTCTCATGGGTGGGACCCAGGAAATTTGTATTACAGAAGCTCCCCACTTAACTGATGTGTGGAACAGGCAGACCTGGAATTCATTCTTCCTTTCTTCACATCATCTCTGCCTGTTTTTGAGAAACACCAGAAACAGATTTCAAAGGTTTTAAAAGAGGTTATTTTGTTTCTCCAAAAAGCACAGATTTGAGCATTGAATTTAGCTCAGCTATCCACTCCATGGAGATTTTTTTCTGATTCATCCTGCTACCTGCCTCCCTCCTAGAATGAGGTTTCTGCTCCCATAGCAACTTGTGCTTCCAGCCATCATGACATGACTCCGACATTTTTGGTTAGTACATCAATCTCCCCAGTTACGCTGTGAGCTCCTGTAAGACAGGAACTGTCACAGTTATTTCCATTGCCAAACTCAGCATCTCGTATAGGGTACACATTTGGGGAAAGTACGCGATGAATGAACTTAAGGATCATACAAGTGACAGAATGCTCAAATAGAAGTTTTGGCTGAGATCTAAGAATGACAGACATAAGACACCAAAGTGGGCTGGAAAAAGGCCACCCTGAAGATTTTGGAAAAGGGGTGGTTGAGGACCCATGAATCAACTCTTAAACCTTTCATCTACATGGAAAGTCAGAAAAGAGGTGGATTTTCAGGAGACAGCTGTTGGTTTATTGTGCATCAGGCCTCCTTCTAGGGGAGGGCTGACAGGAGTCTCCCTCCTAAGTCAAGAGAAGCAGGGCTTCCCGGAGACCAACAGGGAACTTGGTGGGTCCCTAAGGCTGTGGGGCGCAGTGGACTGAGTGTGACTTCTCTCTGGAAGAGAAAGGCTGGTTGGTGCTTCAGTGTAGAAGTGAAGGGACGGTTGCACTGGGGTCAGCCAGCACTGCCAGAGTCTTTCAGACTCCAAAAGGCATGACTATTTCCCACAGACCCTACCCTGGCCCATATGTGAGAGAGCTATCATGGGTTGTCTTAGATACTGTCTGATATGGACACCTAATGAGGCAGAGAGCGAGTCCGCACAAAGAAGCTTGAGAAAAACTACTGTATTCCCAGAGGATCAAGAGAAGAGTAAGCCTTCTACTAGAATAGAGAGGCATTAACTAGGACAAGATACTGGTTTCCAGAAGTGGAGGTCCTCCTGGAAAATCTATGATGGAGCCTATAAACACCCATTAGGCTAAGAGAACATGAAGCCCATTTATCACAAGGATGATTAAAGAACTTTCCTACACCCCCGGCCTCTCTTCCCTGACACCGTCCAGCCACCTCAGAGGAATGAGGAAAGATAACATGCTGGACAGAAAGTGAATGAGGAAGAAAGAAGACTGATCACAGCCACCTCCTCTCCTGTGCAGCAGACCCAGCTGGGGGATGGAGAGATGTCTCCTCTTTATGTGAAAATTGAAGTGACGATTATTATATGCTCCTTGATATTCTAATTTTTGAATTTTAGCTATGTCTTACAACGTAAGGGATCATAAAACTTGTATTATCTAAGTGACTTTGTATATATCCATGTAAGTAGTGGAACCACCAGAATTTTTAACCAAGGCAGAGAAAAAATAGCTGCAAAAATGTAAAAGGGCAGTGGGAGCAAAAAACACAGCTGTCTCTCAAGTTCATCTCAAGAACTGTGTTTGTTTTTATGCGTGCACAATAAACACTGGAGCAACATATATTAAAACGTTAACAGGTTCAAGAGCATGGGTAATTTGGGTAACCTCTCTCTTTTTTTGGTGTGTGTGTGTGTTTTCTGTATTTTCTACAGTGGCATATACTGGTTTGACAGTTTTAAGGAAAATAAAAATATACTACATTCTAAAAAAAAAAAGTTATGCTTACAGGCACTCAAGATGACTGGTGCTCACTCTCTCTCTCCTGGGAGGCAGGACTCATTATGGGTATTTGACACAATAAGGAGAATGCCCAGAGAATCAGTGCTGTCATCAGAAATAGCATTGCTGAGGTTTCTAATTTCTCCAAATAATTAACATAAAACCGAAACCTCATGAACCCACTGGCTGCAATAAATCTGGAAATTACCGCAGCATAACAATACAGATTTATTATGGAAATGCTGACACGTGCTAAATATAGTCACCCCTCCCCCTCAGTATATTTCTGTTCAAAAGGGTCTATTTGAAGTTGGCCTCAAATTTCATACTTTTTGTCAGCAGCAGGAGCCGGACAATCTTAATTTGCAGCACGCTACCCTCTTTGTTCGAGAGTCTAGACAGCACAATGAATGCAGTGACTTTTCTCTTTCCTTTTTGCCCACACAATGAAAGCTTTTTAAAAAACAAAATATTTTGTAAAATCGCATTTTAATCACTTCTTTTCTTTCTCTCTCTAAGGCAGAGCTATAAATAAACCATGAAAGTTCACATTTGATCGTTACTTCTGAAAGCAAGTGAAGGGTTTCTGTAGGGAAAAAATAGGGGCCCTGTGCCATGGCCATGAAAGGAGCCATTGACGGGTTCTGACCCTTCCCTGCCGGGTCAAGGCCGAGCTCCCAGTCTGCACACACTGCTCACCACTTCTCTGGGAGCAGCGTTGGTGATCACCAGGCCTTTGTGGGCACGGGGAAACACCCAGTTCTCATGCGTATGGCCTGGTTTGGGAGCTACCAAAGGGCCTTAGGCTACACTGGAGTGAGTTACCCATGGAAACTAGATTACAAAAAAGAAGGGCTCCTCAGCACCCATGGAGAAGATGAGGACTGCGTAAGTGGCAGGCACACTAACCTGGGGATTGGAGACCTGGTACCTTCTCTCCTCCCCAAGGGAAGGGGAACAACGGCCTTAAGACTCTTAAGAAGACTATGGGGAAGTCTAGACTTAGGCACCAAAGGGCACCACAAGCTTGGCAGTGTCCAGAGACACGATCTACAGGGAATAGCGAGGACCTGGCATTGTGGAAGGTATACCGTGAGCGCCCTGAAGGGAGGAACTAGGTCACTGTAGGTCTCAGGCCTGACACATCCTCGCAGCACAGGTGCTTGGTTCATGATGGCTCAGTGGCTAAATGAAAGGGTGGTGACTTTCACAAAAGGGACAATGTAGGATCATCTAAGCCAGTGTTTCTAAAGTGGCATACATGTACTCCAGGGCGTGCTCAAGATACCACATTAGGGTTCCAGAAGAAAATATTGGAAGTGCCATTTATATGATTTTTAGTCTAAGGAAATTAATTCAGCCTGACCAGCACTTAATATGCAGATTATCACCAGATCCATTAGTTTGTCCCCACATCACGTGGTCACAAGCCATGTAAAGTGTGTGAAGTTTCCTAAGAATGGGAGCTCTACATCCCCAAGGGGACAACAGCATGGCATGTGCTTCTAGATCCACAGCTGCCAGGGTTTTGCTACGTGTTGTCATTTACAAGGTCTAGGGATTCACAGGCATTATGAAGTTTATTAAACTAATGCTCACAAAATGGGCAACCAGCTGAAAAAGATTTAGTCAATGGATTAAACGTAATGGTGATAATTCAGACTCAAGTAAATAAGAAAATAGTGACACTTTTATTTGCTATTAGTTCTTCATATTATAATGTAAAAACACTGGAGACCTAGTCAGGTAAGTATTGGGGAAAAATTATCAAGATTACTGTTTGAGATAAAAATATACAGGCATAAACACAAGCACTTAGAAATCATCAAAAGTAATTTTAGCCTTGGCTGGTATAGCTCAGTGGATTGAGTGAGGGCTGCAAACCAAAAGGTTGCCAGTTCGATTCCCAGTCAGGACACCTACCTGGGTTGTGGGCCAGGTCCCCAGTCGGGGCCACGTGAGAGTCAACCACACATTGATGTTTTTCTCCCTCTCTTTCTCCCTCCCTTCCCCTCTCTCTAAAAATAAGTAAATAAAATCTTTAAAACAAGTAATTTTAAAAATCATTAAAAAAGTAACTGGCTATAGGCCATAGGTGTATAGGGTACCTTTAGCTACTTCATAATGTTAGTGTGAAGACAGCTATATTTCACCTGTTTTATAATATACATCATCTACAAGCAGAGAACATGTCTACACCTTTTCTTAAATAAGTTTCCATGTATTGAGGATGCAGGCTCAAGTTTTTTTCACTAACAGGGTGTGTGATCAAAGAAATACTCACTGAGCATACTGACTGAGCAGACCATTTCCATGGCCACTGCTGTGCTACCGGTTTAACCAACATTTCCCGGGTGCTAACTCTGGGCTGCGCACTGTGCCAACTGCTTATGTATATGACCTTTTTAATCCTCAAAATGACTTTATGACACAGATATCATCATCTAGCCCCACATTATGAATCAAGGAAGTAAACAGTATAAGGAACTTGCCCAAGGTCATTAAGCAACATGTAGTACAGGCAGAATTCAAGCCAGTTTCTGTCTCCACGACTTTGCCTGGCCCTTAGCCCAAGGGTCCTATACCTCATTGTAATGTGAAAGCCTCATCCTTGAGTCCCACAGGCTCAAGTTCAAACCCCACTTCTGCTGCTTATTAGCTGGGTGATCTCTTTGGTGAGAATGAGTGTGTGTGTGCGCGTGTGTGAGACATGCCAATACAATACACTGTACCTTTTTTTAAGAGATGCTGACACATAGTTCTGAAATACATGAATCTGCTTTCTTGAGGAACTCTGACTCATTTTACTGGAACAACAAGTTCACATGCTAACGTGTGGGCTGAGGCACATGACCCCTCCGCAGAAAAACAGAAAGTATAACAATGTGATTTTCCTCCAACAAGCACAAAGAAATGGCTAGTCGTTCTTTTATTTATTTGTTTGGTTTTTATTTTTGACACAGCCATCTTTTGACCCACATCTGCTATTCTGTGTAACCTCGTGCATTGGAGACAATAATGTCAATTTAGAAGCAGGAAGGGAGGAGAGAAAGGAAAGAGTGGGAGAAGTCTTCATCATTAATCATGATATGAAGACTCATACTTCAGTTATAATGTTAAATTCTATCAATCTACCCACCTACCTACCTACCTATGTACTTACGTATGCACACATATTTTGTTTAGGGTGTTGATTACATGGGGGTGCACCTTTATCAAATTTCATCAAATTATATAATATCTTTAAGATCTGTGTATTTCACTTTATGCATACTACATTTCAATTTAAAAATTATGAAGGAAACATTCTATGTGTATAAATATATGTTGATATATTTATATTTTATTTAGTTTTCAGCCATATGCCTACTAAACAGAAATAAACATTTAAATGCCCAGTTATCTAATCTTGATTCTAAAATATACCTCAAGTTAGTCTTTTGATCATAAAGGAGGGGTGGAGGTGTGGAAGCTCTCCAATTCTGCAGGAAATGGAATGCTAGTGGAAAGATACTGGGTTTCAGAAATAAAAAGGGTTAGGCTAGTAGCTGGACTCTGTGCTTACTGGATGTGTGAAGCCTCAGTTTTTCTATCTATAAAGTGGGAATAATAGTATCTACGCACAGTGTTGTGGAAAATTGCAGTATCCGACTCTCTGACTAGCATCTCCTAACTGGCCTCCTAACTTCCACTCTGGCACTCCAACAGCAGTTAGGGCCACTCGGGGATTTTCAGAAAGAGGGAAAGGAGAATGCGGTGATGGAGTGACAGATGCCAGAGTGGCATGTTGGGCTTTATTAGTTATTGGTTAGTTGTATTGTTACAGACAAACTATTTAACTTCTTTAGGCCTCCTTCCTTTTCTAGAAATGCAGATAACGGTATGCTTCTTATAAGACTATTGTTAGGATCACATGAGTTATTTCACCTAAAGCACATAGAGCAGCGCCAGCACAAAGTAAATACTCCGTAAACTTTATGTATCTATTATCCCATTAGCATGCAAGCTCCATGTGACCAGGGGTTTTCTTTGATTCAATGACTGCACTGAGAACTGTGCCTGGCCAGAATGGGCAATCCATAACCGTACTGAATGAATCAATGAATGAGGTAAATTAAACTTTATCTCTCTGAGCTGTTTTTATCTACAATACTTCTGACACCAAATGTGTGGAGTTTTATACTTCAGATCAAACTAATTTTCCAAATCTCCAGAGAACAACTGGGTATCCTACAATTCAACTTAATTTTGAAACTAACTACCCAGAGTTAGCATCAGACTCCATAGGTTTAAGGGCTCAGTTCCATAAGACTTCAAGTATCAGTCACCAGTTCAGGCCTCTCACACTTCTGACTGACCAGCTATAAATCAGAGTTTCCCATAACTAGCCCTCCCATCTCAATTTTGATAACTTGCTAGAAGAGCTCACGGATGCAAGAAAGCAGTGTGCTTACTATTACCTGTTTACTGTCAAGGATACAACTGTAGAACAGTCAAATAAAAGAGATGCATAGGGCAAGGTATCGGGGTGTGGGAGACGTGTGGAGCTTCCATGCCTTCTCTGGGGTGCACCACCCTCGGCTTTCCAAGCCCTGCAGTTTGGGGGTTTTCATGGAGGTTTCATCACATAGGCATGACTGATTAAATTATTGGCCACTGATGACCGACTCAATCTCCAGCCCCTCTGCCCTCCCTGGTGGTCGGGGGTGGGTAAGGCTGAAAGTTCCAACCCTCTCTTCAGTTAGGCCCCGGCCTTTCTGGCCACTAACCCTCCTGCTGAAGTTCTCTAAGGGCTCCCAGCTGGCAGTCATCTCGTCAGTACATAAAAGACACTCTTTTACCACCAGAGAGATTCCATGGGTTTTAGGAGCCGTGTGCCAGGAGTCAAGGACAAAGTTCAAATATTTACATTTTGTTATATAAGAGTCTCTCATTCCTAAAAACTGCAATGGACTCCCACTAGTCTTTTATTGAAATTCAAATTTTGCAGAGTAGCCTAAAACTTCAAGATTGCACTTGGGAAAATGTTGCCAGCCTCATTCTGCGCCCTGTTCACTGTGCTCAATGTGCCAGAGACCCACGGGCCATTTTGCTGTTGATTGACTTGACAAACATGCTCCTGCCCAGGGCCTTCCTGCTTCTCTTAGGCGTGCTCTTGTCCTGGGATCCTCGACTGTCTAGCTTTTTCATATGATTTAGGTCCTTTTCATTGATAATTTCTGTGAGGTCACCACTGGCCACTCTTAGCTGCAACAGTCCACTTTCCCCCAATACTATCACAGCATTTCACTTTCTTGTTTTTATAAGCCTTCATGACCTGAAATAATATTATTGTTAGTGTACCTGCATCCTTGTTTATTGTCTACTTCTCCCTCTGTGGCCCTCACCTCCACTCCTCCTTCCATGAAGGCAGGGTCCTTGGCTTTCTTATTTCTTGATGTAGCCCCAGCTTTTAGCAGGGCATTAGTTAACCATCAGCTGAAAGTATAAACCTACTGAATGTCTATTGGGGAGGTGCTGTGTATCTATATCTCGCCTCATTTGACGCTCACAAACATTCTGTGACAGAGGTCTTATTATCTAAATTTACAAAGTGGAAACAGAGAGGTTCAGTGACTTGCATGGGCTAGTAAGCGGCTTAGGTAGGATTTGAAACGTGCTTTAACTCATGAGTAAGACCAGGCCCGTTTCTTGAGGGATTCCTTGAGCTCCCAACCCACAGGCAGATCTCTAGTTCGTGACAATTTATCTTGCTCCGATGACTTTGGGGCCGTGTAAAACACTAAATGCTTGCTTTTTCCACTGTCAAAGACAAATTCAATTATAGTCATAACATGGTTCTTACAGAGGTAGGAAGGTACACTCATTGACATATAAAAAGATTGTTCATATTAAATTTTTGAAACAAAATTACTGCCAGCTGTACGATGCTGAGTGAGACCCTTCCCCTCCTTGGGACTCACTTTCCTTATCAGTAAAATGAGGGGGTTGGATTAAATGATTTCTAAAGTCTTTGCCAACTCTGCAATCTTTGGTTCCATGCACATGTCTTTTTTTGATTAACTCTCAGGTGACAAGTGAACCAGTGACTCCTGATGGTACATTTTATTAGGGTTTTACTAGGCTCACTCTGAGAGGGAATATACCCCACTGTGTTTCTCCAGCAGGGAACAGTTTCATTACAATTTAGTCACAGTAAACGGGGCACTGGAGGGTGGCAAAAATATCAAGCTTTTTGCTAAGAGCATCAGACAGATTACAGATTCCCAAACTGCAAGCCATTACCCATCTAATAATCTACTGCCGACCAGAAAAGAAATGGTCCTGCTGACATGTCTGGCTAAAAAGACGCAAAGTATTGCGGTAAGCTGTAACAGAAGTAATAACAATAACCCAACAACAGTAACAATGGTAGCTAACGTTTATTGAGCATTTACTATGGCCCAGCACTGTATTAAATACTTTACCTACTTCTTGCCCCCAATTGAAAGATAAGGAAATTACACATCTTTGGAATCTGTACTCTTTTTTTTAAAGAAGATGTATGTATTTTAATATGCCTTGTTCCAAAACTTTGAGGGTTTTTTTAATAAATTCTTTTTTTAAGTTTTATTTAATCTTTATTGTATTTTTCCATTACCATTTAGTGCCCTTATACCCCTTCTCCCCAGCAATCACCACACTGCTGTCCATGTCCATGAGTCCTTTATCCTTTTTGCTCAATCCCGCCACCCCCTTACCTTCCCCCACCCACCCTGCCACTAGCTGTCATCTGTTCTGTCTGTGAGTCTGTCTCTGTTTTGCTTGTTAGTTCAGTTTTGGAACCCATACTCTTAACCACACACTATGGAAAAGGCTTTGGGGATGTACAGATCATAATTCGAATCCTAGCTCTGCCATTTAACATTTTTGAGACTCAATTTCTTCATTTTAAAAATGGGGACTTAAATACCTATTTCATCGGCCTGTTGTGTGGACTAATGCTTAAAAGTATAGATTATTATTATCGCTACTACTAATTATCCATCAATGGAGACAAACTGTATTTTCCCAGAAAATTTATTAAAAAGCTAGAGTTCCCATGTATATACTTGTGCATGCTTTAGGTCGGTGGGGTGGGTGGGCGAGGGAAGGTGTTGGGTGTCAATATTCTCATGGCTCTCGTTATCATTCCCAGATAATTATTCCTCCATCTGCAAGCACACACCCTGCTCCTCTGAGGTTGCTACCACCTAACGATAGAGATGCAGTCACACCTACTGCCCCTGCTGTCACTGTCAGCCTCTTGCTTACATCCCTACAGTAAATGAGGCCGAGGCCAAGGCCTAGGTTGCAGTTTCCCCACCCACCTGGATGTTTCTCATTTCATGGAAGAGCTCAGCATCTTCTTACAAGACCCAAACAAGTCTATATTAAAACCTATGCTAAGTCTCATAGGTTTTAATATATTTCCAACTCCAGGAACTTTCATCTCTACTTTGCTTCAGCTTTCACTCCTACAGCTGTACACTGAAACTTACCATCCACCCAGACAGCTATACTTAATCTATATTCCAGTATTCTAACAGTCACTTTCTGACTGAATCCAATTCTCACATTTACCCAAGCATTCTGACCAAATGTCCTCCCCCACCTCACAGTAATTTCCAGAACCTCAATCCAACCTTTTCTTTCAATCCAGGTACTCCTGACTCAAATTTCTTCCACAGCCAGGGAATAATGCACCATCCATTTTATCAAACACACTGACCAACAAGAATCACCAAATATACGCTCTCAGTGCCAAACTCAATTGGTATCTCTGATTCACAAAAACCATTTAGCCAAGATAGGCTTCATATATGGATGTAAGGGAGGCACTTTGTTTAAGATGGATCAAGCTAATGGGAGAAGAGAAAGTACAACATTCCGAAAACTTTCAGAGTCTGAACACCTTGGAAATTTATACTGCCTGCTTCCAAGTTAACTCCCATACTGGCAAGATTCTTTGGCCAGCAGATCTGGAACTATAATTGGCAGTGAACAATCAAAATGTGATGGTATTAGGACAGTGCACAATGATTGAGCTGCAAGGGGTGTTGGGTAATCAGTCATTAGGTAAGTTTCTTTCTGTTTAGGTTGGTAAATAGCCAAATCATATAAGACACAGAGTATCCATCCATCCATCCATCCATCCTCCTTAAATGTCTCTATTTTGGATTTCCAACTCTCCTAGGCCAGAGCCATGTTAGAGGAAGGACATGGACACCCTGACCTTGCATTTAGGGCTGGCCTTAGATTAGCTCACAGAACAGAAGTCCCTCTGGTTAAGCCAGACTTTATTTCAAACCAACTTCAGGAGGGAAAGGCGAGCAGAGAGGTTGAATCTGAAGCCAAGAGTTGGAAGGCCAAGAAGATCACCGAAGCACCAAAACGAGAAGGGCTACCAGGCGACTGCAAAGCCAGCAGGTAGGGAGGAAGCAGAGGTCACACAGAGAGAGGGAAAGGTATGGAATGCAAGTGCACGACAGATTGCTGTGGTGTCCTAAATTGACTTAGAGTCTTTTCTGTATCCCCAAAGTCCCATGGTTTCCCTCTATTTTCCTCTACTTATTCTACCTAACACACAGTAGAATAAATATGTTTGTTTATGTCTCCCCACCTAGACTGTGAGACCTAAGAATATACAGGCTATAGATTTTTATCATTGTTCCCAGCAGCTGATACAATACAACTGTTCAATAGACGCTGACAGAATGGAAGAATGAATGAGTGGATGGCTGGATGGCTGGCTGGATCAGGGGTGTGACACCTATAAAGCAATGTTGGGGTCTCCCCCAGTTGTACTTTTTGGTATTTCCTAGCTGTCAGGGCAACATATTCTTCATTGTCAAGTGTCACACAATCAAGATCACGGACTCTGGACTGCCTAGATTGAAACTTGGCTCTTTTAACTGAATGGCTTGGGTTATTTGTACCTTTGGGCTAATCTCTTTGTGCCTCAATTTACTCATCTGTAAAATAGAAATAATCGAAATAATTACTCATACAGTTATTGAAAAAATGCATGCAAACCATCAAATTAGTGCCTGGCACAAGTAATAGCTTAAAAAATTGAGTTATTTTTATTTATATAATGATTACATCCAACTCCACCCCAGCACTACACAGGATCTTGTACTGTTTTCTTGAGTGCTACTATTTAAAGACAGCACTTCCTAATCTTGTGCTACACGTGACATGCTGCCTGGGCAGGGGAGTGATAAGGAACAGGGAATGAAGGAGCCATTCAAATGCTGAATGCCAGCTGATGCGTCTGTTTAATGAGGGGAAGGAAGATGAACAATGAGCAGAATAGGAGCTGTAGGGAATAAACGTGGTAGGAGCTTCTAGGTTTAGAAACACGGAGTTTATTTCTGAGTTGGACTTCCAGGCCTCTCATATAAAACAAACAGAGAAAACAACAACTCTGTCAGCTGTGTTTATGAATATGAGCTTGCCCTGGATTTCACAAGACACAGGGAATACAGTCTGCTTCCTTCTGGTTACTGAATTACAGACACGCACACGATGTACTGGAAAGAGAACTGACCTGGAAATCAGGAGGCTCTGGTCTTGCATTAGTCTTAGTCAGGGCTCTGTGACTTTGAATAAGTTGCTTCCTTTCTTTTGATCCCAGTTTCCTCCTCTCCAAAATGGGAAGTTTGAGCAAGATTATGTTAGTTTTATTGTTAAAGACAATTAGCTATTGAGAACCTACTGTGTGCCAGGCATTGTGCTAGGAACTGTACTACCTCGGTGAACCTGTCAGCTCTGATCCCTGACCTCACGGAACTGAGAGTCCCCTGAAGAAATACAGGTCTTACTGGGGAGTATAAGAGGGAGGCCAAACTAGTCTGGGGGCTTAGGAAACTATCTGAGGCTGTGGGAGATGGGGGGCCTCTGTTAATGGGTGGGGCATTTTTTCTATTTTAATAAATGTGAAGGAGAAAAGTTTGTCTGGATATGAGCAGTGGTATGCTGGTATATGTTTAACAACTGGCTCTGCCAAAAAAAGAAAGACTTGAATTGTAACATTTGCTAATTTCTGTGGTGTGAAGACTTCCACTGTGGCCAATTTCAGGCTGCAGTTCTTGTGAGCTGGTGTGAGCCAGCTCCAGCACACCACCGGATACAAGAACATTAGAAGAGTTGATGACAGGTATCTTTCTAATGGCCTTTATTTTTTCTTCGAGGGAGCTGGTGGTTGAGAAGAAATAGGAGATCATCTATCTGAGTGTGAGAAAAAAATGGGGCTGGGGAAAAAAAGGAGGTTTGATATCATTACCGAAAATGAGAAATGGACCTGACACATTACGTTCCCGGCAAGAAACAGATGGACACTCATGTTGGGTAACTGAAGTGAAACTTAATAAACGGATCATTTAAAAGAAAGTTTAGAACCATAGATGGACCTGGAGAGTATTATGCTAAGTGAAACACGCCAGTCAGAGAAGGATAAACACCATATAATCTCACTTATATGAGGAATCTAATGAACAAAATAAACTAACAAACAAAAACTAAAAGAAAAGAAGGTTTAAAAAAAGAGACTCGTACCCCAGGACTAGCAACAGTGGGGAGCCATTACCAGCTCCTGGACAGAAGGAGGAAGGGGAGGGAGTGCTCCCATCACCCAGACGGAAAGCTATGGGAGAGGGCTTCTTGCAGGACCTGAGGTCTAAGGTGGGTGGATCAGCTCAACCGCGGCACCTCAGCAAGCAGGGAGCTGGGGGAACAAGTACCTTCCTTCTCTCCTCCAGGCTCCTGCTGATGCCTCTCGTTGGCCAAACCCAACTAGGAGCCAGAGGAAACGGGAGCTTGTCTGATGACAATACACAATGACAGAAGCCTGCCTTATGGTTGTAGTGTTTTCTTACAATGGGCAGTGGCCTGTAGGCAGGCACAAGTAAGGCAGAGAGCTGGACTCATCCTGGATTGGGGTAAGATAAGAATGGGAAAAAGTTAAAAAACAAAACTGCCATGTGGAGACTGGCCATGTGGCTAGAGAGAGAAGGATACGAGGAAAGTAAAAAGTCTCACAACAGCCCATCAAAGTGCATATTAACTCTGTTTTAAAGACAAGGATACGGAGACTCAAAACAGTTGTGAGGCTTGCCCAAGGCAGCAAAATTAGCTAGTGGTGGAGTCAGGAGACAGGCCTGTGTAGCATGAAAGCATTTTGTATCCACTGTTCCACCTGCAAGTAAATGAGCAGTTTGATTGAATTGGGTGCAGGGGTCATATTTTAATGTTCATTTTAGCTTTTAGTTGAAACGGAAGCATTATTGGAATTTTCTACTCCCAAACATAAACTCATGAATGCTGAAAAGTATGGATGCCCTTGGGCATTTTCATTATAGATGCCCTTCCCACATGTGCAAGCAAAAATGTGGATGAGGGACATGGAAGGGGGTCTTTTGTGAAATAAAAGTGCAGTCAATTCTCCAGCACAGTCCATTCCCTACTCCACGTGCGCTCTGCTCTCCCCTCTAGGCAGCACCTGGTCAGGTCACCTTCTCCCTTACACCTAGTGGGATGAATGGAAAGGAGAGAGGGTGCCATGTGACTCTCTGTGTGCCTGGTAGGTATATGTAACCCCTGGGTATTCCCAGGGGCTTGGCACATGGCAAATGCTCAGTGATAATGGGCTGAATGGAAACTTTTAGGGACCATGTTTTCTGTGTCAAATATTCCATGGTCTGACAACAGGATACAAGATTAGAAATCTGAGTTGCAAAGCTGGGAACAGTGCACAGGGAGCACTGGAAATAGCTAGGTTGGAATTCCTGTGGTGTGGCCTTGGCATCTAATCTCTCTTGGGCTACTCATGACATTTCTTCTTTTATAAAATTGGCCAATACCTACTGGGTAGTTGTGAGGATGAAATGAGTCCAAGGATGTGAAGCTCCTGGCACATGTAAGTATTCTGTAAAAGCTGATTCCTTCCACTTTTCCGACCCTCTCTGTTCCTTTTGATTGAAGCACTGGTTTCATTTCCCAGAATTACCACTTTCTTCTGACACTGTATTCCAATCGCAGAGGACAGAAGTGGTTTTCCTACAGCTGCCCAGCCATGGTTATTTGGTTGTTATGTTTTGGTCACTTTTGGGCGTTGGTGACCCTAGGTGACCATTCTGTGGAAACCGCGACATTTTGGATCATGGCTTTCGTCCCAGTTTTGAATAAACACCAACAGATCTTTTTACCTTTTATTCCAGCTCTCCTTTGCCATCTGGTGCCTGGTTTGGCTGCATCTGTGTTTGCTTAATGACTTTAAGCGAAGGCCGAGTTTACATATGGGAAGGAGGAGAGGGCTGTGCTGATTTCTTCCATATGTTCATTTATTCACGTATTATGATTTTTTGTAATCTCACCAGCACAGAGCCCTTCAGACAATCCTCACACTGTTCCTTGGAGGCCGGCTGCTTTGTGTGCTCAGCTGGGAGTTTCCGTGAGAAAGTTCCTGCAATGCCCGTTACTTTCAGCATAGCTCAGTATCGCTTTGAGATGGGTACAAAATTAAGGTTCTTCTTTTTGAACAGAGGAGGCTCACTTGATTTGCGTTGATTCTATGGAAGAGACCTGGGTTCTGGGCCCTTCTCTCCATTTGTAAATGGTGTGAATTCAGACAACTTCTATGTCCACTCTGGTCCCCAGCTTACTCATCGCAAACCAAGACGGTGGGGTTCGATTTGCTCTGACACCCGAGAGCCTCACTGCACCTGCTTTCTCATTTCCTCCTCTGCCTCTGGGGCAGGGTTTCTGGCTCTGACAGAGATCAGTACCAGAGGTCCCAGCACGTGTCTTCCCACCCCTCAGCTCCAAGGCAGACGTGTGTATGGGGAGAAATCCAAGAAAGGCATCCCGCCTTCTGCATAATGCGTGAATGAAAGAGGGTGAGAGCTTCTTGTTTCGTAAACAATCATCTTGATTTCTTTTCTATAGTACACTTGGGAGTCAGTTTAGTGTGAGGCTTGTGAACTCTGGAGACAGAAGGACCTGGGCCTGGAACCTGCCTGTTCTTTTAGCAGCCTGTGGTCCTCAGCAGCTTTCTTAACTTTCCTAAGTCTTATCTTCCTTCTCTGTAAAATGGGAGTGATATCTGGCTTATAGGGATGCTGAGTGCCTAAGTAGTCATTAATTTCTAACAAGGTATCTTGCATAAAGCAAGTGCTCTTCAATTTGGTTAGCTCTATATACAGTGGATTCGGTGGTGAAAAGAGCCAGTGCCGAGAATGCCTCAGAGCAGAAAAATGAAAATACTCAGAGAAGATCACAAAATCAATTGACATCAAAGCTAGGATGAGACTCGGGACTCAGGACTCCCAGGCTGCAGATATTTCTCAAGAGCTTAAGAAGGGTAGGGGAAAATTGGAGGGCTGGTCAGTAGATTCTTAAGGGGCTGGGGATATGTAGAGGGGTGGGGGAGAGTGAGCGGAGCACTTTTTGTGAATGTCCTCGAATCATTCTGAGGGGTTCTCTCCTTTCTTCCCTCCCTTCCTCCCCCTCCCCTTGCATCATCTCTTCCTGGGAGAACAAACCCCAGAAGTCAATTGGAGTTCTGAAACCCCAAAGAACAAAAATTCTTTGAAAGAATGTTCTTGGATATGGCCAATAAGTGAGGCTGTGTTTGGTAGCTTGGGCAGGAAAGCTCTGCTAGTTTATTCATGTAAGTCAAATGAATCTCTGCCAGATAATCAAGAAATAATGAGTGAGGTTAGAAGCAAGGCCTGAATGAGAAATCATCTTGTCCATAGCCTTCCCCCAGCCCCTCACTGCTTGGAAGGTTGAGAAGAGCAGTGTGACAAGGGTGGCTGCGGACAGCTGTCTGGTTAGACCCTTCCTTTCTCTGTGGAAGAGCAGCCAGAATCTGAGAGATGGGGGTCCTCTCCTCCCCCACACTGTTTCAGGGCACCAAGGCAAGGCAGGGTCTCGGCATCCCTGAGCCTGCACTGCTTCACGGTATTTATGGTTATTATGGTATGTATGATATGTATGTGTGCATGCATGAACGTATGTATGCATCCTGTATGTTATGTTATGGCTTAGCTGACATTCAAAAGGAGTGCAGACATATCCAGCAGAGGGAACCCCATGGAAGAAGGGAAAATGATGCATTTGAGGAATGAGAAGGCCAGTGTGGTTGGAGCAGAGAGAGTGAGGGCTGATGTGGATAAGACAGAGCTGAGAGGCAGGCAGGGGACACAGCACTCAGGCACTGCCATCTCCTTTCCCAGGGCACTGGGCAGCCAGAGGTGCCAGCACCTGGCTGCTCTGCCACATTCAGCATGGCAGGGGCCAGGAGCAGAGGCCCAGGGGAAGACTAGGATGGCGCTGGTGGGTGAGGGAGGTGCACACAGATATGACAGGTGCTCAGGAGGCTTTGGTGATGCTCGATGGGGCTGTTAGGCAGAAAGTTGTCCGACACACTCAAGAACTTTTAGATTTCATGGCTGAGGCATGTGACCCTCTTGGGTAGAGGCAGATTGAGGACTGGTACCTCGGGCTCTTTGCATAGAGCTAGCTTCCTCAGATCTGAAAGTGTTTATTCAGGGTCAGCGGGTAACAGGAGAGGCAGAGACTCAGCCTGGTCTCCTCCTGTTTAGAGGACAATAGCTACCAGAAAAGAACATTGAGGGACACATGTTGCAGAGATTCTTCACAAACCTGGCCAAAGCTTACCTCAGCCAGTCATGTGGGTTTTAAGCTCCATTATGCAGTAAGAAATGGATTTGCCCTTATAAGTGCTACAAGATCTGGCACTTACACCTGAGATGTGAAGGCACTTTTTTTTTTCCCTTTTTAAAGCAGCAGCAGCTCGGACAACCCCGGAGTTCAAATGCAAACTCTGGACACCCAACACAGAGCGTGTGCCTTGCAGCTTTCCACAGAGGCCTCTCCATTTCCTTAAGGTGGTGAGCAAAAGATAGAAAGACATGAAAATGTGTGTCAAGAAAGCAGCATGAGGCTGTGGAAAACCACTAGGACCTTTGTGCAGAGATATCTTGGAGCAAGAAACTAGGTGCCTTGGAACCCATAAGCTTTTACATGGGGGTGTCTGGGGTGGGGGGCTCCACTGGGAAAATGCACGCAGGATGTGCACAGGTAATTCAAGGGGTGCTTGGCAGCGTTTCAAGTCTGGAATGGAGATGGGGAGGCCTATTTAAATCAGAAACTAGAAGGAAATTTCCTCCACTTCCCACTCTCACTCATCCCCACCATATTCCCACTCCAGGACCAGGTCTTACTTCTGCCCTTGTGGAAAAGACAGAAATGGAAATTAGAATCCTTATCACTCATTAAGCACACATTGGTAACAATGGCTGGTGCTTTGGGTACCCTATATGTTTGACACCACAGCAAGAGTATACACGCTACCTTATCAATATCCCCAGCAACTGCAAAAGATGGATATTATTGTTATTACCCCCGTTTTCTAGGGGAAAAAAGAGGTGAAGAGAAATTAAGGAACTTGCCTAACATGACTCAGGATTCAGGGTGGGAGATCCAGGATTCAAAGCCAGGGAGTAAAATCCATTTACTTAACTGAGTGGTATACCTAAGGGCAGGGGGGTGGGAGCTGTTCACACAAGGTGTGGGTGATGGGGGCAAGGGGTACTGTCTGCAGAGAATTAAAATCTAATTCTCTTTAGACCAGCAAAAGGTCCATGTGCTTTTCATTATCACATGCATTTGCAATATGTTGGTGGTAAAATCTCCCCTCCAGGGCAAACCTCTCCCACCAATATATCTCCCACCCCTCCTAAGCCACTGGCTTAACCACTCTGGAAGGTAGGATTACTATTCACATTTTACAGATCTTGAATCCCATCCAAATACTTCCATCACACACTGTACCACCTCCCTGTTAAGCCCTGATAATAAGTATTCGTTATATGTGAAATTATTTTTCTATTGTCCATTTTTTTTTCCCATTGGAACATCAACTTCATGAGGTTAGGGGCTGTGTCTACAGTTCATGTTGGCGCTCAGTGCTTAGCAGGTTGATGGTGCTCACCCAATATTTGGTGAATGAACAGATGGGTCAACTTAAAATGCTACCTCCATGAAGTTTTCCTTGATCGAGGAAGGGCCCAGGCCCTGCAGAGAGGAAGCTGTGATAATGAGCTGGACCCTTCTTCCCCCACAGGGCAGCCCAGGAAGTTCCCTCCTAGGTGTGAAGAACTCGGATCTTAGTATAGCTCTGAACTTCAGGGCACCCCACTCTTCCTCCTTAGGGAACCACTATTCTCAGGAAGAGAAGACATCACTGTTGGAACTAATATTTTGAGAACTGATGACACTGAACTTGACTAGGGCAAGAAACTACTTATACTTCAGCATAGACTCTGGATTATCTTTAGGATGGTGCAATTCTAGATTGAAATCTAGATGCAAAACATCTCAGTGTGTTCCTGAGAAAGGGAAATCTATGTTGTTTTTGGCTTGATTCTAAGCTGCTAGATAAATGTATCTCTGCAAACATCTCTATGGCCTGGGATGTTGTTTTTATTTTGAAATGGGAGCATGTTGGTTTACATGTTCATTAAAACTAAGCACTAGAACTGGCAGCCCCACTAGAACAGCAGGCCACTTCAAACCCATTTGTTATAAAACACTGTAATCCTTAGTAAAACATTCTTGATATTCTACCGTCTCATGTCCTCCTCTTTTATCCTTCAAAACATATTTTTGTATTTTTTTCCTAAAAATGAAAATGGTGTTCCAGGCAACCTTTCTGGGTGGCCCAACCTGTGACAGACAAGTTCCCAGGTCTCCTGAGAGATGGGCCAAAGTGAGATCAGTCCTCATGCTCAAAACCAACATCCAGGGGAGAGGCTGCATGAATTGGGGGGGGGGGGAAGTGAGCTTATAGTCCGAAAAATATGGTATTTTTCTTTGCTCCAAATGATAGAGGAACTCAAGAGTTAAAGTTTTTAGCTTCAGTCATAGTTGATAGGCTTAAGTGATTAATGCATGTGGAAAGCTGTTATTCCAGGAACTGGAATGCATGACCAGCAGATAAAGAAATACTAGGAAAACTGCCACAGGACTGCAACTCTTATCTGAGTCACCTTTTCCCAAGCCCCTACATACTCTTTCCTTTTCCCTATAAAAAAAGGCCTGCTTGAGATGAGCTGTGAAGATGGTTTTTGAGGGTACATAACCTGCCGTCTCCTCAGATTGCTGGCATCTGAAAAAAGCGCCCATAAAGACTCAATCCTGTTTTTACTCGATGGTTCCAGTAACAGGCAGCACCACTGCTGACTTTCCCGCTTTCACCGGTAATCTTCCCTTCCTTTCCCCGTCCCGCTCTTCCTGCCTCCACCTTTCCTTCCTTCCCTTCTTCCTCTTCCCTCCATTCATATACGTTTATTGACCATCTACTTTGTGCTGATCATGACCTTAGTTTCTAATAGGAACTGGTGAACAAAATCAGCATGGTTCCCGCCCTTGGAAACTTAGACCTTAATAGAGAGATGGTGAACAAATACGCACAAAAACATCTATGTTGATGCACCGCACTAAGTACTGTGGGGTGGGAGTACAAAGGGCTATGGCATAGTATGTGAGGAACACTAGCTTAGACTGAAGGCATCTGGGAATACTTCTCTCAAGGAGTAACATTTAAGCTCATGGATAAAGGAAGAAGAGAACTTAGGTCAATAAAAAGTTGGTGCATGGGGTGGAGGGCAGCTTTAGAGCTAAGGGAGTAATAGAAATAATAACAACAGATAAAACTTACTGAGCAGTTACTAAGTGCCAGTCACTATTCTACAGACGTAAAAACTATTTATTCATTAAATCTTCACATTAATTCTGTGAATTAATTATTGCTTTTGCCCCCAGTTTTCAGACAAAAAGGAGGCACAGAGAAGTGAAGAAATGTGCCCAAATTCACACAGCTGGAAGGTACAGGAGCCCAGATAAAACTCAGGCTAATCTGGCTCCAGGAAAGGAAGACCAGTGAAGGAAATGAACAAATGGGCACATCCAGGCCCTCGGGGTCTCTGTGTTGGGTTCTAGAATCTTTCCTAAATGCAAGGGCGGAAACCCACTGCAGGAGTTTTAGGGGGTGGAACTGGCAGTTTCCCCATGCCCCCTCCGGTCCCAGTGGGAGAGCAAGCAGGCCTGGAGCATGTGGCCAGTCGGGAGAATACTGTAGTGGCCTGGGTGGGAGTAATAGTTTGCATGAAGTAACCAAGTAACCAATTAAGTAACTAACCAGCCTGCTAAACTTAAAGCCCTCCTTCCCATCACCCCTCTTTCCCTCTGCTTCCATTGCTCTCTCCCTCCTCCCACCCTGCCCCTTTCAGCAGAAGGTGAAGGACACAGTGATAAGTCCCCAACCCCGTTCCCTTTGCCAAGCTGCAGACAGACTCTGGCACCCCTTCTTCTTCCTGCTTCCCCACCTCAACTCAGGATCACCCTTCTCCATGCCTGCATGCTGACGGGGAGCAGCTGCTGGTATCTAGAACAACGCCCAGCTGTTCTCCCCCCACTTTTCTCAAGTGTTTCTTAGTGTCAATGCCTCTAATTAGTTAAAATAGGAAGGAGGGTGGTAAACAGAGGAGCAAAAGAGAGGCCTAATTTTAGCTGTAGCCCAAAGGACTTTCCCCTAAATACACTGTGATCTCAAAATACTTAGCTAAGCGCATGTGGACACTGAAGAGACAGGATTTAAAAAGCTACAGAGAAACTTTACAGGCCAACAGATAAAGGCCAAATGGGGCAGCCCCTGCCTTCCCGCATGATTGGATCGAAGGATATGGGAATGAAAACAAACTGAATCCTTACTTTGTGCCAGGCACTGTGCTGGGCACATGGTGTGTGCCCACTCAACAATTCATTCCCCTATCATAGCCTCAGGTTACCCTCATTTTGCAGATGAGGAACTGAGGGTCGGTCCAGTTGAAGTTACTCTGTTCAAGATGACAGAGCTGACCAGAGAGCCAGGATTTATACTCAGGTCTCTCTGACTTTGCTGTGTCTAGCAAGAAGAAGATGGGGTCTCAAGTCCAAGACAGATGGGTCACTGGGCAGACAGCTTAAGCAGAGATTCAGGGCAGAGCCTCAGAGCAAAAATCCTGAGGATGCTGCTTCTCAGAACACGTTGCAGCGTCACTGTAGGATGTGGCAAGAATCACTCAGGGCCTTGACTTTTTCCAATCCTGAATCCCTCTCAAGCCCTCACAAGAAGTGTTGGAGGAAGGACCTGAGTGTCACTAACCATTTACAGGTAGATAAATCATTTGGTGAATGCGCCCCACTCCCACCCCTCGCTCCAGCAACAAAGACCCCTACTTTCTACAATCAAAGAAGATGCAGTATTAGACAAAGGAATCAGAACTGGCTAATTCCCCCCACCCCCGGCTTTCTTAAGGTTATGGTGGAATCTGGACTCCTTCAGAAAACAGGCCACCTGGTAGGATTCATCACGTCAACTTCCTTCATCTCAGTTCAAGCTTAAAAGGCCTCTTCACTGGGAAGCTCCCCCGTGAGGTTTTCCACGCACATCTGGAGACTTTCCACAACGGGCCTTTGAAGAGGCCTGAAGCGTTCCGGGAAGTCCGCCTCACTGGGCTGAAGTTTAAAGAGCAGAAGCCCACATTTATTTTTCTTTCCCGCCTTCTTTGACAAAACTCCCCCCAGTGGTTTGTGTGCATTTGCAAAGCAGCCCTGAATTTCAGCTCATGACTTCTAGGGCTGCAGTCTTAAAGAACAACAACAATGAAGCAAATTCAAAGGCAGCACTAGTACCATAAAGATCTCTTTATGGGTTTGGCTCCTCCACCAGACTCTGAGTCGTGCTTTAGTCATCATTTTGCAGAAAGAAAAAGGGCTTTGGACTCAAACAGCATTGTTCCATCAGTCAGCATCAGTGACATTTTGTCAAGTCACTTAAACTTCTGGATCTTTGAAATGAGTCCCCAGTGCCTGCATTCTATGGAGTATTAAACATAACATGAGGTGGGTGAGGAAATCACATCGCACGTCATCCAACATGGACCTTACAGGGCTATGCTGTCCCCTTCGCCAGAATCATCCTCCCCCTATAGGCCAGCAGCCACTCATCCTTTACAACTCAACTCAGTGATGATTCCCTTTCTCGGGCAATGCCTGACCTCCCTCCTTCCTGTGCGGGCTAGTTTAGGTGCATGTCTTCTATGCTTCGACACCCCCATGCTCTGATCCATAGTTCATTGTTATTCCCATTTAAAGCCTGCATCCACCATGCCCTCTCCCACAATGGTAACAACTATACACACACGATTCTTTCAGTTTCACTTACTCTCCATACCAAGGGCAATGCCTAGTATATCAATGTGCTCAGTGAATATCAACTGACTGATTAATTTGACAAATACTTATTAAGCACCCACTCTGAGTCAAACACTGTTTTAGTTGCTTAAGATACAGCAGTAAATAAAACAGATAAAGCCCTGTTTCCATAAGTTTACATCCTTGAAAGAAAATCAGGAAATACATTAAGGAATACACAGAGACTTCCAGTTACAGTTCCAACATGTAAAGAGTTTAAAAGTCTTTACTCCCATTCTTGCAACAAGAAAAGCACCAACTAACTAAAAACTACTGGTCTTTTCCTGGATTTTTTGCAAAACTGAGGTTATAGGGAAACCACCACCCTGAGACCTGGAGAGACAACAGAATCCATACCATCACGGCTGAGATCGCCTTACCTAGAGCAGAAGCCACTTAAGTGGTAATTTTGCTGAAGTGCTGGGGGCTTGGTGTGGGCTAGTACTATATAAGACTGAGGCACCTCTGGGGCCATAGTCTTCGTTGTGGGGCTCACATTTTCATGAGTGTTACTTCAGGGACCTTACCAGTTCTCACTCTGAAGAGGCAAAAATCACACTCTTTTTGCTCTAGTGAGGGGGTGGGGGGCAGTAAACATTGTGAGATATGCCAGAGAGTTTTCTATAACAAAGGCCTGACCTTAAGGGGAAAAGATTTTACCAGAGCCTTATCGTACCCAGGGAGAGGACACCTCTCCTGCTCTAGCCCCCTCTAGCCTTCGTGTTTCACCACAGAAAGAAGGAAACAGATAAGAAGCTTTTCTGAAGCTCACAGGCCAAGGACCCAGGCACACTAAAAGCTAAGATTTAATCATAGAGTGCTTTCCACACCTTAAAACCACACTAACAGGGCTCCAGTATAATAATAGTGGATTGCAGGTGAAACACTCTTTCTACAGAGGATTTCTTAGGGAAACCCAAGGACAAATAAGCAATTTAAGCCTAAAGCAAGTAGAAGAAAGCAAGAAAAAGGAGACACAAAAAGAAGAAAAAGAATGATGGAAAACAGAAATCAATGAAATTGAACACAGGAAAACAATAGAGAAAAACCTGTGAAACCAAAAGTGGTTCTTTGAAAAGGTCAATAAAATTGACAAGCCTTTAGCCAGGCTAACCAAGATAAAAAGAGAGAAGACACAAATTACTAATACCAGAAATGAGAGAGGGGTCATCATTACTGGTTTCATGGACAACAGAAGAATCCTATATGCAACTCTGTGCCCACACACTTGATAACTTAAGTAAAATGAGCTATTTCTTTAAAAGATGCAAATCACCATAATTCACATAAAGGAGAAACAGATCATCTGAATAGAGCTATATCTAGTATGGAAATTGAATCAATAATTAATAACCTTCCAAAAATACACAGCACCAGGCCCAGATGGTTTTAGTAAATTCTACAAAACATTTAAGAAATTACACCAACTTACTATTTTCTCTAGACAAACATTAAGTAGTAGAAAGACATCCTAACTCACTGTGAAGCTAGTATTCTCTAATACCTAAACCAGATAAAGACGTTATAAAAAAGGAAATCTAAAAACAAATATGGTATCTCATGAATATCAATGCAAAATCCCCAATATTAAATTACTAAAGCAAATCAAATCCAACATGCATTTCACTAAAGAAGATATAGAGATGGCGAACAGCACATGACAAGATGCTAAACATCATTTGCCATTAAGAACTTCAAATCAAAACAATGAGATGCCACTATACACCAATTAGAATAGTTGAGATCCAAAAAACTGATGACACCAAATACTGATGAGGATGTGAAGCAAAAGAAACTCTCATTTTGGTGGCAATGCAAAATCGTACAGCCAGTTTGGGAGAGAGCTTGGCAGTTTGTAACAAACTTAAACATAGTCTTACCATACGACCCAACAATTGTGTTCCTGGGTGTTTAACCAACTGGTTTGCAAACTTATGTCTACACAAAAACCTGCATGTAAATGTTTATGCATAATCACCAAAAACTGGAGGCAACCAGGCAGTCCTTCAGTAGGTGAAGGAAAAGACAAATGGGTACATCTATGCAATGGAACACTGATGATTACATACAGAAATATTTATAGATATGCATATATGTACAGGTTAGTATATACACATATACTATACACATAGTATAGGTTAGTATATACACATATACACACATATGCTTGCACTGTCAGCTGGGAGTGCCTAGAAGCCATAACATCTCAGTAGCATTAAGCACACTTAGTGTCCAGATCTTGGTTTCTAATACTATTCTCTAATAAAAAGAATCAGGGCTCTTAGAAGAGTAGTTGATTCAAGGACTGGGGCAGGAAATACATAAGATGAGCCTGAAACATCTTGTAGCGCCAGGAAGTACGTAATTTAAAAAAACCCCACAAAATTATGGGATTATGTCAGAGAGATAAAGGAGTCATCTGAGGAGCTCCCAATGGCCAAAACTGCAACAAACAAGAACAAAATGTATTACTGGATTATAACCCAAAATACAACATAAACATCTATGAGTCCACACTGGTACAAGGAAATGATTGATTGAATGGATAAATAAATAAATGAATAAGAAGAAATGAATCTCCCATGGGGAAGAATTCCAAGTTGATTTAGATACTCTGTCCCCAAGAAAGTGTAGCATAACCCCCATTTCTCGCATGTAGGCTGCACATAGTATGGGCAGCAGGAAAACACAGCATAATGTTACAATGAGAAACTTAACACTACCTCAGCCAGGTGATCAAGGTTAACATCAATAGTGATAAGTCATGTTGATAATGTATGTTTGCTAACCTGTGATAAGAATGGTACTTTATCTCTGTGGTCTTGCTCCCCAAAAACTTTAACTTCAGTCTAATCATAAGAAAACATCAGAAAAGTCCCAATTGAGGAATGTTCTACAAAATCTCTAACCTGTACTCTTCAAAGCTGTCAAGGTCATCAAAAGCCAGAGATGTGTAAAGAGACATGATGACTAAATATAATCTAATATCCTGGATGGGATCCTGGAGCACATGAAGGACATTAAGTAAAAACTAAAGAAATTTGAATAAAATATGGACTTCAGTTAATAATAATGCATTGATATTGGCTCACCAATGATAACAAATGTACCACACTAATGTAAGATCATAATGAGGAAAACTGGGTATGGGGTTTATGAAAACTCTCTGTATATCTTCACAAATTTTCTATAAATGAAATACCGTTCTAAAAATAAAGTTTATTAAAATAATATAAGCACATGTACTTATATACACATACACATATGTCAGGTGGGGATAACTACTAGGGAAAAAAATCAAGTAGGGTAAGGGGGATGAAGAATGATAGGAGTGGAGCAGGCAGTTTGTACAGGGTGGCCAGGGATGGCATTTCTCTGACAAAATGACATTTGAGCAGAGATCTGAAAGGAATGAGGGTGTGAGCCATGTAAGTACTGTATTTAGGGGAAGAGGATGCCATGCAGAGGGAACTGTAGGTATGGAAGCCCTGAGGTGGGAGTGTCCTTAGCATGTGGAAAGAGAGAAGAGGCCAGGGTGGACAGAGCAGCCTGGGCGAGGGGCAGAAGAGCTGGAAATGAAATCAGAAAGGGCATGGGCCCCAGGCCAGGCGAGCCTTGTTGGCCATAGTTAGGACTAAATAAGTAAATCAATAAATGAGATGAATGGAAACTCTTCATCCTGAAATTTATTCTAGGTACTGGAGCCTTTTTAAAAATTTAAATGAAATATAGAAAACACCATCCTCCCCCAAGCACACACAAATATTCTATCATAATAACACCAAAATCTCAGCCTGCAATTGTTCCAATGAGACCTGCTAGTCCCCTAGAAGCAGTACAAGACATGTCATCTCCTTTCTGAAACAAAATTTGAGACTGTTTCTAGATGGGCAAAGTGAAACGAAGGCTTGAGGCCAATTTTTCACATAATTTAATTTAAAAAAAAAAGACTTTCATATGCCTGAAATCTTTAGATAATGGAAAGAAAAGTGGATTTTCCTCTCTTCGTTATTAAAGTAATCGACTCAAACTCTCATTTCATTTTGTACATGTAGGCATAACCCAGAGTCTGTAATTAGTTTCAAACCACCAAAGTAGAAACAGAATTAAAACCTCAAGTAACTGAAGGACCTTTCTTTCTTTGACATATTTGGCTTTCAATGCCTGGAGGCAGAAGGCACAAATCCAAAAAGCAAACTCATGACAAGGACCTGTTTCAAAAACAAAACAAAATAACTTGCAAAGCATGCCTGGGGTGAGTCCAGTATAAGCTCCTTACCTGCCACCTTCTCCATCTCTATTTCCATTTCTGCATAATGAAAGGATGATGCTGAACTCCCCAGTCATCAGAGGACCGCCCGCCAGTCTCATCGACTGCACAGTAAGAGAGACAGAAGAACACTCACCTCTTCCAGAGATGTGGACCAATAAGGATGAAATCAACAACACTTTTTGATGAAGTTCCCTTTAACAAGAAAGTTACCTAAACAAAGGCATGCTATTGAGTGAGTATGGGAGTAAAACATGGAACTCTGAAGAGTAGGGACTTAATCTCAGAATATCTTGGTTTATTTGTGGGTGGTTGGTGCCATACTCCATCACTGGCCACATTGCTGAGGAGTTAACCTCTCTGAATCTCAGTTTCTTCATCTGTAAAATGACCTTGATAATGCCTGCCTGCAAAGCCCTTATCAATATTAAATGCAATAATGTCCCTAAAATGCCTAAAACTGTGTCTGACCTATAATAAATGATTACCATTAATTGCTTTCTTTTATAAACATACTCACATGTCTTATATTTGCACCCAACATAGATCTGGCAAATAGTAGCCTCTTGATAAATCTCTTGAATAACTGTCTGAATGAAATATCTCCAGGGAGTTTTGAGTGATACTTTATGTAATGATACTTGATATAAAGCTGATAATAACCACCATTTACTGAGCACTGACAGGTGCTGTGATACGTGCTCACACACAGCATTTCACTGAGTTTTCACAGCTATCTAATAAGGTTGGCTTTCTTTTAGCTCCTCTTTGCAAGCCAAGAACTGAGACTAAGTCATTTTCCTAGGACAACACAGCTGACAAGTGGCAGAACTAGATTCTGAGCCTACATCCTTCTGATTTCAGAGACCATGCCCTTACCTGCTATAGCATCCCATGCAGTATTTCAGAGCACATTTTTTAAAAGGCACTTTTGACTTTTTTTGGTTAAGACTTAACTAGGGTGAAGAAGTCTCCTTGCTGTTCCCCAGAATAGCCTTATCTGGTTGGATTGGCAGCTGTCAGCGTCAGGTGGGGCTGGTACATTTGCCAGAGACCAACCCTTGAAAAGGTGGCTGAACAAGCTGTCCAGTGCTGTTCTGAGGGGATGGTACAAATCTGGTGGGGATGCCACTCATGTGCACTGGCGGGAGGGGAGGACCCTGAGCTGGAGTGTTATCTTGAATAAAAGAGGTAAAAGTGCCCCAAGGGGAAAAGCAAATTATTCAGAGAAGGGGAGCTGGAGGAGTGGTTCCGGAGCAGGAAGCTAGAACCAAGGGAGCTGAGAGGAGCCAGGAGGCCAGGGTGAGGGTGTGGAGGTTGGGGAGCAAGTACGCAAAGGTTCCAGACAGGCGGTGAGCAGTACCAAGAAGGCTGTGGCAAGAAGCCTTCTCAGTGGGAGGTCCCTGACCCCAGGGTGTAGAGGTGAGAGCGTCAAAGTACATGGACGAGGTGGAGTGAAGTAACTTTAACCCCAGAATGCTCTTCTGGGTAAACTTACCTTAGAGGAAGTGTGACAGTGACTAAGAGTATAGACTCAGAACCAAACTGCCTGGGTTCAAAGCTTAATCTCCGTATTTACCAGCTATGTGACCCATGGCAGTATTACTTAACCTCTCTGTGCCTCAGTCTCCCCATGTACACAAAGAGGATAACAATGCACCCTATATCGTGGGGTTTCTATGAAGATTAAATGAGTTACGATATAGAAAATGGCTGGAAGAGAATACAGAAAGTGCTGGCACACAGTATTTACATGCTATCTGTAATTATTATTACTGCTTCCCAGAGCTAATCGGAAGACACAATGAGATGCTGTATAACTGAACCAGCATGTCATTCCTCCATTTTCCCTCCTCCTTCACACAGCACATTTTTAGCAGTGGAACCATGACTTGAACCTAAATTTTTAGACTCCAAGTCCTATGTTGCTCAGGCACGGCTGTCTCATAGCAAGGTCTAAAACGCTGCTGGTCACGGCCCTCTGACTCCACACATGTGCCCATCTCTTTTTGCCATGTCCTCTTCAGTTGCCCCTAACCCAAGGTCCTGGGCCCCAATCCAAGGTAGCCTCTCAAGTGCGTATCACATTTCTGGGTTCATATGACCTCCTCCTTCCTGTCCTTTCCAGCTCCCATCCAGCCTGCCTCTTGTTCACAGAATAGTTTCTTTCCTTATGGCATCCTCTGCTCGAAAGCATTCCATAGTTCCCCATTGCTGGTGGTGGGAGGGATCAGACTGGTCCAGGTGCTGTAGAGCTCTAATTTCTTGTGCTGTCCATCTGAGTCCATGAATAATTCATAATAGGTAACAGCATAAGAACAAGCAGGAACAATTTTACAGGAAGAACTTGAATTATATTATATGGGCACACTATAACATCCCAACCACAAGCACATATGTTCGCAGAAGAAAGTAACAAACACAAAAGCCCTGTACTGTTGAAGTAAGCATGTGAAATATTCCTAACTTTTCCATTAACATTTGATGGCTACAATCTAACCTTCAATGTCCATGTGCATCATGGAACAATTTGGCAGGGTTAAAGGAGAGAATGTACACATAGGGCACAGGTCAGCAAAGCTGCACGCAAGCATTATCACACTATTATTCTACACCTCAGACCTCTCCATGGCCTTCCAAGTTCTGCAGCACAGGCTCCTCTCTATACCCATTCTGATTGCCACAGTCCTATGGGCTTTGTGGCCTGTCCCTTTGAGACATTTTCAGTTCTGTGTTCTCTCTGTGGTCCCTTTCCTCACTTCATGATGCCCAAATCTGAGCTCCTTCTTTCTAAATCCTGTCCCAAGTTCAAGGCCCACCTGACACTGAACCATCTCTAGGAAACTGTCCACACACCCCACACTCTCGGCCCATTCTCTTATCTGAATTCACACCCACTTACAATCTGTTCTAAATAACTTTGAAAGTGTTGTTCCAATATTTTGGCTCACTCTCGCAATTAGATTGTAACCCTTTTTTGAGCAACCACTGAGATGTTTTTCTTTAATGTTAGTTTTCAGCATAAAACAAATGTTCCCAAAGTCCTCAGCCACATTTCCTCTGAGGGGTCTCAAATGGAGATTCCTAGGAGCTCAGGGATCAGGAGTGGTTTCTCATCTTTTAGATGAAGATAATGGTACCAACTTCATCGAACTGTAGGATGGACTGAGATAATAGCTAAAAAACTTCCCAGGAGTCTGCTGGATGGAAAATATAATCCGGCAGAAGAGAAGGAGAAGGCAGTTGGAACTGAGAGGATCCAGGGAAGGGAGATGGAAAAGGGAGCACCATGAGGGAATGCAAAGGATTGCTCATCAAACAGGCATGGTAAGCATCTCCTATATATGAGGCACTGTGCTAGGCACTTTATATGTATTCTACACAGGACACTGGTGAAGAGCACATGTTTTGGAGTCAGGCTATTGGGTTCTAATCCTAGTACTACCTGTTACCAGCTGTGTGACCTCAGTTAAGTTACTTAAAACGCCTATGACTTATCTTCATCTTTACATTGGGATTATTTAAAGCAGGAGTTGGCAAATGTTTTTCTGTAAAGGGCCACAGAGTAAATATTTTAGGGTTTGTGGGACACACAGTGTCTGTTACAACAACTCAACCCTGCAGCCACAGAGCAGCCACGGAGTGAGCATATGTGAATAAATGGTTGTGACTGTGTTCCAAGGCGTCATTATTTGCAAAAGTGGGTAGTGGGCAAGAACTGGCCCACAGGGAGTAGTTTGCCAACCTCTAATACAGCATCTAGCTCTTAGGGGCTAAAGAGGATTAAGTTCATGCTCTTAGAACAGTGCCCTGCACAGAGTGATTGCTCAGCAAATGTTAGCTGCTGTTATTATAATAAACCCATAGAATAGGTGTTAGAATGCTCTTTTAATAGGAAGAAAACTCATGCTCAGAAATAAACAAGTAACTTCTCCAAGATTTGATGTCTTCTAACAGCAGCAGAGTCTGACTCAGCACTTGGACTTGTCAGACTCTAAAGTCTGTTGTTTTTCCACTGCAATTTCTGTCAACTTCAAAGATCTCATCAGAACTAAGGCCTGATTTCACAGAGCCAAAGGGAACCTTGCTCTAGTCCTCTGTCCCCAAGTATTTTGGGACTAAAAAACTGGCAACACACCAAAGGATGCAACCAGGCCTGGGATCCAAACAAGCCTTGTAGGAAAGCCCCCAACCTTATTTCCTTTGACTCCGGACCCCAGCCATCGGGGAACAGGTGTGGAGTCCATGCTCACGGGCCCCTCGGTGCTCACACAGTCTCAGCCGTCCCTGGCCGCGGCGGCGGCGGTTTCCTATGACACCCATGGATCAGCTGCCTTTGGGGAGCCCTAATTAAGTTCACAAATAGGGCAGCCTTCCCAAATCCCACATTAGTTCTGCTTTGGAATGCCAGAACTTTTCTACCATGGAAAAATGCTTCATGCCCTGACTCTTAACAAGCCCAGCAAATTCAGATGCATTTCAGGGGGGAAGGGACATGAATTCCAAGCTGTTGTGTGAGAAAGCAAGGAAATAAAGGGCTTTTCTTGAAAGGGGGAAACAAAGGGCATCCAGAAATGTCACCAAAATGCCCTGCAAACTCGCCAGCTTGTCCCAAGTTGTTCTTTGTCTGAAGGCCTTGAAAGTGTGATTTATGTAACTCTTCCTCGGGTCAATGACTGACTTGTTAAACCTGAGACTCCGAAGCTGGTACAGCAAGGATTTCTTCCCATATGTCAAATACATGAAATAAAAAGTGAAAATAATCCCTATCAAGTGGCACAGACTTTGTACATTTCAAAACTGTCCACCTGTTTGACTTGTCTCTCTCCTCCTCCTCCTCTTCCCTTTCCTCCCTGTTTTCTCTCACCCCAAAGCCCAGTTGGTCTGTTCTAGGGAAAGCCACTTTATTCTTGGCTTGGCCTGGGTAGCTAATCGTCCTCCTTATCAGCCTTCACTGGTGGGTGGCATGTCACAGTCAGAAAGCACCCTTCCACTGTGGGCCGTGTGCGCACACACACTGCTCTCACTTCTCTACACTGATGAACCTGGAAAAGCTTAGGCATTAGGTTTCCAGACAAATCGAGGTTCAGGTCCAAACTCTCACTTTTTGGCTGTGTGACTCTGTGATTTGTCTTTCTAAACTTTCAATTCCTCATTAGTAAATGGAGATGCTAATATATGTATACCTTACATAGCCTAATTTAAAGATTAAATATGGTTACACAACCCAGCATGTTATTTGGTGATGAGTGAGCAACCCTCCCTTTTCCTCTCCCTCACCTGCAGGAGAGAGATGAGAATCCGCCGGGGGCGGGGGTGCCGTCTCAGGGAAAGCTGGTAGGGGCTGAGCCAGGCATCCTCCTGGTCCAGGGGCTTTTCCCTTGTTCAAGAGGCAGCACTTCCTAGCAGGAAAGGCCCTGGACAGGAGAACAGCAATAACTCTGGAAACCCAAGGACCCGCTTCTCATGCAATGAGATTTGAGCACACAGGACTAGTTTTGATAGGTGAGAAGAAATACTGAAATGGGGGAAGATGCAGGGGGAAGGTAAAAGCATCAAGTACACACACAACCTCCTTCCCATCTCTCCCACATTACAATCCTGCTTTGGAGAGGCTGGCAGACCGTCTGTTACTGCAGTGCAAAGGTTCAGGAGCACAGCATTAGACATGCTGTGTTCTGATCTAAGAATCAAGAAACATGAATTCTAGTCTCAGGTTTTCTCTCTATAACCTTGGGAGCATCACCCCCACTCTGGAACTAAGTGTCCTTATCTTTTAAAGGCATTAGACTAGATGACTGGTCAACGTCTCTTCTAGTTTTGATACTTACTGTAAAAATATTTTTAAAATATGCTTATTGATTTTAGAGAGAGAGGAAAGGAGAGACAGAGTAGGGAGAGAGAGATAGAGAAAGAAAACATCGATTGGTTGCCTCTCACATGCACCATGACGAGAGATTGAACCTTCGACCTAGGTACGTGCCCCTACTGGGAATAGAATCACTGACCTTTCGGTGTAGGGACAACACTCCAACCAACTGAGCCACACTTGCCATAGGGATACTTACCTTTTTTTTCTATTTTAAGTTAGAGAAAGGAGAGCTGTAAAAACACTCTGTAACAAGCTGCGGCATGCTCACTGAGCTTGAACGGGCCCCTTTGAAGCAGTGGCTTTAGGAAGGCCTGTCCCCAGTCCTGGGATGCTGATTCCTCAGGCAAGTCCATTGTGGAGACTCCACAGTGGCTGACTGTCTGATAATTCTTGCATTCCTCCTCACACCCAGGACACCTCATTTGAATGGGCTGTGACTGACTTCATGAAGAGTGACAGACTCAAGCCATGTTCACGTGGAGTGTTTCAACAGTCATCGCCAAACAGAAGGAGCACAGTGGGCTGCTGTGGCAAGAATTCTGGGGAGTACTATTTATGGCTGTATTTTGGTTTATCCTCAGCCTAGTACACAGGGTACAGCTGAAACTGGCCTCAGCTGAAAACACTCTCTTGTTTCTCAGGGCAAAATTTCCAAACTTTTATATGCAGCCTGTCAGCTCCAGGCCTCCTGCTCCTGCCTCTGCCTCCTCTGGTCTCCCAGAAAAACAGCATCACCACTCCCTCCTGCTCTCCCCATCCCCTCCCTCGCCTCCTTCTGCTTGGCTTCTGAGTCATTTCCAACAGAGCAGGACATATATTAACAGCCTTTCATTAGGGATTTGGAGCTGGACAGACCTGGGCTCAAATTCCAGATCCTCTATTTTATAGTTGTGTGACCTTGGGCAAGTCACTTTAACCTCTCTGACACTCAGTTTCACACGGTGAAAACTGAAAATAATGGTATCTACCCAACAAAACTGCCTTAAGAATTAAAATGATATACCCTCTTATATTGCTGAAGACAAATCCTGATGGACATTCTTATTTGTGTTTTATCCTCTGCCCCAATCATTTTGGACTGATCCATAGAAACCAGGCTTCTGCCTCAGTTCTCTTCCTGAGTTTTGCTCCTGTTTCCCATCTTGTGCTCCAGAGCCACCACAGCAAACGGGGCTGGGGCTCTGCCTGGGCCGCCATTCCTTCTGCTCAGGGACCCCTGACTGCAGGCAGGGGTCTTCCGAGAGATGGACAGGAGATCCAGTGTCAATAATAGTTAATTTTATTAAGCACTTTCTATGGGCCCAATTTATCATCGTTTCCTCTTCATAACAAGCCTAGAGGTAGGCATCATTAGCAATTTAATTTTACAGATCAGGAAACTGTTGGAGAGGTTAGGTCCAAGGTCACAGGGCCAAGAGCAGCGGAGGCAGAATTTTAACCCAGTGTCTTGTATTCCAGGGCCTTCTCTTTTAATCACCAGCCTCTCTGCTTTTGAGCATGGGGTGTTCACTACATAGTCATTCCTATCTTTTTTGATAGTCAGCACCATAGTGGCCACTACTTACTGAACACCTATAATCATTATACATGTTATCCCACTCAACCTTCCCAGCAATCCCAAGCAGTAGATCTTTTCAAACCCGTTTTACAAATGAGAGACTTGAGGTTGGAATAAGTATGTTGTATAAAGTCAACTGGCTGTGCAAGGAGGGGCTGGGATTCAGATACTGTACAGTCTCCTGAAGCTCCTTGCACACTGGACTATGTGACAGGGGTTTTATAAATAGCACTGAGTCCTGTAACAGCTCTATGAGGTAGGTAATACTAGGATGCCCATTTTACAGATAGGAAAACTGAGACAGAGAAATAAGAAACTTGCTTCAGGCCTCGCAAGTAAGAGTGACAGAGATGAATTTTGAACCCACAGTCCAGCTCAAGTGACTGGGCTCCCAGCCTTGAGGGCTGTGCTGCTATAGGAAGTGAAGGGTACCAGCTAAGGAGAAGGGAAGAGATGATGTCAAAATATGAAGGAATTATCCTTGTACAGGCAGGAGGTTCAGTGAGCTCAGAAGCTACAAAAGCTTGCAAGAAGGGACTCTCCACCCCCGTGGGTTGCAGCAGTCCCCCAGAGTCCTGGCTTCTCCCCTCCAGAAGGAGTCGGCCACCCTGGAGAATTTTCCAGCATTGAGCAATGGCGTACGTGTTTCGTTTTCTTTAGACCCACTGAGATGCATCATGAGGAAATTGTCTCAGACTCTTGAGCAAGTGTCTATCCCACTATTCAGCTACCAAGTCCTCCGAAGAGCTGGAAGTCAACACTTTTAAATGACCAGTTACATTGAAATATCCAAGGCAGGGGAAAAAGCCTTTTATCAGGAAAAGCAGAAACAAACATGACTGAGTAGCTACCATGTGCTGAAATGTGGGAGTTGTCAACTCTCATAATAACTTTTTGAAATAGTGGTTCACCCCATTTTACAGAGAAATAAACCAAGGCTTGAAGCAGCAAAGTCATGTTCTAAAATCTAGGGGCAAGTAAAGAAGCCTGGTATGGTCCAAGGCCCATATTTAGGACTTCTGGTTACAGGCTCTGGGCTAGCTCCCCGCTGCCTCCCATCGGCCTGCCACAGATCCGAATGCTTTTCGAATTTTCCCATAATTAATGGTGAAATTACGGAGAGTTGTCTGCTCAAACACAGAGACCATTCTGCCAACCTGGTGTGTTTTGGTGTAAAATGTTATTATTCTGAAAAACAGCTTCAGAAAGAGAAATAGTTTATAGGGAGAGTTTCCAAGAAATCTTGAAGTCATAAAGAAAGAGATCACAGATGTGAGATATGAAAATTTAAAACTCCTGTATAAGATATCATAAGCAAAGGCAGATGACGAGAGACATATTATAAGAGAGTCTTCAGCATACATGATGGACACAGGATTGATCTACAGAGTATATAAACAATTCTTCCAAATCAATGAGAAAAGGACAACTCCACAGGAAAATGAAGAAAGGATATTAATAGGCCATTAACAAAAAAACAGAAATCAAGTGACTGTAGCTTTTAAAAAAAAAGTTAACTATTCTAGTAACAGGGCAAAGGCAAAGGAAGAGAACAATGAACAGTCATTTTCTGCTCAAGAAATTGGCAAAAATGTTAAATGATTGACAATACCCAGTGTTGGCAAAGGCACAGGGGGGTCGCTGGCAGGAATACAAATTGAGACAGCCTTTGTGGACTACAATTTGGCCACGGCTAATAAAATTTTAAATGCACACATTCTTCCAGTAGAAATTCCACTTTTTTGTATCTCTCCAAGAGAAATCTTCATACTTGTATGAAAAGAATCATATCAAGGATGATCCTCGTATCATCATTTCCAAAAAAGCTAGATACTAGACTACCTAAATGTCTATCAATAGGACATTGGTTAAATAATATTTTGTATATGCAGACTCTGAAATTACTACCAACATGGAATAGACATGGGGAGCCTCTATATTCATTAACATATCCCAACATTTCTTGGAGGTGAAAAAAATAGTTGCAGAACAATTTTTACTACATAATCCTGGGTATACATAGAGGTATGTCTATGAATGCATTAAAAAGGTAAGAAAACATACACAATGTATAATAGTGATTATCTTTGGGATCAGGAGAGGTTTCTTCCTTTTGCCCTTTACTTTGTATTTCTAGATTGTTTGAGTTTTTACATTGTAAATGTATTCCTACTATTTTTCAATGATCTCAAGAAGAGTAAGTTTGGCCACAGAGACACAGGCACCTGCCTCCAGCTCTGGGTTATGGACAGTTCACCCAGGACTGAGAACTACTGACCCAAAGCTGAGGCTCCCTCCTCTGCTGATAGGAATGAAAAGCAGCTCATGGGGCAGCTGCCTTCCCCTCATTCTCATTCTCTCTCTCATTTCCAAAGGTGCTCACACATCTGAACATGTGTCCACATGTACACATAGTCACTCAGAATAACTACTGCACCGGCTGGTTCATGACCCAAGAACTTCTGAATCCTGCGCCAGAGCGACTCTTTTCATCTTGATAGGAGTCATACACAATCATATCCCAATCCAACTACAGCAAAAATAACAAATTGTCAGGCCCCATCAGCACAGGCCTTGATTTAAACTGCGGGGTCCAATGGGCACACACGGGGTGTGAAGCCCCTTAAACAACGGCTCTGCTAGCCTAAAGCCTAGCAGCTGTTCCTTTCGCCTTAGCTCGCCCAAGACGTAAACTATGTGTTCGGGGGAAAGCAAAGTCAAATGACTCATGACAGAGTTTGTTTTTAGTATGAATTATTTTTTCTGGCTCCTTGCTTTTAAAGACGGATCCTTTTCAGATGGTCTGAAGCAAGCACTGCGGGGAGCTGGGCTCATGAGCCCCACAACCTCCTCTGAAAGCCGGAAGTGGACGCCCTGGGAAGGAGGGTTTATTTCCCATTATGATCACTCCCATCACACATTGCTTCGTTTTCCTTTTGGGGGAAAAAGCAGAGGCTTCAATGAGGTAATCCAGGCAACATGTCTGCCCCCACAGGTGACACTTGGGAAACTTACTGGACTGGATGCCTCAGGGCAGAGATGGTGTCCCATGCACTGCAGTACCCCCACTGTTTGCCTGAGAATGGGGCAGAAAATTTCTGAAGAAGGAAGGCAGCAATGTACTCAGTACTTGTGATGTGCCAGGCACTGCTCTCACTGCTTAATGTGGATAATCTCAATCCTCACAAAGAACCTTATGAGGTAGAAACACAAGTTATCCCCATTTCATGGCTAAAGAAAATGAGGCAATGGGAGATTAAGAACCAGCAGGCCACACTGGTGGTTAGCGGAGGGGCTGGGATCCGAATGCCTGCATGGGTGGCTCTAGAGTGGGAGAGAGAGGAAAATGGGCCAACCAGAGGCCCCCTGTGTGAAATCTAAGGGAAGGCTTCATCAGGGATAGCCTACCTCTTGGATGACTTTTGAAGAACAGACACCAGGGGGAAGGAGAAGAATACAGGTGTGGTCATTCATGGCCCTGACAGAACAGATGGTAGAAACCAGAACCTGCCTGTGAGTGTGGCAGATTGGGACAGCTTCTCAGGGGGCTCAGGGCCCAGAGATGCCCAGGCCTCTGGGGAAGTGAGTGCTCCAGGGCAGGGCTGCTGGTCGTAAGAATAAGGGAAATGCCCAGCTGCTGCCCACACATTCACGACCTCCCCCTCCTCAGTCAGCAAAACTAAAATGAACACAGAATTCCAGAACTGGAGGGGGTCTTAGGCACTGCCTGGCACCATCTCTCTGCAGTTCCACTGAACAGGTTAGAGAACTGTTCCTTACCGAATGCTACACCACAAGTTAACGGTAGAGCAAAGACTAGACCCCAGGTCCGTACTTTCCAAGCCAGCTATCTGCCTCTGGCATCTAGAGTACACTAACAGCCACTCTCCTTTCTTTGAGGTCATGACTTCTTTTTTCAATCATCCATCCACCCATAGCTCTCACACAGCGACATTCAGGAAAGAGGAACGCTGCCACAGGGCTCGGATATGGCCAGTTCCATCGGTAAGGCTATCCCAGGGCAAGATGAATGCTTTGCTCACACTCCCAATAAAACTGAATAATCGACGGGCAAGCAACCTTTCAATAATGACGTGTGTCTCCATAAGATGCTGCCTCCAGGGAAGTTATGGGCAGAGTTTGGAACAGCGATATATCAAGGCAAATTAACAAAATGCATTTGGGCTTTATACTTCTTTGTCATGAGCAGCCCCTACACCATGTGTGTGGACAAAAGCATTCATTCATTCACACAAATTCACATGTACAGTTTTCATCTAATACACAACTGGGTTCACCTCTAGGTTCATGAATCCTTTTTTCCCAAGATCTGAAATTCTGCACATCTTCTCTCATCTCTGTCTCTCAACACACGACACACATGCATGCATAGACTAACTCAAGTGTGGTTTAGTTAACACTTCCAGACCCTGGCCTATGTGACTCCCTTGGAACCTTTTCTCTGACTCCTCAAGGCTGGGTGAGCTGCATCATGTGTCACAGGACACAGTGCGCTCTGTTAGAATTGTTTAGTTTGTTGTGTTTCTCCTCTGGATTAGTGTAAGGAGCACAAGAAAAAGGACTGAGTCTTCCTTGTCTAGAGCTGTGTCTGTGAACAGAGAACAGATCTAGCAAAAGAGACTGGCACTCCACAAACATTTGTTGGATACATAAATGCAATAAGCAAAATGACTGAAGAACGCTTATGACATACACTGCACCCTCAGTAAGCTTCCAGTCCAGTGGGGGGTGGACACACAAGTGAGAGCTGCCACATATGTGGGAAGCACTGCATACAGGGGCTGTTCTGTGCCGTGGCAGCACTGAAGAATGAATGGCCACTTGTGCCAAGAGGGCTGGGATTCCGCTTCTGCCTTAGGTTCATCTTAATCTGACTTTACGGGACAGAAATGTGTGGGGTGTGAGCATATGTGGATGACATGCAGAGTGTAACCTTTCTCAGTCCAGTTCTCTTGCCTGGGTCCCTCCCTGCCCCCAGACTCCCATGAATGACATCTCAGGATTTTGCCATTCCAGACCACTTCTTTGAATTCAGTGAAACCAGGTCTGCTGCAGAAAACAGTGTCAGAGAGCTGAGAAGGGAATGGGAGGGGAGAGCCACACCACAGAATCCTCCTTACTTACACACACTCCGGCCTCCCCGGTCTTTTTGTTTTCTTCAGACATGTTTGATCATTCCCACCTCAGGGCTTTTGCACTTGCTGTGCTCTCTGGTGTTTGAGTTTCTCATCTCAAGCTTCCCTTCGTCAGGAGGGCCTTTCCCACCGCTCACAGAACCAGTCCTTCATGCCCAGTCTGCCCGGTCCCTCTTTTTGCCTTACATTGCTTTACTCTATTTCACAACATTTTTTGCTAACTGAAATCCTATTATTTGTTGTGGTTTTTGTTTCTGGAATTGCTTGTTACTGGGCTCCTGCCAACTGGAATATAAGCTCTGTGAGGGCAGACGTTGCTTTTCCATAGACACAACTGGAGGTACTCAGCAAGGGAAAGAAGACAGGTGTCAACGAGTGAATGAGGTGCACAAGCTCCTAAAAGGAAAGACGAAGTGACCTGAACTGACTCTCAGGGTCTAAGACAGAAATAGTAATGTTAACTCTTTCATTGCACATAACTGTGGCAAGCTCATACAGTACCTTTTGGGAGATCACAAGCATTCCATGAACAAACATAAAATGGGGATAATTTTAGCTCCTGTCCCATGATATTGCTGTGGTGATAAAATCAGTTAATTCATGTAAAGTGACTTGAACAGTGCTTGCCATATAGAAAGAATTGATAAATGTTGCCTATCACTCTCCTCCTCATCGTCATCATCTACAGAGGGATATGACACAGAGATAATGCCTGTTTATAATAATTTTATGATTTGCTACACACTGTATTCACTTTTTCTTTTTAAAATGAAGCACAGAACTTCTACAGTGTGCAGAGTTAAAGACTTTGTTCATGTCCTTATTTTGAATTTAATGTAGCGCAAAGAGAATTTTATAAGAGTTATTTATCAGGACTTATATAACCAAAGAATTTTATTGTTTTTAATAAGCACATTTATGATTGTTTCAATCTAGGATTAAAAGTTGTAAGACACGACAAAGTGAAAAACCACAAAGAACTGTGACAAAATAGAAGAAATAATAATTAAAATACTAGTGGAGAGAATAAACAGGCTAGAAGGCTGAAATGAAACTTTGTAAGAACTAACACACAGGGCACTGAAGAAAGAAGAGAGAACATCTGGATATATGAGAAGCAAGAAGCCACCACAAGGCAGTGAGTCGAAGCACCCTGTACAATAATCACTTTGCTGCAGTCACTACGGGACGTGCCTGTTACAAGGATGAAAATAGCAAGCAAACTGTTGAAAACAAGAACAAGAGTTAAATGTGTTAAATAAATACAATGATACTTTATTAATAACTACCAAATCTGCTAGAATATATTATACCAAGGTCGGCTAGTTCCCTACAAAAAGACTCTTCTTAGTCACAACTCCTTTCAGTTTGTCACCAGATGGGAAGCCTGATGGATGGAACTAGCAACCTATCTTATCAAGCTGCCATTGCCTCCTCTCTTCTTCAGCCCCAAGACCCACAGGCATTTTGTCACTGCGCCTTAAAGAGCAGGGGGATTGCCTTTCTAAAAGGTACTGAGAACCTTATACCAGCACAGACAATGTTCCCTAGAGCCTCTAGGTGTCGCTATTGCAAAACTAACAGAACCTTGAATCCTCAAAAGAAAAAAAATAATCAACATAGTAAGTACATTTCGTACAGGACACTAAAAGCAGTAACAGCTCAAAAGGCATATACCATTTATTACAGAAGCTACAAACAAGTCAGTATCTCTACAACAATTATTAATTTCCTTTTTAATTCAAGGACGTAATCCCACAGAGAAGAGACATCTCATTTTTTTAGCCAGAAAAAAAAAAAAAAATCAGGGTTGTTCTTTTTCTCTAAAACATGTACATTTAAGGGCTCTGTGGAAATCCATATGATTCTAAAAATTTATGGTATAAAATGTTTTATAATTAAGATTGGCTTGATACCACAAAAAACTAGCATTCAGAGTAAAAATATAAGATAGTGAAAAAAGTAGTTATGTTATTTGGTATTCAACCAAAAGCTGTAATCTTATTAACTATATTTAAACATGGTATTCATTTAGATTTGGCACCTTGATTAATAGGGAAGTATTAAATAATACCTGGCAACTAAGAATATATTTAGGAATCAGTGCCACATAAAACATACAACGTGTACAGTTCAGTTTCATTGTTATTTAAAGCTTTTCTGATCTCTTGGCTGTGAGCACACACATATTAAAAATTAAGTACACACTCAATGCATGCTCAATCCTTTTAAAAGTCTTTTTTTTTTTAACCAAAACATTCAGTGAAAAATGAACTCAACTCTGGCAAAAGGTAATGGATTCATCCCTTTGGGGACAGCTGCCCTGTTTATCAAAAGAAAGGAGAAGGAAAGGTCAGAAACAGAAAAAAAAGTCCTAAGTGGTCATCAAAGAGAGATGCCCAACTTCAGAGAGGAACTGCAATTGGTTTCTACACTCTGGATTCCTTCTTTGCGAGAGTGGGGAAGTGGAATGAACGGTACCTTTTACCTGGGGTGTACTGGAATGGGATGAGGGTACCTTAAGATACGGGGAATTCGCAAATGGCTAAATGAATGCAGGAAGATGCTGAGTGACTCCCAATGCATTTACAAAACACTTTTATTTTTTTAAATGATGGGGTATCTGTAGTTTTCTGGGTATTATTTTAGGCACTAATCAATGGGTGAGCACTAGGAGCAGGGTTGGTTAAGATAAGCCAGGGAAACAGAAAATGATAATGATGCAAACAGCCAAGTGCCATTAATAGAGTTCTAATCAGTGTTTCTACTGGAAAAATAACATAGCTGATGTGCAGAAGCTGCACAATTAAGTGAGTACCCTTCCTTTTCCAGTATCATGAGGTTCCCTAACGTCTTCAGCCTGGAATAAGACCCCTCCGAGTAGTCAAAATGTCATATGATATCACATTACATCTCCACACAACCCAGTAGAAGAGGTCATGGTATTATTACTTTTTTAATTTGATAAACTAAGTTTAAATCCAGAAAAGTACAGAATGCCTTATACCTCAAAAGGAAAAAAAAGGCTCTTTTGATACAGATATTATTCTGTCCATTTACAGATGACAGAACTGAGGTTCTGAAACGTTAATTACATTATTCAAGATCACACATTTATTAAGTTACAGAGGTTGCACTGGAACCCAAGGTTCTTTTACTTGAAAGTTCACTTTGTTAACCTCTAACCCCTACAGCCCTACTCCTCTCAGTGGCTAGCTGAAGACTTGGGGCAGGAGCAATGAAGGATATTGGAAGTGAGGGTAGTGACACAACATGCAATCCCATTTATCTCCCTTGTCACCTACTTGCAAAAAATGGGAGGAAGCGGGACTGAGTTCTTTTTGGATACTGTTTCTCAGTGCCACTATCATCCACAACTAGGCTATTTCCCCACACTGACCAGAAGTCACTACCAGGTTACTTAAGCATGCCAAAGTCTTCATAGTGATGATGGGTACAATCAGGGACGACAGGGAGCAGACTGTGTTGCATTAAGAACACAACCAGGAAGGAAGGGAATGTTGACACACCACATGCTACCACATGGATGAAACTTGAGGACATTATGCTAAGTGACATAAGCCAGCTGCGAGAAGACAAATACTGTATGAGTCCACTTATATGAGGCACTTAGAGTAGTCAAGTTCATAGAAACAGAAAGTAAAATAAATGGTGGTTGCCAGGGCCTGGATAAAGGGGGGAATGGGAAATTGTTGTTTAATGGGTACAGAGTTTCAATTTTGCAAGATGGAACAGAGTTCTGGATATTGGTTCTCAATAATGTGAATAATACTTAACACCACTGAACTGTCCACTTAAAAACGGTACATTTTATGTTAAGCGCATTTTACCACAACTAAAACAAACTAACAAATAATACAACCAGGAACGCTTGGTCCAGTGGTCATTCACAATACTCTTGCCTGGCACAGTATGAAGCTTGGCTTTCCAAATTTTGGATTTGTGGAAGTAAAAGTTGTTTTGTGTTACATCCAAGCTACTTATTTGGAAAGCAGGAAGTCTGGAGGAAATAGTTTTTTAAATATGTGAAATTTACATCTGCATGTTTCATATGAATTCTCATCCTGGTCTGAGCAGCAAAGAGCTTTCTGGCCATGAGTAAAGCACTTCCCCTTTCTGAGTCCCAACTTCCTCATCTGTGAAAAGGAGGGACTGAGAGGGATGATCTCTGAAGGCCCTCTCAATTCTCTGCTTCCAACTCCAGTTTTTCCAAATGCTAGTACTGTGTACTACATTAGGTATACTTCACTTACATATACCACAGTCACTTCTGCAGTACCTACTCACTGCATTTTTCCTGAGAAATGAATGGAGGGAGAAAGGATGCAGGGTGATGCAGGCAGACCAAAAGCAAAGACTTAAGGGTGGCCTCGAAGGAGCACTAGACTGGTAGTCTGAGCCTAGGAGTACAGTCGTGGGCTCTACCGCTTGCTAGACAGGTGAATCTGAAAGGAAGTATTTATGGGGGATTTTCACACATATTTGTGAAGTTATATCTCCTAACAATATTTTAGACAGATTATTTATTCATTTTATAGATCCTGAAATTGAATCTCAGAAAACTACTACTAGTAATAATAACATTAATAATAACTACCTCCCACTTTTGATGAGCTGATTACTCAAGGCAAAAGAACTCCAAAAGGGTAGATCTGGAGCTCAGATGCAAGTACTCTGATGCCAAGTCCAGAGTTTGCTCCAGTCTTAAAAGAGGTCTCTCCAAAAGGTCACACCATGATTAGCCCAGCTGTGGCAGGGAGAGAGGTTTACAGCACCATCTTAGCATTTGGTTGGTGTGGTTCTTAAAGTGATTCAACCAACATCTTCCATTAATTAGAGTTCCTGTTACCATGGTGATGGTTTATTATTGCTAGGCTGATAAGATGGCCAATTCAAGAACATTATCTTCCTCCTTTTCCCTCTCACTCTCCAGCAAAGTTCTGTCTCTTATTTTCTCTTCTATCCTCTAAGGTAACTGACCTTCGGCCTGATGAGGTGGTTCTCAAGCAAGAACTCCTGTTGGACCTCTGGTGACAATCTTTCGGATTTTTTTTCCCTTTTGCTCAGAGCAGAGGTTCTGTTGAATCAACTTGAGTCAGATTTCATCTCTGACACTTACCAGCTCTCTGATCATTAGCAAGTTAATTATCTTTCCTGGGCTTTGTTTTTTCATCTGAAATAAGGGATAAGAAAGCCTAACTGGCAAGGTTATTTGGAAAATTTGGTGCAACAAACAGGATGTTTCTAGCACAGGGCTTGCTATGTAGTGGGAACACAAATGGCAGTAGTTGTAATCATTAAAATAATAGCAATAATTATCATTTACAGAGAAATAAGAAGAGACAGCGATTTAGGGTTGGGAGTTGAGGTCATTTTACCTTCATTCATTCATTAAGTATTCTAATTTGTTTTTTAATTGAAAGTGTTCTTTTTCTTTACAGCTCTTAACCCAAGATGTAGTATATATTTATTTGTGTTTATTTATTTTTAACTGTCTCTTCTACTCAACTGTAAATGTGGTAAGAATCAGAATGATGTTTATTTTGCCCATCATTGTACCTGGGTGAATATTTGTGGCATGGACAAATATTTACCAAGCAGCTACTCTATCTCAATTTGTGTCAGCCACTAGAAATATGGAAATAACTAAAGCAAGATTCTTACCCTTGAGGCATTCACATAAGGGATCTGTAAAAACGGACAAAGTAAAGGAAATGGGGTATTCATCCCTAATTCCAAAAGGGTTTTGTATAAATCCAGAGACATAAATGGAATTAAATCTTCCGTAACCTCCTAGCACAAAGCGCTGATGTGGGGGTGGTATGAATATCTGCATGCTCTAAGCACCAAGAAGGATTCAAACTGCTGGTGTTAAGCCCCCATCATAATCAGAAATTCCCTTTGAAACATACAGTTGAAAAAGAAAAAGAAAGGGAAGGCCTTTCAGAGGGCTTGCTAGCTGACTTCCCAGAACCGTCTGATCCCCTTTGCTGGTGAAGCAAGAGGTCAGATCCCCAGATGGAAAATCAATCTCCCAGAGTCGCCAGATAGAATTTCTAATTCACCGGTGCCACGACACGCAGGCCCTTTCCAGACAAGGAGAATGGGGCCCAGAGGCTTTAGCTTCCCCACCCCACTGTACACAGTCAGGCCAAGCTGACAGGCCACCCCCAGGAGCAAAGAGCATCAGATGGCCACACAGACATGGAGCCCTCAAGCCTACCTTTCTCAACCTCCTGGATCTCCCATTTGAAACTATTTTATTATTGTATTAAGTATTAGCATTAGTTACTTTAATATATTTTCAGTTATTTCCTTTGAGACAACCTAGACTAATGCTGCTTCTGTTCGGCTGCCAGGCCATGGGGACAGGGAGCGACAAAGGTAGCAAGAGACACAGTTCACCTTTTACCTATGTTACATATTGGCTTCTCAAATGTTCCACTGCTTGTCATTTTTGAAAATCAGACCTGATTCTTTCTGTTTAAAGATGAGGAACCTGAGGCCCAAAGACAAACTTCTTTCCCAGTTTACACAATGAGCTGTTTGGTAACTGAACGAACACTAAGAATGGGGGAGCTTATTTTTGAAAAATGAGAGTAACTGAGAGTCAGAAGAAGCAGTCTGGATCCACTGTACATAGAGAAGTAATTTTCAGAGATACTGCTGAGAACTAGGTGGTCTAGGACTGGAGTTTACCTGTTAAAGACTCTCGACCCACAGCAGCACCAGTGCTATAAGTGGCTGGCTTCCTGTGTAACTGCCCACAAGTGGCTGCCTTCAAAGCCAGCTCTGGGGAAATCACAAGGTATCTCCAGGCTGGTACAACACACATCTATTCAGCACCCACTCCTGGTGAAGGATGAGGAAAACTTGAACCCTCACCTGGAAGCTCACACCCAAGTAGGGCAAGCAGACACTTAAACACCTCCAGGCAGTGCTAGAGATAAGCGCAGGGTACAGGAAAATATAGAGGTCAGCCTCCCAAAAGGAGCTTCCCAAACTAACGTTACAGAAGGGTTTCGGTATTATCCCAATGAGCAGACTATGGGGTCTGAATATCTGGGTTCATATCATCCTAGCTATGTGACCGTGGGAAAGTACCTAACCTCCTTGTGATTCAGCTTCTTCGTCTGCAAACTAATATCAGGACCTCATGGGATTGTTGAGAGGATTATATGAGGAGTTATATACACAAAAAATTATGAGCAGGGGTGGGTGCATACTCTGGGAGTCCCCTCTGCTATCATTTTTAGGTGCACCTTGAAGAGAAGGGTCCCAGCTGCCTACCACACTACAATACATTGGACTCATTAGAAAGCCTACTCTTTCCTAGTAGTCTAAGCACTTGCTTGATTCCCCCACTTTACGATCATCTAAAAATTTCTTCTCCAGCATCTGTGGTTAGCCAGCTTACTGAGATGAAGACAATGCTATAATCCAATCATTCAAAACAGTCTGGTCTGTCAGGATCCCTCCTTATCAAAGATGCTGACAGGGAAAATTGACATGGCCAACTTGGTGTGAATTTCACTCTGAGCTACTCCATCTAACACACAGGCTCCTCTAGACCGAGGTCAGCTGATGGGGGGGCAGGGCGCGGGGGGAGTGGAGGGCAGAGGGGGTAGATTATGATCTGGTGTGAGGTGGATTTGCTTGCTTCCCATATGTCAGTGGCATTGTCTCAGAAGGTACCTTCTCCATTCTGAAATTCTCAAATATGATGTTATAACACGCTGGATGAAAATGTGTTCTAGTGAGATAAAGCAGCTTTCTCGGGGCCTTTAAAGAGTATGCCTCTTCTATATCAGGGACTCTTTAAAACTATCAGAGATAAGTAAAAACCTTTGCTACTACTCCCAGGCTGAATTAATTTACAGGAGATTTTTCTTAAGCAGGAAGCAGTATTATCATCTAAAAAAGCACTTAATGTTGATTTTTTTAAAAAATGAAGCAGCCTATGACATTTAAAAAAAACAATAGACAGAATCAGGGGATGATGGGCAAAGGATGCTCCCCAGACTCCTGATCAAATTCCTAATTGATCTGTTTATAGTTAACAACCCCCACCCCCAATCAACTGTAGCCCTTACATTTCCAGCTTTCCCTTCTGCTACTCCAAACCTGGGGTCCTTCCCAGGGGCTGAGTGGCTCTCCCTTCCGCCTGCATGCATCCCTTTGCTCTCACTAGCACCTCTGTCTGAAAACCCTCTTCCTGCTGCTTCTCCACTTGTCCTAGGTTAACGTTTCCATTTCTAGCTGCACTTCTTATGCTTCTTACACAGAACCACACTTCTCTCTCCTGCTTGTAGCTGTTACCAGAGAGTAGATTATGTAATGACTCTCTTTGGTTTCAGGTTGCTTCATTTTATTTATCTAGCCTGACTGTCAGCTCCTTGAGGTGAGGAACCTGGTCTTCCTGGACCTTTTTAAAAAAAAATTGTAAAAAACAGCTCACTCTATACACCACATAATCTAGTACTACTCTGAAACCACCAGTAGAAAAGAGTGTGCGCTTGGGGACAGAAAAGCCTGCATTCCAATTCCAGGTTGAGTATTAACACCCACTGGGGCTTTGGGTAAGTGCTTTTAATTTTCTGAGCCTCTTTCCTCATTTGTAAAAATGGAAGCAACAAGCTAACTTTCCACATAAACCTATTAAGAATCAGGTAAGCCTGAATATTGTTTCTGTAAGGAAATCTCTACAGGAAGACCAGAGCAACAGGAATGATGTATGCAGCTTTCTTACTATCTGCTTTGAAATAGGAAGAAAGCTTGGGAAACTGAGGAACAGGTATAAGTCCCTAATAAACATAGGCTCTGAGACAAATAGACTTAAGTTAAACTCCTAACTTCATTACTTAACAGTTCTATGGCTTTGGGTAAATTACTTCTCCTCTCCAAGCCATCATTTCCTCATTTGGGGGATGAGAATAATCAGTGTGAATGGTCCACAGCTCTGGCTCAAGAAAGAGGAGTTTCTATTCCTTTCTACTAGATTCCATCTTTAATGTGCCTGGCTCTGGCTTGTAGTCAAGTCTTGTCTCCTTAGAGAGAGAGCCTACTGGCCTCAAGGCCTAACTCAGAGCTGGGTATTCACTGAAGATGTTAAGGTCACCTTCTTGTAATCTGGGCTTCACTTAGATAAAGTAAACTGCTCTCCATGGTAAGTACCTACCCCTTCTCCAGTAGGCCTAGTTTAGCTAATTCCAATTGGGAGAGGGGAAGGGAGGTGAATTCATAGGTGATGTCGAAGCAATTCAGAGATCAGCAACAGCAGAAAGCTGCTCCCCTCTTAGGGATCAAGGGACAATGGGAGGCTGTCGTGTGACACCAGCCAGGGGCTATAGATGTCAGGCTGGAGCTGAAACGAAAGAAGGGCTGAGTGTCCAGAACTGGAACCTGAGAGAGAGAAACTGAGAGCTGGGATTACACAGGAGATGCAGCTGCTGCAATAGTGAAGGGGAAAATCACCGACTTCTCCCTTCTTCCTGCATATCAATCTTCTACCTATATCTCCCATTGGCCAAACCAGAGACCAGTTACAAGGGAACCTGGGAAATGTAATACACAGCAGAGGAGGGGTGAATAAGCTGTCAGACAGAAAGTAGGCAAAAGACTGCCCAAACATCTTCCAATAATATATGGAAAGTGCTAAAATAGCATGTGATTGATAATCAGCTAATAATGATAGCAATGTAATATTGTTATAAATTTTATAACTCTTACTAAAAGTTTATTTATACCAGCAAGTATTGTAAACACTTTATACACATTATCTCACTGAATCGTCGCAACAATCTTATGAGGTACCTAATAGTCATGTGTTTTACAAAGGAGGAAGCCAGCTTAGAAAGGTGAAGGGATTCACTTAATGCACAGCTATCACATTTGAACTCAGGACTGAAACCCAGTTTTATGTGACGTCAGGGTCTATGCTCTTAACTGTGGCCCTAGTTATTACTTAGAATATGAATCATACTCTTAAGAGTAAAAGGGAGGGTACTAGATAAGTCCAACATAAATTTCTCATAATGACTGGGAGGATATTTTGAAGACCTAAATTTCCAGGGCTGAAAGCCTAGAACACCCTGTGAGCATTAAAGTTGCCCTAATAAAAAAAAAGTAGAGATTAAAAAACAAGTACATCACCTAAGGTAGTTTATAAAGGTCCATGGCGTTCCCTCCTGAAGGCAACAGGGTATTTTTGCTAAGAGGATGCCAAGTTCAGTGGCCTCTGTAGGCTCGCTGTTTACTGACATTTGATAGGCTTCAACATCTGTTGCCCTTCTCAATTGATGGGTGCTTCATTTTAGCACTTCCCTAATGCCAGGCTGGTAAAAAGCCTTAGTACTGAGGTCCCTCCCCTAAGACACTCACAGATCAGCGACGCAGCTTTGTCTATAAAGGGAAGGAATGTTCAGGGAAGAGAGGTGGAGGGACATCCATCGACCACGTTGGGTGGTCTCAGCTCTACTCCAAGGACAAACGACGTCTCCAGAAAGTTATAAACCTGGGTAATTCATACTCTGAAGTTTCAATATCATGTTCTGGGTTCTTAACAAGGTGAATTCTTCTGCTTCTGTGCAAGTTCATGGAACAAGTTCTAGGTTAGCTTTTAAAGGACTGGCAAATTTAGAATTTGGCACCAGAAAAAAATGTGGTCCCTTTCGGAGAACTGGTACACTTCTTTGATCCTGTGAACACTATATGACTCCACACATTGCCCAGTTTTGTCTTGACTGCCTGGAAGCTCAAAGTAATCTCCTTATTTATGGGTCAGACACCCACAGGCCAAACCTGCCCCATAAATCTCTTTGGCTTGGAACTCATCAATCCAGGATTAAAACACTTCACATTTCAATGCCCTTAGGCAGAGCATACATTCTCCAACCCAGTACAGAATCAAACCATCTGATCCTCCGCTGATATCTTCCTATATTATATGAATTACCTAGAATCTGAAGACATACAAATTTGAGGGCCCTCGTCTTCTGGTTTAAGTACTTAGTGTATTCACCTCTTTCTACATAGTTTCTGACTTCAGAGTTTTATTTTGATTAGTTTTATTCTGCTTAGTCATGTATTACAAGCTTCCTCAAATCCTTTGTGGAAGCTGAATATAAATGACAAACAACTAAACAAATTGCTTTCTTCCCCAAGAAAACTGCCAACATCAGTGTAAGCAGCTGTATTCTCACTGCATTCCAGGACTGATCATTCCTGGTGAGTCACTCTGGCCTCCTCCACCTTGCCTACCTGTTAAAGGATTAGCAAGACTGTGGGCTCAAGCCTACCACTCCCTCAAGCAGCAGAAAGAATGAACTTCTACCTCACTAGCGGGTGAGGGGCCAGGACACAAGTGGCTTCTGCCCTATTTCTAGAGTCTAATATGTAAATCTAGCTCTAGGTACCTCTGAAGCTCTGGGCTGCAGGGGACAGCAGAGGCTGGGTCTGGAGCCAGACTGCCTGAGTTTATGGACAAATTCTACCACTAGCCGTCTCTGTGACCTTAGGCCGGCTTATTGATGTCTTGATGTCTCAATTTCCTGCTTTATAAAGTGAGACAATGATACCACCCACTTCACAGGTTTGTCGTGAGAATTAAATTAACACAGGAAATGACAATAGTACTTTCTGTGTGCCAGGCATTGTGCTAAAATGAGTTTCCATTCATAGAATCCTGGCCGCAGCTCAGTGGGGTCAGTTAACATGGAACTGAGGCTCAGAGAAACTAAGTGCCTTCCCCAGCAGGTTTGTACACACAGCCAGCAGGCCAAGGAGAAGCCATTGCCCTGGAGTGCGGCACTGTGACCTAGAGAGCCACTTTCTCTCTTCTGTCTCATTTGATTTCCTCCTGTCCTGCCCGCAGTGGACTCAGCTCGCTCATCCATGCTTGGCAGAACCCCCAGAGTACCACGTGGCTGCACCGCCCCATCCACTGTATTGAGGTGAAATGGGGAGAGGTTTGTGTAGGACTGAGGCACCTGTTCCTCCCTCTGCTTTCAGAGAAGGCACTGCAAAGGTTAAGACCAGTACTGGGGTCACAAGCCCACCCCCTAAGTTCCACCTCCACCAGTCCCATCACTAGTTAATCCTCTAAGGACCCAGTTCAAATGGTGCCTTCTCAGAGGCCTTTCTCAGCTCTCAAAACAGTGGAAGACACTCTTTCCTTGGTGCTCCATTACCTCACTATATAGCAATTATAACAAATGAATAACAGCCAATGTTAAATAAACACTATGCCACACTGCACGTACCAACACGTTTGCTCCTTACAACACACACTGTGAGATAATGTATCTGTGATGCAGATACTGCTCGTCATATTTTGCAGATGAGGGCTCAGACACAAACAGAAATTAAGTTAACTTACACCAGGTAAGTGGCAGAGCCAAGATCTGAGCCCAGGCCCAGGCCCCACGGTCACTGCCATTACACTGTGTGTTGACTTTTTCACAACTGTATCTGTCTGTGTCCATCTCTTCCCCACTAGGCTGGCCACTCCGTGGGCACTGAGATGTATGTAATTTTCCATTGTCATGCTACCATCTAGAACTGTCCTTGTCACATGGCAGGCTCCTGCTGATGAACCTGGGCTAAAAGAATTAAACAAGGAGCCTTATCAACTACTTGGATCAAGGCCCAGACACGTCTTTCCCAGACCCAGCCAATGGTCATCTGCCAGCCCAGCTATCACAGCCCACCCGACCTCCAGCAGGTGAGGACGGCAAAAAATGCATCCTGACATCACAGGAAGGACCTAAGGAAAAGGTGCATTAATGGGGCGAAAACAAGCCAGCGGAGTGATTAATTTGGCCTCCTCTTCCATATTATGTTTATACAACTTGATTATATAGCACTTAATTACTAATTTGCCCTACTTAAACCAAGAGTGCTTTTAATTTTTAATGAGATAAGGGAAGAAGATGCCTTTACTTAGTGAGGAGAAGCTATTTTATTTCCTTCTGTTGTTTTGCCTACCAATTAATAACATTTCTAAGGAAATGCATCCCTCTCATGAATTCTTTCTCTCCATCTTCTTCCTGACCTCCTAGGTTTAAAAAGCAATAGAAACAGACAAGAGCCACTTAGAAACAAACTGACTTTGCTTTCTCATCTGGACGGGCTGGGAAAGGCTTTGTGCAGTTGAAGCACATGGGACCCATGCATGGTGCTGATTTTGGGAGCTGGGAATACCTATACCCAGAAATCATAACTTGGTTGTAACTGGCAACAGAGAACACAGCCAGGGGTCTCCAAACAGGGCATTCCCCCCTATAAGGCCGCATTGTTTCCTGGGTATTAATGACAGATAAGTGTAAGTGCTGCCCTGGGGCAGTCGGGACCTTAGAAGAGCATAGACATTGGAGTCAGACCTGGACTTGACCTCTAGCTCTCTGCCACTTGCTGTTAAACCATGGGCACATTCCTGGGACTTTCTGAGCCTCAGTTCCCTACCTGTAAAGGTGAGGTGAATAACCCAACTTGCAAGCATTAAATATCACCTGAGAGGAAGTCCAAGAAAGTATTAGCTTTCTTGTCTTTAGCATAAATGAAGCAGGAGATGAAAGTGGGGACAAGGGAGCCCTTTTTGAGGACTCCAGTATGTCTGTCATTATGTGTACGGCCAGTGCTACTCAAAGAGCAGGTCCATAATGACATAAGGAGCTTGCCCCAGAATGTGAACAAACACACTGACTCCTTCACTGAGAACATCTTGCTATGAATAAAATGTCATAACTGATTTACATTCTGAGGCAAGTACCTTATCACATTGCAAATCTATAACACAGCATTCAGAGGGGACCCCTGGTCTGCAGCCTGACCTGACCACCTCTGGCCAAACGACTGATGGACATCTGCGTGTTCTCCTGAGGGCCCTCTCTAGCCTTCCCTGGGTTTAGCTGGGCTCACTTGTACCCACTACACCAATGAGCCCCCTTTCCTTCTAGCTTTGTGTCTGGCCAATGGGGAGCCCGGCAAGGGATCAGAGACTGGGAGGAGAATGAAGTCAAGAACCTAGCTCCGTCCCTCCATGGTCTCTGACCAGTTAGCTGACTCCGCAGCCTCCACACAGCCCTCTGTTCTGGGGTCACAGTACCTGTGCTCTCCCCTCCCCTATTCAGGTCTGGCCATTACAATACCTAAGGCACCACATCCTCCCTAGCAATGTCTCAATGCCCTGGTCCTCAATCTTATGAACAGTAGCTCCACCAAAATCTCTACAATTATCCTACTTTGAGGGTGCTATCTGTGGGGATCTAGGCTAACTCGGTGACATTTTACTGTGCATCCTAATTCTAGTTGTCTATTTCTTTTTTTTTTTTTTTTGCTGGTGGTGGAGAGAGGGCAGGCCATGTAGGGCCTTGTGGGCCATTTTAAATACCTTGGTCATCAGTATTTATAGTCTGAAAACATTCTTATATCCAGAGTTTTCCTACATCCTACAAAGAGCCATGAAAGCCACAGATCTGAGAACGAAGTTGGTTGGCAGGAGCCAGTTGTCTATTTCTGATGCTACTGTTTTAAATAATGGCAATCCCACTCTGCCCCAGATGAGTCCAAGTCCTCACGTGATCGAGGTGAACAGTCCCCAGCTTTGCAATCCCAGCCTTGGCCTTAGATTCTGGCTTCGTCCCTTTCTAGCCTTGGCTTTGGTGAGTCACTTGACCTCTCTTACCTCACTTGTAAAATTACTATGATAACAGTACTGGAAATTTCCTTATATACAACTTTTAACGTGTTATCAAATTTTTAAACTTCTTTGATATCCTTGGTTAAAGATACTCCACTTAAGTTTCTGAACCCATGGTGCTTTCTTGCAGCGTACTGCAGAGAACCAAGTACTTCTAATAAGCAACTGCATTAACGACTTTTCCCTCCTGCATAGTCCTTGGTCATCTGCCTCAGTGCTGCAACCGAAACTCCTTCATAGACTTTAGTGAGACCTCAGACATTGCATGACCCTGAACCAAACTGCCTCCAATAGTATGTGGTATGCATGTGTGTGTGTGTGTGTGCGCGCGCATGTGCAGTCATTTTTCAGGACGTTTTCCCCCCCACAATTAAGAGACGATTCCTGACTTAATGGAAGGTCTTGTCTTTCCTGATCTCTTATTTGGTTCCACAGCCTAAGTCACCGTGTTGAATATTAAGCTTATATAGCATAGGTCTGTTATCCCTGAGTCATCCTAGTTTAAAGAAATAAAATACCAAACCTATTCATTTCCAACAAGGAATTTGTTATGAAACATAAAGGCATAAATGTTAATTAAAATGAATAATTAATTCCTTATAAGCATGCATTTCTATGGAAAGCTCGTACATATTTTTCAGATTTGCACTAGGATGAAAGATTGTCTTGAATAAAATGAAGTCAAAGAGTTAGGTGAACTTTATTTTAGAAATACAATTTCTAAGTTTCTAAGGAACTCAGTTGATGTTTCACAATTTTTTTTCTTTTACAACAGTCCCATTTGTAAGTTCCTGAGTAAAAACTTCAGGGGGAGGGGGATATTTTGGAAAAATGTTTGTTAGCCTAAGTCTTCATGTTAATAAGAATACTATAAAAAGTGTCTTTTAATTAAAGCTCTTAATTAGTTAAAGCACTTTTTAATATCAACTTCTACAAAAAGTAAATGGGCAGATTATGATTAAAGGAAATACATTAAAACGATACTGGTGATCATATTATAAAGTATTCTCCTGGCAAAAGGAGTTGGAAAATTTCCAAATCAAAGAGGCCACATCTCTTATTTTTATTTCTATATCTGATACTCAACCAAACGGTGATAACAAATGTGTGAAGCTGGTATTTCCTATAAACCACCCCATCCTGTGGAGGGCAGCTGAGTTGCCCACTGGAACCTGTGACCTTCCCAAGAGATGGGTGTACACTTACTGGGATATGGTTCGATGGGAAAAAGAGCATGCACTCTGTGTGGAACAAGGCTATATGACCTCCCCCTTCCTCACTGTCTTCACCTGCACAGTGGGGACCATTAACACCCACTGGTGGCTGCAAGGGTTCTGTAAAGGATCAGGGACAGGAAGTGACCGGAAAGGAGGAGCAGGCCCTGTTCCTGGGTCACACTGAAAGGAACAGGAGAGTCACACACTCTGGATCTTATATACTGAAAGAATTTCTGAAAACAGAATTTTAAATGTGAGCTAATGTTTTGATTTCAACATCCATGGTTCCATTCTGCAAAGTGGATTGGAACAAGGAGATTTACAGTTAATTAGAACCTAAAGGTGTTGCTTTTATTTATTTATTTTGGAGACGGAACAATTCTGGAAAGGATATAAATGTGCTGTTAGTGCTGTTAACCATGTGTAGCAATAAGGGTAATGAATGTTAGGGCCCATATCACATTCTTTTTCTTCCCACATTCTTAATTTAATCCTTCTTTAAAGTACTAATTACCATTCCAGGATTTTCTGTTGACTTTCTATGAGGCACTGACATACCGGACAGGACGCTGTGAAAATTCAATCAGAAATCTGAATCTATTTAATTAGAAAGCAGAATCTTATGTCTCCAGAAACACATGCTTAAGCAGCAGAGGGCAAAAGTCAACTACACAAAGCTGATGGTATCAGGACCACATGTGAAATGAATAAGACTAGAAGAGGCCCAGGGATGAAAGCTAAATGGAACTGAAATTCACAGTAATAGACAGACTCCTTGTACACAAGAACTGTGAGCCCTGCATTTCTGTATACTGCAAGTGGGAGTTAAACTGTTAATATGTATCAAACTTGTACATGTCAGGCAGACTTTTGACAGTTATACCTCGTAAGGCATTTTAACATAACTCAGGGTGAATGTAAAAATTCAGCCACAGAGATGTTAGTTGCAGCATCTGTTCAAAACAACAGAGGCAACCTAAATATTCAAAACAGGAAACTGGTGAAAAGTCATGGTCTTTTCTATGGGGTAGAAAGTTGTGCAGCCTGCAAACACGGTAAATAAAGGTGCTTACGTATGTTTTGGGGTGGGAGGGAAGGTTACAAAACTATGCATTGTGTGAACACATTTTTAAAAAGTAAATGATGATTTAAAAATATGTGTAAGAAGATAAGAACGATAGCAACCAGAATCTTAAATAGTGGTTATTTTAGGATAGTAAGATCGGTGTTTTCATATTTTTCTTTCAGCTTAACTGAATTTTCTTTTTGTCCCCCATGAACATGAATTATCAGTTGTATTCCACGAAAAGGGGGGAAAAGCAAATTATGACTGAATGTGCCAAGAAATAGGGTAGTTTATTTCTGAACACCCACTATATATCAGTCTCTGCAGAAACTGAAGTCATGATAATCAGCTTTACTTTGTGAATGTAAAACTGGTATTTATGATGACAGGAAGCCAAAGAGAACTAAAAATCACAGAAAGTTGACTCACAAAATAAAACACAATGGAGATGTACTGAACTGTAGACAAAATCATGGGCTATGAAACACTTCATAGGTGATGAGCAGAACTGGCTGTAAACGAAGTAAACTTCATGACAGAGGACAGAAGGAGGGGCTCCAGTGAAGCCAGGCGGATGTCTGCAAGGACTGATCTCGAGGGCAGGCCACCGTGGCCGGCGTGGATGGTTTATTTGTGGGCACACGTTACAGAAAGGGTGAGTAATCGCAGGCCTCAACAGGCCACTCACACATATTGGTCTGCCAGACGCAGGAGTCTGTCTGGAACGTGACAGGGAAAGTTGATGGCGGGGGCACACGGAGTCAATGGTTTATGAGGCGGTGACCCTCACACTGGGAGGAAGAACTGGTTGATGAATTGCTTAATTCCTGGGGCTTATTTTCTTTACACAGGCGCTCGCCTTAAATTGATTGCTAAGTTCATTTTGATCTTTTGTCACTGTCTCCTTTGGCTGATTTTTGCTTCAGATGTTTCCTCCACTGCTTTTTTGGGGGGTAGGGTGGGGTGAAGGCGGGTGTCAGGATAAACATCACTGTTAGAATTAAAGCTTGCTTTGTACAGTCTTGGAACAAAACTCTCTCTGAAGATACAGGAAATCGCGGAAAGCGCATGCCATCTGTGGGGCCTGAGGAAAGCAGAGTGGAAAGCCATTTTGCATGTCTGTCTCTTTGCCATTCGGCTGAGTTTTCTTTCAAGGCACCTTGAAAACAGACTCCTTGTTCTATGCATCCTTTGCATGTCTTGGAACCTTTCTACTGCCTGTCCTTAGAGAAGGTAAGCATGTTGATATTTCATGAACTTATTTTTTCCAGTGTGTTAATTTTCTAGGGCCTGGAGCCCACAGAAGTATTACAAGATGCGCCCGACTTCTAACTGTAATTATTTGGTTTCCAGGTTATTCAGAATTAGAGGGGATCACTTTGGACACTGATGGCCAAGGGAGAGAGGGCTGACTTTCCAGGGAGGAGGGAATGATCAAATGGAAAGGTCACGGAGGTCAAGACTGCACGGACTCCACACTCCTACCAATAACAGGAGGAAGCCTCTCTTCCTTGTGTCCCCTCCCACCTACTCAATGGCTGGACTTCTGCCATGGATGTGGCATCTCTGTGGTTTGACTCCTTCTAATTGATTAAGCTGTAGATATAAAGACCACCATGACGTGATTCTTGTCACGCTGTCTACTGAAACAGTTTTGAAACTACTAAAAGGAGAATATCATTTCTGCAGGGGGATAATTCTTTAAGATGTTGTTCATCATTCTGTTCTTTAGTGAAAATGGATAGCTATATCAATACTGTTTGTGAGATCCTAATTTGAAAAGAAAATAGTGGGCAGACTTTAGATGTCTGAAGGAAGGGGGTACAGGACAGGGCAGGGGAAGAGGGAGACTGTGAGAAGGAGAACATGAGTGGATAAAAGAACGGGAGGTGGACGCTTGGAATTGTCAGCATGTTTCAACATGTGGAACAGCAACGGACCTCACTGACTGATCTTTCCCACCAGAAAATCCCATCCACTGTCCCTCTCCCTGCATCTGTTAAAACTTTTTCCCAGACTTGAAATATACAGACGTTTGCAATAACTATAAGTAAAACCCACAACTGTGAGGCCTCCTAATCCATTGGTGTCACCAATGTAAGGTACACAGCTCTACCCCTAGCTGAAGTCACTGATTCATGGACCTCGTAAACTGGGAAATCCTGTCTTCCCAGACATGTAGGCCCTTCCCTAGGTTGGCAGCCTGGAGCCTCTGGACTCCTCCTAGCCTTTCCTTCGATGTAGAGGAGATGACCTGGCCTTTTGCACTGAAGTCTGCACACCTAGATAAGAAGTAAAATCCTCCATCTACCCACCAGAGAGAAGACAAACCATCTGGCCTGCTGGAATCATTAAGCTGCTGGCAGGAATTGCTTAGTTTTCTTAAAGAAAGTAGTGGCAGGCACTCTGAAGACCAAGCTAGGATCTTTGAAGTTCAAAAAAAACCAAAACTATATTAAAATTCAGGTTGAAAAATATGAACCGCAGGGAAGAAGCAGTTCTGTTTTACCTCAACTTGCTAGAGTGCTGAGCTGGTCTCCAGACCTGGAGCAGACAGGTTGCCCAGGTTGGCGCACCTTCTTCGGAGAGGGCTGACTGAAGCCAAGTCTTCGTGCACTTACACTCCCGAAGCAGTTCCACACAATCATTAGACCAGTGCTGATAGTTATACCCAGGGCTCACGGAGGTCGTCAGAGCTTTCAAAGGCTCTTCATATCAACAGTCTCACATGACTGGCAATTCTTATTTAAATATTGTTTTAAAAGGAGATAAAACCAACAAATGAAAGAGACACACTGGAGAGGCCAGGTGCCATTGTCTGAGGCTACACAATGAGCAAACACAGAGGACAATTCTACACGATTCTCTCAGGAGTGTGAGAGACATCAGGTCCCTCTCAGTCAGGGCTCTCTACCACATTACAGTGTCTCCTACAGTGAAAAACAGTCGGAAGAGGCACATACGTGCTTGGGTGGAACAGGAGACACAAGCTTGTCTTTAAGATGTTGGGAGCCTCGCAGCTGCTACTCAGGCCACCAAGGCCAATATTCGATGGACCGCACAGATAATTGAAATTGGACGTTTGCATCTGTGTGTTTATAATAACGTATCCTTAAATTCTATTGCCTTTCGGGACCTCTGTTGCCCACATATGTTGTTTTATCAGGCAGATTCTATGAAAAGCACCTGCCATAGCTCTCGGTACATAATTGGGTCACAATAAGTTACTAGGCTACTAGAAAACCTGGCTTCCAGTCCTGATTTTGAGACCTTGGGCAAATCATTAAACTCTCTGATCCTCAGCTGAATGAATATTTCCTGAACTCTCAGCTGAGACTTGGGCTCCAGACTTTTTAGTTTGGGCATTTGCTACCTGTTTCAGCTTTGGCTAAGTTTCTCAAGTTCGTCCCCCAGCCATAAGTAAGAGTAATAGAGTAACCAGCTATGGGACTAAATGAGCATTCCTGATCCAGGGAAAGAACTCACAATGTGACCAAACAAATGGTCACATCCCAGTTGGTAGGTGTCCAGCTAGGACTTGAGTCCAGGTGGTCTGACTCCACAGCCTGTGCTTGCCACTCTACCTGGGCTGCTTCTCTACCGTTTCTAAGCCTGCAGTTAACACTACTAAGTTGCCACTCAAAGTCTTTCCATAAAACCCCATGTGTGAAATGTCTTTTGCAATTTGGTGGTAGGAAAAGCTTTGTCTCCTAGAAACTGGTATGTTTCCTCTTTTTGAAAATAAGAGTTATGCAACTGATCATGTGTTCTTTTCGTCTTGGCTGCCAGGAAGCTCAGAGTCAAACTGTGTGCTCAATCACTGCCGCCGAGTCGTTTCCTTCTTCCTTTGTCTTTGTTCCTTATTTTTTCCTTTTAATTCCGTTTTTTACTAACATTTTCATTTGTGTCTCTTGTTGATAGAGACCTCAATGGTATTTGGACAGTGGTGGGTAGAGATGCAATAAGCAAATACAAATTTAAAATTTACAAGAAAAACTTAAGTTTTGAACCTTACCTGTTCCACTTGCTAAAAGAAAATGGTCAAGGGGATATTTCAAAGAAATAATTTAAGGGCCACTTTAAAGGAGGAAAAAGAAAAAGGAAATCAACAGAAAAACAGAATGACCAGCACTAACAGAGGCCAAGTCAAATAAAAACTGCAATAAATATGTCTGAGGCTAGAAGTGTTTGTGCTTTCCCTGCCTGGAACCTATCATTTCTTAATTATATCTTATGTGTGTTTTGCAAGATGTGAGCTGCTGTCAAGAGGAAGGGCAGTCTCAGACAGGGGAGGGGCCACGGCCTACCCCCCACTCCTCACATACCTGTACAGAAGTGAAATCCCCGGAGGCACAGGCACCCAGAATAGCAGCGCCCACGAGAACAGACTCCACCTCTTGGGACAGGACCACAGGCATGCCTGCACAGGACAAAACCACACCTTGGTTAGTGAGCAGGCCTGGGGCACTGTGGGGAGCCAGCGAGCAGCCCAGCAGTAAAAACACCTGATGTGAAGGTAGCAACAGGCGGCTCCTTCCCAACCTTTGCAGTTCCTTGTCTTTTGGGATTCCCTGGGTCTAAAGGGTTTCATTGCCTCTCCCTGCTGGTGCAGTAGCCAAGAGCCCCATGGGAGTCAACACCATATAGATCAACTCATGAGAACTTTTTGCCCAGGTTCCCCAGGCTTCTGCTAGCTGCTGCCTGCCATTTGGTTCAATTCAGTTCAACAGACATTTCTTAAGTGCTTTGCTGGGCCCAGGGAATATAGAGCTGAATTTGCCTCTGTCTTGCTGTTCGAGTCTCAAGGAAAGATGGATGAGAAAGAGATAAAGGAGGTCAATTCTGTAACTGAGATGCACTAAAAAAATGGAAGTACTAAGAGAGGGTGTGACTAATCCCTCCAGTGGCTTCCGATGTCTCTGAGTACAAAGCAAAGCCTTTCCACGGCTGACGAGGACCTCCAGGACCGGTGCCCACCCAGGTCCTCCTCTCTTCCCTCTCTTCCTGGCCACATTGCCCTGGCCTCCTTGCTCTTCCTTAATTCTGCCTCAAGGCCCTCACTCATGCTGCTCCTCTGTCAGGTCGGTCACTTCCTTCTGGATGTCCACACAGCAACGATGTCTCACTCCAAGTCTGTGCAAACACGTCCCTCCCACTGTGGCTTTCCTGACCATCCAGTTTAAGATGACAACTTGCCCACAGCACTCCTTATTCCCTTCCAACACCATGTTACTAAGTATCCTGATTATAGTCTGTCTTCCCTGCTAGAACATAAGCTCCATGAGGGCAGGGGCTTTGTTTTTGTCCACTCCTGGATTCCAGGATTTGAGACCACTGTACATTTGGTAAGAGCTTCAATGAGGAAAGAAGACATTTCTAGCAGGGGCAGGGCGTCTTCAGAGTGCAGATGAGGATTAAGGGTGCATTTGAAGCATAAGGCAGTGGGGGTCTGCCAGGCAGGGAGGAACACACTGTGTGCCAGCTCCAGAGGCTGCGGGTTCATGGTGGGTTTAAGATGAATAGCAATCATTCAGAAGTCTTAGAATTTTATACACATGCATCTGTATAATAAGTACAACATATAAAATATAGATGTATTTGCTAATCAGGAGATGGCAGCAAACTCCACAAAGGTAAGGTCTGTGGCCAAACCTATAAAATCTTTTCCTACGCAAGACGGTAGACTTATTTGTCCCAAAGACTGGACTCTTCTTCCTATCTTTTCTGGGAAGACTTCCCTGACATAACCTCCTTTGTACTCCCACCATGTCCTGCCTCACCCTCCCACTCCAGGACTGGGCCAGCTGGCCAGCCATCCCAGACGAAGGGGGCAGGGAACAGAATTCTCACACACATCCTGGAGCGCTCAGGAGTAGCAGCCTCATGCTGCAGGGCTGGTTGGTACTTGAGACTTTGCTAACAAGTAGCAAGTGGGATGGGGTCTCTGGGAAAAGCTTAAACCTGGTTGCACTAGGCCTGTGTCCTTCAGCATGTCACTTAAACTTTTTTAGCCTCAGTTTCCCCATGTGTAAAATGGCGATGATGAAGACACTTTCCACACAGGTTTGCTGTGAGAATTAGTGAGAAAGGGCACACGTGCAGAGCATGTTCTCTGGCCTATGGTGAGCCTTTAAGAATGGGGGCTGCTGCTGTCAGAATTATTACTGACAGTGAGTGAAGCCCTTCTGCATGCACTTCTCCTGGGCCAGAAACTGGAGCAGCAGGGAAGGGACATCTCAAGGGGAAGGACAGACACCAGTCCACACTGAAGGGCTGTGTCAGCCAAGTCAGGAGAATGCCTTCGCAGAATCCTGGGGTCACACAGACTGTGACTGTGACCGTGACCCTGACTGTGACCAAACCCGTGCACTGGGACTTTTAAGAAGACAGTTTCTCCAAATGTCATTTAGCTCCCAAACCCCTCTTCACCCTGTCAAAAAACCTCACTGGTTCTGAGCAGGAAGGAACCACTTCCACTGGGAACTGGAAACCAGAGGAAACCTGCAGAGTTCCCCCACCAGCTCTCCTGTTGCAGCCCAAAGCGCTCTGCAGCTGCCACGGTTTGCATTCTGGTTCCCTTGCTGACTTAGCTGTGTGATCTGAGGCAAGTTAGCTAAGCTCTCTGAGCCTCAGTTTTCCCATCTGCAAAATGGGGTTAAAATTCCACCTACTTCACAGGGCTGCTTGAGGATTAAAAGTGCTATTGAGAGTAAGGCACTTAAAATACTGCTTGCCTCACAGAAAATAACTAAATTAGCACTAGTTGTTACCTCTGAAGTCTCCCCATACCTGTTACCCTGGGTGGAACCAACTCACAGTTTCTATGTGCCCCTCAGGTCAATCCCACCTCGTCCTTCCTGCCCCCCGACCTGCTCTAGGTGCTCTGGGTCCCGGAACACTGTGTGGACCGCACCTGTGGCCCAGCTGCCCCCTGGTTGCATCGCTGAGTAAGCTCCAGTCTGGCGGCTGTCCTTATGGAGCCCCATGGTTTTAGGTTGGTTGCCTCCCTGCCCTGGCCCCTGTAAGCCTAGAGAGTTGGTAAGACTGTGAGTTGCCCCAGGCTGTTGCCTGATGGCCAGGGTTTCCCTATACCCTGCCCACACCTCTGTAAACAGACCCTTTGTTTGACTTTTTTCCAGTTAATCCCGTTAGAGTGTGTCCTCTACTCCCTGCCTGGACCGGTTCCCTGGAGTCTCGGGACACTGGAGAGCACATCCATTCTCTGTCTGTAATGACCCACACTGAGCAGGGCATTATTGCCCTTCTTTACATCCCTACACCACTCTCAGTGCTTGGTTCACTGGAGTGCTCAGGGAAGGTTTTGGAGGAAATAAACAAACGAAAAATAAGGCAGGAAGAGGGAAACCCCCACTAAAATTGCTAGAACTGGAAAACAAAATCTAGAAGGAGGAACATTTAGTCCCCAGCCAGTGGGGGAAACCTACAATTACTTAGTACACACCAAGTATTTCTTGAAACCACAGTTAACTAAATGCCCAGGGCACAAAGAAATTCTGCCTCTGCACGTAGAGGACGTTTCCCAAGTTGGTGAGGCCCCACTCTTCCTGCTTGCAGGGAGCAGGCTGTTCCCGAAATGGCAGAGGTTTACGTACAAAACATTAAACTGTTTTCTCCTCAATACACCTCCTTCTTTTTGGTGTGCAGCTGCCTAAGGAAAGAAGCAAACTAACATTTACAAGTATTTATTCCTCCGTACGATTTGCAGGAGGGAAATTACTACTATTTCTATCTTCTAGCAGAGAGAAATGAGGCTCAGAGAGGTACAGCAACTTGCCCAGAGTCACAGAGCTGTTCCCACTCCCAACTCTGCTCTTTCCATCACTCCACCCTTTCCCCAAAGCATCTTCCACATTCCACTGCGTTTTCCACAGGCATTCCTGAGAATCATGTACCAGGTCTGAGCTCCCTCGAAGTTTTCCTTTGCAGGAAAACTAGAGCAATTACAATGTGTAAAGGCACCAAAAACTCTATTTCTACACCCTCTGCTATGTATGTGTCTTTTATAGGAACGAAAGCAAATGTGTTCTTTTTTCCCAGTGCTGGGTGCAGGAAAGGAAGAAGGCAGCCTTGCCTGGAATGTGAACTATTTTATCTGATGCATTAATGAGTTTAGCAGAACCCAAAGCATTTAAAGGCAGATGCACTTTGCCATCACTTGTCAGTCACAGGCTTCCCAAAGCAGAGGAATTCCAGGCCAAAGAAAAGGTCCCTTTGTCTGGGACTGTAACTGGTCCATAGTCAGAGACAAAGGGTCCAGTTTCAATCGGAATCCAAATAACGATTAACAGCCTTTTCATTCAACGGCCTGAAGAACAGTTTCCAAAGCAGAATTTTCTGTGAGGCCGTTGCAACCCCTGTTTCTGAGTCAGCTCAGGGATGTAAGGCCTGGAAGGGGACCCACTTTCATAACGGCCGGAGCCTCCACGCCTAGACGGAAACCGAGGTCACTCCTGCCGCCCTGCTCTTGGAGGCCTGCTTCCCGTTCCCTCTGGTCAGCCCAGAGGGAATGTGTTAGCCAAGGCTGATTTTATCTTCCAGCAGGAAGTCTTTGTGGCTGTTAGAAGGCTGGAAATTGGAAAGTCACTCACAGATCAAATTTTAAGTCTGACTCTTATCTGAACCAAGCTACTGGCTGAGTTTTAGATGAAACGGGTTTTCTCCTGGGGAAAATCACAATGTAATCTGGGTGCCTTTTCACGTCTTTCCTCTTTCTGCCTCAGAATGGCCTGCTTCCATAGGTTTTGGACACTTGGGGAAAGGAGTCATCATCATCAATGGTTACAAACTGGGCAGAAAAGCTAAGAAACCTGGGACTGAACATACCTGGGTTATGATCACAGTCCTGCTCCTTATTGGATGTTTGAGTTTGAACAGTTGATTTAATTCACTTCCATGAACCTCAGTTTCCCTGTCTGTAAGATGGGGGCATCAATTTCTATGTTTTGATGGTACATGAGGACTAAACGTATACGGAATGATTCATTCACACAACACACAGAGGGAGCTTGGTTAATGGTAGTAATTTACACACCTAACATCCTGACATGTTTGCCTTTAGACTGTAGTTTCGTATTCTGTCCTCTGGCTTGTGCCTCAGTCTACTTATCTCTAACACAGGAGAGAACTTTTGTTTGATCTCACAATATGCCGGGGTCAATTACACCCATCACCTTTGGGAAAGCCCTCACCTGCAGGAATCTGCATAGTTTAGGGGAGAAGAGGCAAATGATGCAGCAGAGTAGGAGCAGCAAATCTGACCCACTGAGCTATTAGAGGTAAAGGATCCAGAAGGTGGGGGATAGCAAAAGATCATGATAAATGGAGACCAGTGTAGGGTGGGCTCACATCAGGCTGGAGCTATGGTGCCTGGCCACCCTGGGATGGGTCCTGGGAGGGGAACAGTAGCCCCCAGGAGACGCTGGCAGAGATAGGAGCAAGAGGGGTAAGGGTACCAGGTGCAGAGAGATGGCAGCCCAGGCCAACCTCTGTGACACCAGCAAGCCTTCTACCAACGGGGCCCCCTGCTTGGGTCCCAGGGGTCTGCCCTATGGGTGCTGTTCTGCTCTGTCTGCTCATATCACAGAGGGATCAGCCCATCAGTCTGGACTCTCTCCATCTGTGTCATGATTTTAATTCTGATGAGGGTCTCGGGTCTTCCCATCTGCAGCCAGACCCACAGTTCCCCTAGTAGCTGGGCTCTGCATTCCTTCTTCAAGACAGTTTCCTTATCACTTTCTCCAGGTGGCCCTGCACCATCATAGGTCCAAAGCACGGAGAGGGACCCCACTGTGTTTTCATAATATCCTGTGCTCTTCTCACTTGCAGCTCTTGCCACACTAAATTTAACATGTCTGCATGCTATTTGCCTTCCTCAGTAGAACCTGAACTCCTTGGGGGCAGACATTATACCTTATTCATTTCTGTAACTTCAATATTCCCCACAATGCCCTGAAGAAGTACTCAAAACTGTTGAGTAAATGCTTGAATTTGGATCCAGCCTTGCTGACCTGTTTTGTCTCATTTCTCACCATCATCCCATGGCTGGATTCTCATAGAAGTATCCCTATCATGACTACAAAGACTCCACAGTTACTTCTAAAAACACATGTTAGCATAGTAAACATTTGAAACAATTTGGCACACCACCCATATCCCCCTATCCTCAACCCTGCTTGGATCATGGACACGACCCTTTGCTGCCAAGCCTAAGGTGACCTTCTCTCCTTCTCAGACTTACCAGTAATGTCCGCATGCATTTGCACAAAAAGGGGGTTCTTGCTCAGGCCTCCACACAGGAACAGAGTGCTGATCGAGTGCCCCGCTACCTCCATGGCCTCTATAATGAGGCGGGTCCCAAACTTCAAGGGAGAAACAGAAGAAAGCATCAGCATGATAGCAAATGTTTACTAAGTGCTGGCCCCGGGCCAGACCTGCCCTTACAGCTCTGCGAACACCGACTCAGAAAGCCGAGACTCGGAGCCAGGAGGTTGACTCTGGTCACAGGGGTCATGAAGTCACAGAGTGTGGACCCCAACCAGGGCCTGCCTGGCTGAAAATCCTCTTCGTTACTACACCATTTGCTTTTAGCAGTTGTTCCATGATATTGATGAAAATAAGTGACAGTATTAACACAGTTAATGCATATTCATATAGTTCATTCGAGTCAATATTTGAAGAGGGTTACTGTGACCCAGGTCTCCTCTGAGGTACGAGGAAGAAGGGATGGGCAACCCTGCTCTGAAAATAATGGTCACTGGTCCCTGAGTCAACCTGTCTTCCCGAAATAAGAACTGAAGACGTTTGTTCCTTGAAAAAGACACAAACAAATTAAGCAGCAGAAACATGGAAAGAGGGCTCTCATTGCACAAAGAATGTGAAGCTGAGACTTGGGGATGGCAAAGAGCTAAAATTACCTTGTTTTCACCTGAGACCAGGTAATGGTTCCCATAATGAAGCTTCCAGAGCTGGAATCCATTCCCAGTCCATCCTTAATGACCTGGGATGACTCAGAAAGCACCTGCTCTGGTTGGCTCAGGCCTTTGCTGTATTTTCATCTCAGCCCTGTGTCTTAATATCTTCCTAAAATGTGTTATCCTCATCCTTTACTAAGCTCAGCAAATAATGCTGAGGCTTGGGAAGAGGAAACCCTTGTGGGATCATCAAGATGAATCTTCACGTACGATTCTTTAGCTTTAGAGCTAGGATTTTTAAACAGCTAAAGCCATAATTTATTTCAAAGTTCAAAAACTGTAAGTTCACAAATCATAACTTTTTTGGAATAGGGATTAAAAACAAAGATGAACTGTGATATGGACTTGGGCGGTAGGAAGTAGTGTTTTATTTTTTGTTTGTTTGTTTGTTTTGGTGGAGAGATAGCCCTTAAAAAGTTTAGAGATGGAGCAATTCCGGGGAATGAGTAAGTCCTAGGTGTGGACGTGGGAGCAAGATGCTGAAGCAATCAGAGGAGAAGGTCAAAGGAGAGAAAGAGGTCAAGGATCTGAGAGGCCACAGGTGGTATGGCTACCAGGAAGGCAGGTTTGAGCTGGAGAGACTGCAGGAGCCAGTATCATGAATGAAATCTCAGCACTGCTGGCAAGTTGGTTCCCCAGCACAAAGTGGTGGGGGAGGGGAGGGGGGAAGAAGGCAGTTTAGCAGGAGGGTATGCCAAATCAGAGGCTTAACCAAAGTTAAGTGTGGAGACTTGAGAAGTGGTCTGAATGTTCCTGTGACCCCCAGGGGGTGGAATGTAGGGCAAGCGAAGCCTCCTTTGGCAAGGTTGTCTGCAGAGCTGTGTGTCCTGGTGCCTCCGGGAGAGGGAGTGACTAGAGGGTGATCTGGGGACCAGGCAGCACGAAATCCTGATTGCTGCGGAATAAATGATGAGGGAGGAAGGCAGTTGAGAAGCAAAAACACAGCAGTTCCAGCCCAAAGGTCCATGAGGTTTGTAGAAGTTATTAATGAATTTGGTAAGAATATGGATTAGGTAAAACTTGGGCCAACAAAGATAATCCACAGCTGTAGTGCTTTTTTTTCTTTTTTTAATTAAAACATGTTGTACCACATAAGGCCAGATCCTGCTTATTGATTATGGGTTGATTACCCCCAGATGTTCTTTCCTAAGGTTTTTGGCAGTCATGAACTCTCTTGAGAACATAATAAAACCTACTGACCTCCCCAGAAAAAATTCGTATACAAAATAATATTATGAATAATTTTAAGAGGCCTACAGATGCCCTTATGTCCACCACTGATCATTGAGTGCCCATGGATTACAGGTAAGCCGCGACTACTCTAGAGGCATGAATCCACAGTAGGTAAGATCATGGCTTTTGAATTAAAAAAAAAACAACCTAGGATGATATTAAGGCATTTCACCTATTTCTTGAATCAAACTTGTACCTAACCTTTCTAAGATTTCATTCTTGTTTTTAAAATGGGAATAATAATATCATATTTGTTCATTTGGAAATTATGTGTATTTTTCAGAATTAACATGAAAAAAACTGAAATGCAATCTTAGGCTTCATAAAATACAGTGAGCCTTACCTTGCAAGGCCGCTGTTGTGGTCAGCGTAGGTAGCACAGTGTCAAGAACAAGGAAAGTGTTTAGAGATGAGAGTCATCCTGGTCATTAGGCCTCTGCTGCCCACTGAAAGGTCATCTCCAATCAATGAGAAATTTAAAGACTGCATACTGTTATCCCCATTAAGGAGTTATATGATTTGCTTCAGGCAACGGAGTCCATAAAGGGGGGTTAAATGTCTCCCAATAGACACAGAAATGCTGTGCAAAATTGCTATTTCTCATGTTTCTAAAACCAGGGACTTGGGCTCAAGTGCCTAGAGGGCCTGGGTTGAGGTTAATACAAAAAGCCCATTGCCTGGGAAAGGGAAAGAAAGGATCCAGCGAGGGCACTCCCTCAACAGGGGCACGACAGCCTGTCCTCCCTCCTTCGGCTTTGTTGGCTGGAATTTCCCACTCGGCCCTGCCTGGGGCAGCGCCTTCCCTCCACTCTGTGAACCCTCCACCCTCCTTGAAAGGCTTTGTGCTAAAATGATTCTGTGCTCACCTTTCTGGAAAAAGTGTTTTCACAGAGAAATTTAAATTAAAATTAGGCTATTCCACTGGGAATGTACAGAACCAAATGCAAATCAAGAGACTTCAAATGCAAATAGTACTTTTCAAGGGTCTATTCTGAAAAGAAAACTATAGATGAACAGACTATGGATAAACTGGGTGTTTGACAGGTCTTTCAATTAAGTGTGATCAAGAGGGAATTTTATTTTGAAGAGGGTTTGTGCACAGTCCCAAGTTAACTTCATTACAATATCTCTTCGACTTCATCCTATTTCTACAAAACACCAATCATAGATATTACTACAGAAAGGAATTTGTTTAACTTTAACTTATCAACAACAGGTATCAGGGCCTTCTTCAGAGCCAATGAAATAAAATTTTATTTTCAAGTTTAATGTTGTAAGAAAATATCTATTATGAGAATGCTTAATTAAAATGCACATTTTTGCCTAAAAGAGCAGCACAGCCAGATACTTTTGCAAAAGAGACTGAACTCACAATTCAATTGATCCCATAATAAAGTCTTATTGAAAAATCTGTCTTAAATTGCCTTCCCTTCATGGTATTATAAAGGTCATCAAGACAACAGACAAAATAAATATGATAGCTTTCAGTACACGTATGGTCCATTACACACAAGAATGATTTTCCAAATGTCTGGTACTGGGAAAATGTAGTGGGCTCCCCGCACTTCCACCCCTCACACTGCCTGGGTTAAGTTTATCCTCATTTACACATTTTAAGACTTCTGCCGCAGTGTTGTTAGCAGGCTGGGGACCTCTGTGAGACAATCTGGCCAGATTAACAATGTTTTCTAAGAGTGGCAAGTCAAAACTGTTCTTGAGAATGCCTGGAAGCTTATTTTATCCATGAAGCTTTTACAAATAGATCAAAGAAAAGTGCAGCGTGGTGAAGCGCAAAGAGCAGAAGCGAGGGAGTGTGACAGGTTCAAATTCCGACTCTGCCATGCACTAGCTGTTTTGACCTTGGCAAGTGGTTGCCCCTCTGTCTGTAAAATGAGGACAATCTCATCTACTTACAGGTTACTGTCTTAAGCCACAGGTGGATAAGGCACTCTGTTTGGTGCGTGGCACTGAGAGTGGGTATCAATGACAGGTAACAGTCATTGTCATCACGTGATGGTGCCCCTTGACCCATCCTGTGGGGCTTTGTTCTTCACATCCACCTCTTAGCAAGGACTCAGAAAGATGAGCATCACACAGCTCTGATTTTCCAGGAATATTCATTTCAGTGCAAGCGATTCATTCCACTATAAGACTTTTTGCATAGTAACATGAATGAATCAGAAAATGTAAGTTCTTCAACACATTATCTATTTAGTTTCATTTTAGAAATCCCAGCTCTGCCCCTTACTAGTTATATGGAACTGAGCGATTAACCTCACTGCAACTTAGGTTTCCAATCTGTGGAGTAGGGACTGTCATGCCTACCTCCTGAGGCTGTAAGATAATGTGTGTAAAGTATTTAGCACAGTGCCTGGCACATAATACCCCAAACTACATTATTTATTACCCTCATCATTACTATAAAACTTGATCACTAAATAAATGTTTTTACTGCTGATACACATTTTTGCTCTCCATTACTTGTCACTCCTTTCATTTTGATGGATGTCAGAATTGTCTGTTTTTGACCAAGTCCCCATAAATAAAGCAAGCTGATTGATTTCACCGAACTGGTCAAGCTATTAAATCAATAAGACAGCTCCTTCGGAAAAATCGAGTCAAACTGGTCTAAAAACTAAGAGGACCGTTTAATCAGGTTGGCTGATTCCATACTCCTACATAGTTGCATTCAAGACCACACGTTCCTTGAGTGGTGGGGAAGTTCTGTTCTTGTATCACATGTTCACATGTGCACGGCCCCTGGACACAGATGAACATGAGAAAAGTGCCTTTGTTGGTGATACAGATATGTTAAAAAAATACACGTGGTTTCATTATTTGAAACAATCAGGCCAGGAAAGAGGTATGAAGAAACAATCATTGAATAACATATAAATATGTCCATATAGCATTAACAACTTTGTTTAAATAGGTATGTTTCTGAAAATGAATTTTGAATATAAATTAAATGAACTGATTTTTCCTCTATGTTGGTCCCTATTTTCTTTCCAGAGTGGCTAAGTCTAACTGGATCACCTATTACATTTTGGGGTTCCTACCATCTCTGGGACCCTGAAAGCCACAACCCACTACCCTGAAAATGTACTTTCTAACATGCACACATACACGCAATCTTTCATGTGTGATTTCAGGGTTGAGAAGCTGCTTGTAGCCCAGCCCAGGCATGGATCACCTCTGGAGAATAAGATTCCTTAAACAATCATGTTCAAGCTTTTAGAATTTTGTTTTCATTTTTTATTGGCCTTTGGTTTAGGAGCTCCTAATGCTTTAGATTTAAATTGTTCCCTTTCTTTATATCTTACCATCAAAGCTTTCATTTAAGCAGCTGATTATCTAAAAACAAATACTTCTGCATTCTAAGAAAGCTTACTATTTAAACAAACCCTGTGATTAAATTTTTGCAAAGTGAATTAATTATCATGTGTTTTATAAATTTGGACATTCTTAATTCCAGTTTTTTCTTATTGCCAATATACACGGCATCTGCTTGCTTGCTTCTATTTAATTGAACTTAGAAGATAAATTAGACAAATGACAAGTATGATGTTCAAAGACTTTAACACCTCTCAGCTATCTGAGGTTATTAATAAAGCAGGTGAAGATCTTTATCAAGATTTCCTTATGAACAGACACCCATATCTTTTTGGCAAGATGCCTTTAATTAAGAATCTCTGTCACAAAAGCATATGATATAGCCTGGGGAGCATGGGGTTTAAAGTTTATTGATACCATAAGTCTCTGTAAAAATGGCATTAAAACTCCCATGACCACATCAAAATTACAACTAAACTACACAACAACCATCATTCAGAACTGCCTAAAATCTTGCTGAATGAAAGTCCTACAACTAAAGATATAAAGAAGCGGCCACATCAAGACTGGTAGGAAATGCAGAGATGCTGAATAAGCTGGTCCCACACCCACATGTAACGGATAAAAAATGAGGAGGGATATCTCAGCTGTGGAGATTCCCTCTGAGGAGTGAGGGGTCCCATCCCCATACCAGGCCCTTCAGCCCAGGGTTCCAGTGCCAGGAAGAGAAGTCCCCATAACTTTTAGCTGCAAAAACCAGCCAGGATGTGGCAGAGTGAGACAGAGGGCTTCTGTGTTCCCAGGAAGTTCCTCTTAAAGGGCTGCAGACGAATTTACTCAGTCTCACTTGCTCTAAGCTCCAGCACTGTGGCAGCAGCTTAAAAGGCACCAGGGACACATGGGGAGGAACTGGACTTTCTGGCATCAGGGTTTGAGCTGCAGGGGCAGCTTTCTCCAAGACAGAAGTGCTGGCAGAGACCATTGTTCCTTTTCTGAGCCCTCCCCCTAGAGCCAGCAGGTAGACACCATATCTGAATTTCCATCAACCTAGCTATCACTGTTTGCCTGACCTAGTCTCCCTGAGACCCCCACACTCCTAACCTGTGGGTCTACCCAAGTTGTTTCCACTGACTTTTCCACACAAATGGCCTGTCTTGGCTCATGCTTCAGACTTTTCTATTATCTCTTGAATAAGCAGCATCTGGCCTTGGCATGCCCTGTATCTCTTACTAAGTGTCCCCAGGACCAGCACTAGCAGAAACTTGCCTTGGTTCACTGCTTGGCCTCTCCTGGGCAGAGCTGAGCACAAGTAGCAATCATCTGCAGACTGCTTTGTGGCTAAGGCTGGGTGGTCCTGGGCAGAATATAGGTGGTAGCTGATCTTGGCCTGCATCTGCTGGGAGGCCCCAGAGCCAGCACACCTGGTGGACAGCTTCAGATCATGTTGAAGCATCACCTGACCACCTCCACAAGCAGCACACTCAGGGGTGGACTCAGTGGGCATCAGAGCCCTGCTGAAGAAAGTCCTGCTCCATGGGGTGACCCTTCATGGTGGTCAGAGGCAGTTCTTGCAGCCAATATATCTATATGTAAGTCTCTTCCACTGACTTGTCAACAGCAATCAAGGCTCAACTACAAAAGAAGGGTATATACAGCCCACATGAAGGTGTGGGGGAGGGGGTGCTAAGCATCTAAGTGTCCAGCTCCAGAGAATGAGAAGGCTGTGCGACTGGACCCTACAGACACCTGCTACATTAGTTCACTCTACCAAGCTGGGGAGAAACTGCAGCTCTACCTAATACATTTAAAAAAAAAACCCACAGGGAGGCTGCCAAAATGAGGAGACCAAGAAACATGTCCCAAATAATAGAACAGAATAAAACCCTAGTAAAAGAACTAAACAAAATGGAGACAAACAATATACTAGATGCAGAGTTCAAAACACCAGTTATAAGGATGCTCACTGAACTTAGGGGAAGAGTAGATGAATTTAGAGAGAACTTCAACAGCATAAAAAAAGTACATAATAACCATAAAAAAGAACCAGTCAGAAATGAAGGATGCACCAACTGAAATGAAGAATAATTTACATGTAGAGCAGATGAAGTCAAGAATCAAAACATTGATTTGGAATATAAGGAAATAAATAACACCCAGTCAGATCATCAAGAAAAAAAAGTAAAAAAATAAGGATTGTGTAAGGAGCCTTTGGGACAACTTCCAGTGTAGCAACATTTGAATCATGGGGGAACTGGAAGGAAAAGAGGGAGCAAGAAATTGAAAATGTATTTGAAAAAAATAATGCTGGAAAACTTCCCTAACCTGGTGAAGAAAACAGACATTCAAGTGCAGGAAGCACAGAGACTCCTAAATAAGATGAACCCCAAAAGGTCCACACCAAGACAAATCATAATTAAAATACAAAAGGTAAAGACAAAGAGAGAATCTTAAAAGTAGAAAGAGAAAAGCAATTAGTTACCTACAAGGGAGCTCCCATTAGGCTGTCAGCGGATTTCTCAACTAAAACTTTGCCAGCCAGAAGGGATTGATAAGCAATATTCTAGGTGATGAAAAGCAAGGAACTACAACCAAGATTACTCTACCCAGTAAACCTATCATTTAGAAAAGAAGAAAAGATAGAGAGCTACCCAGACAAGAAAAAGCTAAAGAAGTTCATCACCACCAAACCAGTATTACATGAAATGTTAAAAGGTGAAGAAGAAAGAAGAAGAAAGAGGAGGAGGGGGAAGAAGAAGGGGGAGGAGGAGGGGAAGGAGAAGAAGGAAGGAGAAGAAGGAAGGAGAAGAAGGAAGAAGAAGAAGGAAGAAGAAGGAAGAAGAAGGAAGAAGGAAGAAGGAAGAAGAAGAAGAAGGGAAGAAGAAGAGAAGAAGAAGAAGAAGAATGGAAGAAGAAGAAGAAGAAGAAGAAGAGGAGGAGGAGGAGGAGGAGGAGGAGGAGGAAGAAGAAGAAGAAGAAGAAGAAGAAGAAGAAGAAGAAGAAGAAGAAGAAGAAGAAGAAGAAGAAGGGAAGAAGAAGAGGAGGAAGAGGAGGAGGAGGAAGGATGGAGGAGGAGGAGGAAAGAAGAGGAGGAAGAAGAACAACAACAACAACAAGAAAAAAAGATTAAAAATATGAACAGTAAAATGGCAATAAATACATATCTATCACCAATTGAATCTAAAAAACAAAATAAACTAATAAGCAGAACAGAAACAGACTCACAGATACAGAGAACACTTTGACAGTTGTCAGATGGGAGGGAGGTTGGGGGATAGGGTGAAAAAGGTGAAAGAATTAAGAAGTACAAATTGGTAGTTATGAAATAATCCTGGGGATGTAAAGTATAGTCAATAATAGTCTAATAACTACATATGGTGTTAGATGGGTATGAGCTTTATCCGCATGATAACTTAGTAAGTTACATAATGTCTAATCACTGGGCTGTACAGTAATATAATATTGTATGTCAACTGTAATTGAAATATAAAAAATTAGAAAGTGACTGCTTTTATATTTACAGGGAAATACAGTTGACCTTTGAAAAACACAGCTTTGAATTGTACTCATTCACTTATATACAGATTTTCTCAATATATACTATACAAGTATTTTCTCTTCCTTATGATTTTCTTAGTAACATTTGAAAATTTTTTAAAAGTGGCATTAAAGTATCTTACAGCAATGGCTTGAACTGTAGCCAGGTAGAGAATGGCAAGATCATCAAGGTCCTGAGACAGTCTCAATCCGGTGACCTAGAGAGATGAAAACAAAAAAAAGAAGATGATGGCCAAAAGGAACTGCCATGGATAGAGTCAGTTCCCATGAAACACGTTCAGATGTGTTTCTTGCCAAAACAAGTTCATATGCAAATCCCCTTTTTGTCAGCTGAATGTGCAATGACTACTAAATTGTTTAATCTCCAGACCTGGGAAAACTAGCTCTTCTTCTTTAGAGAAATCCTTTGCCTTGAATTAAACAAAAACAAAACAAATACGATAGAAAGATTGTTTGAGATTTCTGAGCATGGAATAAAATTTATTTCCTCTTCTTTAAAAAATCCTTTATTATAAATGTCTTTGGCTTACAGGAATCAACAACATGTAGCGGTGGCATTCTTACAAAAGCTGACCTTATTTCGAATTCTGCTACTGTCAGGACTCAGTGTGACAGTATCCAGAGGGTATTCAGGGTAAAATAATATGTCTGCTATAAATGTTATACCTACTAGGGGATAATTTAGAATCTGTGGTTTGCAAGGGAATCCCATTAAAATCAATCGGAACCACATGCTTATATGGAGTGTGTCAATCTCTGAGAGATTCCAGAACTGAACAGGATGCTGGGTTGGGATGCCTTTGAGAATCATTCACCATCCCGTTCATCATGACTCCCGTTCATCAAGGTGTTCTCTTGGGACCTTTCTAGAGGGTTAAGACTGCTGGATCTGTCGAACCTAGTGTGAAGTTTGTGGGCACTGATACCAGAGTTTACTTTATATTTTCACATTACAAAAAATTAATTCACCTAACATACTTTACTCAGGGCCTACAGTAGGCATGGTCCAAAATTCAATGAGGTGGTAACATGCATCCTATGTTACAAGAGCGGGGCCAAGAGGTCTACACAGGCCCCTCTCCTTCACCTCTCCAGATTCCATCCCCGGCCGAGATGAAGGGGTCAGTAGTGGCTTGTCGGCAGGACACAGATACCATTCTGTTACTGAAACCAGAAACCTGGAGGCACTCTTCCTTGACTTTTCTCTCCCTTCCCATATTTAGCCAATCTCCAAGTCTTGTATATTTGATCCCCCTTTTTTTTTTTTGCCTTTATGCCTTAGTCATCCTCACTGTTTCACACTTCTTTAACCCAGGCCAGCATTATGTCCTTCCTCATTGCTGAATTAGCTCTGAGTAAATAGTTCTTTCTGATGTTGCTCCTCTCTACCATGGAGCTAGTGATTATTCTCAAATACAAATCTGATCATGTAACTCCCTGTTAAAAATTCTCTGCCTTGCCCTGATTTTTAAAAAAATTAAAAAAAAATGTTTTCATTGCTTTTAGAGAGAGAGAAAGGGAGAAAAGAAGGAGAGACAGAAACATCAATGTGAGAGAGTAACATTGATTGGTTGCCTCCCATACATGCCTAGACCGGGGATCATATGTGCCTGGACTGGGGATTGAACTCACAACCTAGGTATATGCCTTGACTGGGAATTGAAGCCACAACCTTTTGGTCATGGAACAACGTTCCAACCAACTAAAGCATGCCAGCCAGAGCCTCTTTGCCCTCAATGAGAAGCAGAAATGTCTTCTTCCTAGGCTCATCCCTGTTCACTACTCCAGTGTCCAAGCTTGCTTACTTAGCATCTTTTGCTCCAGCTATTCTGAGTACTCATCTAAGTCTGTTAATAAGGGGATTCCTGCAGAGAATTTTTCTTGGCAAATATTTGGGCAGCTAGATGAGAAAAATGTCTTTAATTTTAACCCATAGGAGCATGGAAGGTCTGAATGAGAGACAAGAGAGGAATTCTGAGGGTGCATTCTCTCAAGTCAGTAACTCTCTGTGAAGGGACATCTCTCATGAAATTCTCCAGAGATCTACACATACAGTAAGCATGCTTGAACTAGGTGAAACATAAATAATGCTGACAATATAGAAGTTCATTTCATAATCTTCCTCAGGAAATAATTTGCCTAAGGGAACGCAGAGGATGGAAACCAAAACCTCGGTATTCTGACAGACTTTCCTGATGTTATTCACCACAGTGTCTCCAAAGCCTAGCACTGGCACATAGCAGACACTAAGTTAATATGTGCTGAATTACTGACAATTCTATGTTCCCTCTTCCTTTTGTATACTGCTCTCTCCTAATATTCTATCCTCCTGTTGTTATACAATTATGAGAAGACAATGTTTACTACCTCCATTCCTCATACATTCACAGAGGCAAAGAGTCATTTGTTCCATGTCCTGAGAGAGAACTTTCAAGATCACTAATAGCTGTTCGCTCCATGCTCCCAGCACCTCCAACCTCCATACTTACCACTCCTCATTGGAGGAGTGGCTTATGTAAGATTGGAGTAAAAGCATGGTCCCTTTAGCGCACACAGAAACTTTGTGTGAACTAGAAAAAAGGTGCCCCCTTCCAACGGATTAAATACATAAGGCATGACATCTGGGAGAATGAATTATAAAAAGGAACAGAGTGAACAGGATTTCAGCCCTGTCATATGTCCCCCTCAACTAAATGTCTTGTGTGAGCAACCAGCCCCATGACATGCAATGGTCCTGCTCATGAATGGTCTGTCTCTCTCTCTCTCTCTCTCTCTCTCTCTCTCTCTCTCTCTCCTCTCTTTCTTCTATTCTCACCTAGCCTCAATAATATCTCTGTTGTTGGTCTTCTGGAAAAGCCAACTGGGCCATGACTTAGAGCTCTCTTCTAGAGCCCGTCTAGAAGGCAGGCCACCTGTGGCTTCCTCTCCCTGTTCATCAATGTCACGTGAATCAAGTCATGTTCACCAGCATGACTGTGTATGTATCTGCTTGGCAGACCCACGTGTTCCTAAAGGTCAGTCCTGAACCAGATGTAAGTAAATTGTAATGGGCACTGGGGAGAAGTTAGACTTATATATAAGATGTACTCTCCTATTAATTTATTAGAAATCTCAGTAACCTGTATAATAGCATTGATAATATTGCTAGTTCTATTCTCCTTCTCAATTAGTAAGACTCCAGAAAAGAGGTGTGTGATATCACCAGATTTAGCTTTCTTAATCCCCAGCAAATATTCATAAGAGATTCCAAAAAGTATTAGTATTTGAGCAAAAAGATATCATGGACCCTTCTCTAAATTTCTAGTGCCTCCTGAGTTCAGAAATCACAGGGCAGAAAAGAGAAGATAGAAACTGAGCAGAAACTGAGAATGATATAATAATGTTACTGAGCACTAAATTTAATTCATGAGCTTGTTAGGAGCTATGACAAAAGGGGACACATAATGGGTGACACAGCCTTCCTTTTTTCGATACATAAAACATACCTATCCTTCAAGGAGAAAGAGCTATTCCTGGGAAGAAGGCACTTAGCACAAAAGGGCGTCAGCCCACACACTTCCGTCATAGCCATTTCCAACATTTCCTCCCCACTAGCACCAGGGCCATGGAGTTGCAACGTGCCTCACTGAAAAACATTTCTCCACAGTGCAAAGTTACTATGGCTGGGGCAAGGAGGTCCCTGCTTCCTTGACATCCAACCTGATATGCAGATGGAAACAGTAGAGGGCATACACTCATTCAGTCCATTGACACTTAATACCAGGGGCCTCAGCCCTGCCTTGACACAAGTCAAAAGACAGTCAGCCCCAGATGGAACTGGCTGCCATGTGGACCACTCAGGAGGCCAGAGAGGGATCTTAGGGAGCTATGTTGGTAGGAAGGTGGCAGCAGTGCCCTGGGAGTTCTGGAGACATGTCCTAGAGGAGGTGCAGCTTTGTAACCAGTGAGAAAGCTGGGAGAGGACAGATGCGCGGATACCCCTGGCTGTAGGCTGAAAGGTTCCATCAGTAAGAAGAAATGGGAAGGAAGCGTAAGTGGAAGAAATGTGTCTACAGATGTGCACGTGCCTGTTTTGAATGTCTGGATGAGACAGTGAATGTATGGGGAAGCCCCATGGGACAGCTGCAGTGGTAAGCATATTTATTTATTTTGGCTATTGTGTAATGAGAACTGTAAGAGAAAACACAATTATTATTTAGAGATGTGTAAAAGCTATATATGGTGGCCAAAGAGATGCAAATTGTGTCTGATCATTTCAACATCTTAGATAATGATTATAAAATGCCTATGTACATCTTGGGATTTTTTAGCTTAGAAGAGAGGTGTAGGTGAATGGAAAGATGATGAACTTAGGAACAAGATATCTGGATTTAAATCTTGATATTCCCCCTAACTGGCTGCATGACAGTGTGAGTTTTGTATCCTCTCTGAGCCTCAGTTTTTTTTACTTATGCTATCTCAAGGCACTTGTATGAGGATTTCATATCATTTGCAAAATGCCTTACTTTTTCAGCAAGCTGTACTGAGTTTACAAGAGCTAGACACCTGTAGTGCCAACCATGGGTACATAGGTGACACTTAAGTTGGACCCAAAAAAGCACACACCAAGGCATATCATAACTACATTACCCAAGATTAAAGAGGAGAGAATCTTAAAAGCCGAAAGAGAAAAGGAGACAGTTACCTACAAAGGAGTTCCCATAAAAGTATCAGCTGATTTCTCAAAAGAAACCTTACAGGCAAGAAGGGGCTGGAAAGAAGTATTTGAAGTCATGAAGGGCAAGGACCTACATC
>CM052542.1:38284687-38446658 GCA_028533065.1 Trachops cirrhosus | reverse complement strand
TTATAAGACATGTTAAAGGGACTTATCTAAGAAAAAGAAGATGATCAAAAGTATGAACAGTAAAATGACAACAAACTCACAACTATCAAAACCGAATGTAAAAAAACAAAAACAAAATAAGCAAACAAATGGAACAGAAACAGAATCACAGAAATGGAGATCACATGGAGGGTTATCAGTGGGGAGGGGAACTCTTTCCTGGGGTCCTGGCTGAATGTAGATTTCCTGAGACCCAGGTTCAGATCGACTGAACCGTTACTATGGGCCCCGTGACTTGCAGTTTCAGCGAGGCTTTGGTGTATGACAAGGCATGGGAACAACTGTCTTTAATCTTAGGATTGTGAATTCTAGGTTCATAAGCCCTAAAATAGCTGAGATTTTAAAAATGTATTAGTAACTTAGTTAGCTGAGTTTCTTCCTTCTTAGTTAAAAAATTGATTATAAAAAGGGGGACTTAAAAATAAAATTCTCAAGGGGTCTCTAAAAATTATAAAAGACAAGAAACAGTATTCCCAGTCCTCAGATTCATCCAAGGTCATCAGAACTCAGTGGGGTATCCATAGCTCAGGGGAAGTGATGGAAAGCTTTTCAGTACACAAAGGAGCAGGAGAAACGCTCTGTGTGCTCGGTCACTAATGAAGGCAAAGCTGATGGACAGTGTGGACATGAAGATGACCAGAAAAAGATTTATAGAAAACTCCAGGAGAGGAGACAGAGATTGGAGAACAGCACTGAGATCATCCAAAACCTGGAGGAGGAAGGGGGCAGATCTCCCCAACAACACGCACAGGCTTCAGTGTCAAGAATCAAGGCTGGCACCTGGCATTGCCTGGAACTCCCTCAGATTTGGGAGATGCAGATGAATCTGTTGACACAATGTGGTAGGCAGAATTCTAAAAATATTCCCCAAGATTCCCACCCCCTGGTTACTCAATCAAATACTAATCTAAGCAATGATGTAAAGAAAGTTGCAGATGGAAATAGTTATTAGCCAGTGGACCTTAAAATATAGAGATTATCCTGGATTATCCAGTTGGGATCAACATAATCACATGAGCTCTTAAGAGCAGAAAAGGAAGGCAGAAGAGTTAGTCAAGAGATGCATTATAAGGTTGCAGGAGAAATGAGGCAGAAATGGAAATCAGAGTGACTTAAAGCATGAGAAGGACTAGACCAGCCACCGCTGGCTTTGACGGTGGAGGAAAGGGGAAGGAACCAAGAAATGCAGGTGGCCTCTAGAAGGTGAGGACCCTTGCCTGACAGTCAGCCAGGAAACAGGGACCTCTGTCCTACCACTGCACAGACATTAATTTGGTCAACAATTTGAATGAGTTTGGTAGCAGATTATTCCCATCTCTGCTGATAAGAGCCCTTGGTTCTAGTCTTTTGAAAACTGGAGCAGAGAAAGCAGCTGAGCCAGCCTGGGCTTCTGATCTACACAACTGGGAGAAAATAAATCCAAAAACCTCTGAGTTTGTGGTAATTTATTAAAGCAGCAACAGACAAGAAATGAACACATGACAACTGGCTGATGGACTGACACAGCCCCTCACAACCTTATTCTATTGGCAAACTCTGCCCCGCACAGCACGCATTCACTGGCTGTTTGCCAGACGGACCGAGCACTCCACACCTTTGTCTGCTCTGCTTCTGAGGCTCTAAATCCAAGTCATTTTAATATGTCATGCACCAGAATCCCAAAGTGATGCAGACACTGGCCTGCAGTGTCCGCGCAATTATGGATGAAATGAGACATTCACACAGACTACCGAGTCGGGTGGAGGAAAAGGGACAGCATGGCTTTTCTCTTAAGGGGAGCAAAAAGCCTCGGCCTCTGCCATGACAGGCCTTTATTGGGTTTCTCCACCCATTACAAGATGGTCCTCATTTACTATGCACAGATTTGCTTTAGGTGGTTACCTTTTATAGAAAACAAAGGAGACAATGCTGCTAATCACATCTCAGAAGAGGGATATTTGCAAATGAAAAGGCAAAAATAGTTGGACTGGTTACACTCATCCTTGGAAGGTTTAGCATGGTTTTTAAGAAGTTGCTTTGCAGTAAATGTCCTCAATTCAGGGTGAGGGAGTTTTAACAAAAAGCAAGACTCATAGCAGCCTAGACACATTGCAGGCCTGATTCCCCACAGGAGAACCTATCCGTGGGCGTGGGTCCTGTGCATCTCTGTGTGGGCCCACACCACGCAGGATGGTCTACTCCACCAAAGCTGTTCTGGTCAACTGTCCTGGCCCCTATTTGTTGTCATTCAGGCCTGCCTTGGATTTACACACTAACTTTAGTCCTATCTTTGGTCCTCTGGCCTTAGTTCTTTTCCATTATTTCTCTTTTGGGCCTTCCTGGTAGATTTCTACTTGATTATGCATTCCCTTGGGAAAAACTCTGTCCGTAATCTACTCCCTTCTCCCAGTTTTATTTGTTTAGTGTATAAAGAGAAGATAGAAAGAAAGAATAGTTTACTTCTGTAACATAATTTAAAAAGTCAGTAAGATGAGGGGGAAGTATGGCAGACACATTGAAAACAGACTAAGGTTATGAAAATACAAAGATCTGGTTTTTATTTTAAAATTATTTTTCTCCCAAAGAATGTCAATGACCTTGGTTTAAAATATGTAGGTTCTAATATCACTTCTGGTCTTTTTTCCTCTGGGTAAATTAGAGATTCTCTGAACCTCAGTCTCTCCACTCTTTTAAATGGGGGCAACAACACTGTCTGGCAGGGTTGTTACAAAAGTTGGTGATGATGCCTGTAAAGTATCGACCACGATGCTTGGCACAATCATGGTTCCTGAAATATGCTACCTATTATAAATCACAATACCAGCTGCTAAATTAGTTGTTTCAATAGGGAAAAAAACCTGTAATATCAGAAAGCCAGTTAAATGATACTGAGGATATTAAGCTTTGTTCTAGGCTTCCATTTTTCATAAGCAAAAACAACACGTAAAAATGACTAAACAGCCCTGACCAGTGTGGCTCAGCTAGATGGGCATTGTTCCGCAAAGTGAAAGGCTGCCGGTTCCATTCCTGGTCAAGGCACATGCCTGGGTTGCAAGTTCGGTCCCCACAGAGAGCATGTATAAGAGGTTCTGTCCCTCTCTTTCTCCCTCCCTTCCCCTTTCTCTAAAAATAAATAAAATCTTCAAGTTAAAAAAATTACTAAAACAATATTAAATAATGACAAAAACACCAACAAATTTATGTCAAAGGGCCCACATGTTTCCAAGGCTTACAAATATATCACTCAAAAGCTGCTCCATCACCCATCGCCCCAGCAGAGGAAGCCACAAGGATACAATCTCTGGCTTCCACTGAGTTCTTGCAAATACTCATCTGAGTTGCTAACTGTATCCACATCTGACTCTGTTTAGTGATGCCCACCTCTAGCTAGGATTCAGTCCTCTGGGAACTGGCTAAGATCTCCCAACGCTTCTTTCCTGACTCTCTCCCAGTTTTCCACATGCACGCTTGCTCAGTGCTTGCTTTGAAGAGCCGCAGGAGCAGCGCTCTACCTCCCCAGCAGTGTGAGCGCCATGTGGCCCACATGAGAAAGCACCGCTCTTCAAAAAGCCAGAGAGCAACTTTCCGTTCTGGGCAGAGCTGTACTTGCAAAATGAAGCAGAGGAAACACGTTTCAACCAGTGGTGAATATGGTGTATTCTCATGCCTGACATGTCTCTGAGGTAATTTAATTCTTTGAGTGGGTCCCTCAGGAAAATAATTATTTAAAAAATCAAAATGAAGAGGTCACATTAATTTGAGAATAAAAATTGGTCACACATACAAGAAGGAAAGGGCTCTTTCAGAATTCCTACAGCACTAGCTGTCCTGCACGCTACACCAAAGTTGAGTTTCCTGTTGTATTGATGAGGAAATCGAGGGTGAAGGACTGGGATACAGAGAAGACTAATCTCTACACCTGTATGAAACGTGGTTTCTGCAGCGGACCAAGTGATCGTTCAGCTTCTCTAGCTGGTTGTGTGTGGTGATGACGTCCATCGCTGGTGAGCCCAGGTGGTCCTGGGACTAACTAAGGTGGACAGCTCATGACGGGCTGCCCAGGATTCAAAGGAGACACTGAGAATCCAGCTAGCAGCCTTGTGAACATGTAAGAGCCATTGGGAAGGGGCCCTAGATTCAAAAGCATTTGCCGTCACTGTCTGTGCAGGCATGGCAGTCTCCCGTTGGATTCTGACAAAATGTGCAAGGACGCCCACGCCTCTCCTGCTTGCCGATGACAGACTCACCTCACAGAGCTAACTTCACAGGTCATGCGACCGGTACGTTCTCACGCCAGGACGCAAACACAGGTCTAACTTCAATACCTGGGCTCTCTTTAATGTTTCACAGGGGCACAAACTTTCCAAACCACCACTCAAAATAGGGACATTCTGTGTCTCTCTGTCTGTCTCTGTCTCAGACATAAACACATACCCATACAACTAGAACATACAACCATTCCTGATGGTGAGAGTTCAGCTTCATCTGTCTGACCATGTCTTGTTTCTTTACTTTAAAAGAGTGATTTTCAACCTTTTTCACCTCGTGGCAAACATAAACTAATTACTAATTAGTTTATTAAAATTCTGTGGCACACCAAAAATATATTATTTCTTGATATGATAAAAAATAGGTATAATTTTGATTCACTCACACGGGATGGCTATTGTGTTGACTTTTGCCATATTTTTATTTGACAGTCTAAGGGAAAACAGGTCAGTGGCCCTGACTAAATAGTCGGGTATTGCATGGTTTTAAAATTTTTGTGGCACACCAGTTGAAAATCGCTGCTTTAAAAGTAAGCATTTTTGTGTTTTTTTTCTGGTTTTAAAGAACCTAGAACCACCAATGTTAAATGTTTTAACAGAGATTGATTGCCATTAACCAAGCTTCTGCTGAGTTTAAATATCGCACGCACAGCCCTTACCTCTCCATGCCTCGTTTACTAACTGGAAAGGAGAACTATTTATATAGGTGGTTACTTGGTCCAGGCATTATTAAGCTGCCCACCCCTAACCTTCATCGCTTTTTAGCCTAGTTCTGTGGGTCGATACTACATCACCAAAGGAGAAATAAAACAGCTAGTCACATGGCAGGGAACCAAATGTTAGCAGAACAAAAGGAAATGATTCTATCAAGCATAATGGAGAGATGTCTAGGTTATGCCCCGTTCCTGCTTATGAGCGTAGGCACCTAAATGGAAGGGTTTAGAGCCAGGTCAAACCAGGAGTGGGCGATTACTTTTAAAATCTGAGCCAGTGAGGTTGGGGGAACTAGGACCATTACTGAGAAGAGAGAGGGTCAGAGCTTTAATCCAAGGACCAGGGCAAGGACAAAAATGGGAGAAAGAGTGAGAAAGCTAGTGCTCAGAACAGAGGAGCAGGGACCTGGCTGAGGCATGTGGTTCAAAATTAAGCTGCACATGATGTAGCTGTTGGGACTCCTTTTTTATAGTCCTCAACACATTTTGCAAAGTCCAGAGTTAAGAGTTAAGGCAGGCCCTGACCAGTGTGGTTCAATTGGTTAGAGTACTGTTCCATGCACCAAAGGTAGTGAATTTGATTCTTGGTCAAGGCACAAGCCCAGGTTGTGGGTTCGATCCCTGGTTGTGGTGCATACGAGAAGGCAACCAATCAATGTTTCTGTCTTACACTGATGTTTCTCTGTCTCATTGTCTCTCTCTCCTCCCTTCCCTCTCCAAAAACAATGAAAAAAATGTCCTTGGATGAGGATAAAAAAGAAAGATAAAGAGTTAAGGCAGCTTCATGGTGGTGTGTATCCTAAAAGTCAGGATTCATATTTGTTTTTTCTTTTTTTTGAAGCTCTGCCATTTCTTGGCATTGTGACCTCGGGCAGGTCACTATTCATTCCTCATTTGGCAAATAAAGGTTAAAATAATTGCTTAACCACAGGCAATATTCAGTGACTTCTCTGACCTAGGCACTGTTGAAATTTATAAAGTAAAGAAGCCACAGCCCCCACCCTCAAACTGTTTTTCTAATAAATTTAAAATATATGCTACATTTTATGACAGGTCTAATCTTATTTTCTTCAGTAAGAAACTATGATTTTTATTGCCTTCCCTGCAGGTTTTAATTCTGCTGTTGTATTTCTGGTTGTCTTTACCATTTCCTTTTTCTTCTCATTCCACTGACTTTTCATCTGAACTCACTTTCTTCCTATTAAGTTTCTCCCCTATTTCATAGAGAGGTGCTTTAAAAAATCCAATTGAATATGCCAAAGAATTTTTAATGTTTTCTTTTGGTTTTAGTAGTAAATAGCTTTTAAGAGGCCTTTCCTTAAGTATTCAAAATAGTATTTCTTTTTCTTTGTATGCAACATGTTTTTCCTAATGGATTCACTTTATTACTTTTTCATTCATTCTAACTAGAGTTATACATATTCAGTGCTTCCCAGCACTCAGCCCACATGATTCACTCCCAGCCCCTCTCACTGGAACTTGGATTTGGCACAACTCACTGCCAACTCCCAGAGGTGGCAGTTTTTATTTTCTGTAGATTTGTTGGCAAGTGGGGTGTCACTACTGCCTTTCTAACCCAGAGCAGACAGTCGACACGTAAAGCTACACCCCTCCTCTCAGGTCACAGGGTTTTCCTTTCCCTGCCCTGTTAACAGTTTTACTGAGGATCCGCAGAAGGCAGAGCATCACCAATTATCCAAAATCCGACTTCCTGCCCCGTAGGCTTCTTGGCAGTTTTCTAATGGACTGAATTGAAAGGGGAGATAAGATTTGGGTTGTAGAAGAGTTCTGGGAAATTAAACTCACTGCTGCTTCCAAAAAGCAAAACAAAACAAAAACCCTCACCACAGCAGCAGAGTAGAGGGATGCCTGCCTTGTTTTAGCCTTAAAGAGGCCTTGCAGTTTTAAGCGAGGTGAGCAGAAGGAAGAGAGTCCAAACTCTTGTGAGGCTGGTGGTTTATTTGTTCATATGCCATATATTACGCTTATCAAACAACTTACATTTCATCTTTTAGATTCTGGAAAACCTTCCCAGACTCTCTCTGGGAATGTCAGTTCTAGTTTTCCCAGCTGAATATCATCTAATTGTCAAAGTCAGCATGAGTTCATGCTTTTTTTGCATCTTCACAGGTAATATTCAAGTGAAGTAGAGAAAGGCTACATGAGGGCTTGCTGGCCAAATGCCGCTTTAAAAAAAAATGTCCAAGCCAGGTATTTACTGAGCACCTCCTTCAGCTTGCAGAGATGTCTGTATTACCGGATCAAACTTATGGAGATTATGTGCACACACAGAGAGAGATGCACAACAATGATCCTTTCCTACTTCCCTGTGCACTGGGGAGCAATACAGCTTCTTTCTCCTTGATGTTCATAATAGCTGATCAATAAGCACTCACTGAATGAATGAACGTCATCAAAGCCAGCGCAGAGAACTGGGAGAGTGCGATGCTGCTGCAACAGAAGGAGCACAGGGAGTGCTCTGTGGTTTTCTAAGAAAACACTTTTTAAATTATCAAGATAAAATGCTAAATGCAACCTACTATTGGTAAGACAGTGATACAAGGAGTCCAAACTGTAGACATCCACACGCCATTCCCTCTCCTCTCCTCCAGAACACCACACACACTGTGACCCCCGACCCCGACCCTCTTCCCCACTGCCCTCAGGGTCCATGCCACCTTGTCACCTCCTATATGAAGCCTTTTCAGACTCTTGAGACAGGTGGGGAAATCATCTTTGATGCATCTAGGGAGACTGGGACCCTGAGTGGCACCTGGACTTGAACCAGCACCCCTATTGCCTGTTTATACGCCATCTGCCCCCAAACACAGTGATACTCCCGAGAGCCAGAGCTGTGGCTAGGTACTCATCCCCCCACCATCTGTAACGGGGCCTGTGTTTGCTCAGATCCTTAATTAACTGACAAACAAAAGTGCTCACAATTATAACAAAAATGAGAGCCTTTTCTCTTAATTAACCTGGACATTGGTATTAAATACTTATCATATGAATAATAAGAATTCATTATTCAAAATATGAAATTGTTCATATGTATATTTTTCTAAAGAAATGAACAATCTCTTTATTATTTCTATACTGACCCTCAACTGTCAACAAGTACATATTAAACACTTAGTATGTGCCCAGGGAAATATTTCAGGGGCCAAAAAAAGAAATCATATATGGTTCTTGCCCTATAGGGATTATCTTGACAATTCTAGTTGCTATGCATACATTTTATCCAGCATTCCTCTTCCCTCCCTCAAAACACCCTCCATGAATGTAGGAATTACTGTACCTTATTACTAGTGCCTGGCACATAGTAGGTACCAAATAAATATTTATTCAATAAGTTCTAGAGACAGTAGACATTGTAGGCTGTGACAGAAGGATAACATGACACTGGGTGAGTTTCGAGGTGATTGTTTTGATGTCATCCAAAACTGGATTAAGGGACAGATTTAGGGGGACCCATTGTGGGGGAAACTTTTTAGCCCAGAATTTCCTTCTTGCTATCTTATCTGGGTCACATTATGTGTTGTGATGTATACGTATGGAGTGACAGCTATTCAAATGGAAGCCTAATGTGAGAGGAGTTATGAAAGAAAAGGATCTCTAAGAAACATCAAGCGATACATGAAGTATATTTATAAAATAAAATCTTTTTTAAAAGGTAAGCATATTAGGGTTTTTCTATATAATTGGGCATATTTCCCCAGGCAAGAAATCTCCTTTGGTAAGTAAGTCCTTTCTCTGATGAGGCAAGCATTCTTCAAAATACTCCACAGACTCCTTTGGAATTACATTCTGCATTTGGACTACTTTTATTAGAACATCCTTGTGATGCTAATTCTAAAGTCTTTGGATGTCAAGCTTGGTTTTAAGAAACAGACAGAAGCCACTGGGAGCCAGGGCACCTGCCATGCTGGCTGTTGAAACCGAGTAGACAGAGGCTGGCAGGGGAAGGGCCTCAAGGGAACGACTCCAGACTCAGGATCATTTTCCTCTACAATTCTGCTTTGTTTTGGGGTCATTTTATGAACTGGTCATGCCTCTTTCTTCTTCAGCATTTTAACTGTCTAAACATGTGGTTTCAGATATTCATCTTTCATTAAGACAGTCATTTTTGTACCCATGCAAAATGTGTTTTTCCCCCAGCCTCTGTTTGTACCCAGAGCACAGCGTCAGTTATCTGAAAGCACAGCTTTTGCACTGTGGCCTGTGTCCCCTTGACTCACTCCCGGCATCCCCCTCCTGCTCCCACAAGGCCAGACGAGGAGGCCAACTCATTATTCATTTTGTGGACATACTTCACAGACTCCAGACAGACACAACTCTTGCCATGTCCAATTTTTTTTTACCTTGACTCCCTCTTACTACAAGAAACTGATTATATCAACAAGGTAATGAAAATAAAGATCAGATATTCCTGTTGGCATCATAAAACTATTTGGAACAATCTCAGTGAAATTAATTACAAACCACAGAGTTCTGATTCTTGAAGTTCTTCAAGCCAGCAGGTCATCAAGTCCGTAAACCATGCATTGCTCACAGCCTTCACTCTGAACTCCCGCCTTAATTTACCTGATACTCTGCTTCTCAACTTTTGACATCTTTCTGGATTCTGAATCCATGACTTATTTTATTATTTGTGGACTCCCCTCTCCTCTTGAAACTGAAGCTTCACTCTACTTCTCTAGCCTTCACATGCTTCACCCATCCTCGAACATGATTCTCCAGGGCTATTCTGCTCTCAGCCACCTGGTCTCACTTGGCCACCAAGATCTTACACTTTAGCTTAGGTGGTTATGAGCTCTCCCACCAAGTTCATCCTGGCCCCTCCGGGAAGGCCCAGAATCTCTGCAATGGAAGGGAACCTAAAGGTCACCGGGAGCTGAATTTATTCACCAACCTAAGTTACTAATTGTATTTTACTTTTGCCACAGTTCCATCTGAAATCCTAATAATAGCATGGACTCTGAACAGCCCTGACCTATAGAGCCTGGGCACATGTGTGGCTGTGACAAGCAAGACCATGGGTGGTAATATTTACCCTTTCCTAGCAGCCCGAGGATGGGGACGGAAAACATAACTCTTCATGTCTGATATAAATACAAAAATTACACAGGCAGGGGCTCACGACTTCCAGCCACTCCATGGGACAAAGAGGCAGCAGTAGCTAAATGTAAGAAATACTGCTTTTAACACTCTGAAGGTTGGCTCAGAAACAATGGGAACTTTCGGCAGGTCATCCAGTGGGGTGGCGAGAGCCTTCCCGACAGCAAGGCATCTGCGAGAAGCCAGTGGGCTGTTGGCCTGTTTTGCTTTTGTTTCCTCTTTTTCCTTTCCCTTCACTTTGCCTCTTCCAAACTTTGTAGCCCTTTGGCCTGCCTTCACCTTGGTGCAAGGACTGGCTGTCACTTACCATGCCCTTCAGTGTCAGATCTGCTAAGGGAGACCGGTTGCCATGGAAATCTGGCCAAACATGTAGATCAACAGTGAGGAAACCCACAGGCTGAGCCTTCTTAATCAGATCCAGGTGACTGTTCAAATATGCATATACACTCTGGCATCTGGAAGAGAAGTAGATTTTGTTTTTAGAAGGGGGGTAGGGTCGGGGAGCAAATTGTTCTGCAGAAAGAAACCATTTGTACTCTCACGTCAGATCCAGAGAGTATAAGCAGGGTCCCAAAAGCTTCAGCAAAGAAACTACCCAAAACCCATGGAAACTAGCATACCATACTATGAAATCATTGTCCTATCACCAAGAATAGGTGGCATGTGTTAGGGAAAATCACAAAGGTTTGGAATCAGAAGACCAGATCCAGCTTTCCCCGGAGTAAATGTGCAACCATGAGAAAGTTATTCGAACTTTCTGAACCACTTTCTTTGCATCTGTAAAACCAGATACACACTCCCTGTCCAACTTACCTCATAGGGTTATTGTAAAGATCAAAAGAGATTATGTATATGAACATACAGTATTTTGTAAACTGTACAATACTGTACATATGCAAAGGATTTTTAAAAATCAGTGTGGCTAATTATAATAATGATGATGAGATGACGAATGGAGACAAATACACTCTCCCAGACTCAGGACAGGAATTTGCTGAAGGAAGTGATAGGACTGGAGTAAATGCATTAGGATCAGGAATTAGGAGACTTGATTTCTCACCTTAACTCATCAAATGACATTATGTTAGCTCCTTCTCCCCTTTAAGCCTCAGTTTCTTCACATGTACAATGAGGGAGTCAGACTACCTCTCTCAGTCTCTCCATGCTTAGGTGAGAAGGGGTGGAGATGATGGACTTGTGAGTCAAGGCAGTCCTGGGTTCAGATCTTGTTCCATCTGTCCCAGCTAGGTGCCGGGGCCAGGGACCTGGCCTCCCTGAACTTCTGGTTCCCGCACATTACAATACCTACAATACCTACCTTACTGGGTGAAATTTCACTGCATGTCACAAAGATTAAAGTTGGTACCTTCCCCTGTTAAAAAGGTACTTAAAAAAGGTGCTGAACCAACAATTCTAGAAAAAAAGTGAGTCTATCAGAGATGGGCATCTATGTCACTTCCCACTGGTACTCTTGGAAGGATAACTTCAATGGTGGAGAATATGGCTTGAATAACAGCAGGAACCAATGCCCAGGAAACAAGTGTCCAAGGGAGGTTGGTATCTAAGAGACCTAGACGATAGTTATCATTTACATTTTAGAAATGTTTTAGGACAGCTCAGAGATTTTGGGTTCCAGTTTTGTGACACTGTGTGTTCCCAAGGGTCCCATGAAGTTCCTGGATGTTGTCTGGATTAGAAACGAGTAGAACAGTAGTTTTCAAACTCTTTTATTAAATAAAAAATTTTAAGTGGAACTCCAATATAGAAAAGACAGAAGAGCAAAACTGCTCTATGCAAGTGCACGATGAGTATGAGTGTGAGAATGTGTGTTTGTGATGTGCACTGAGTGGAGCACAGGTGGCCTGACCTACCAGGCAATCTTTTTGCTTCTTGCTGTGATACCTCATTCCCACCTGTAAAAATCTGCCTTAGATCACATTAGGAGGACAGCGATGTGGTTGGGAAAAGATCACCGACCACCTTGTCATCAACTGCAGCTCCCAGAGGGCACACCAGGTCATCCGTTACCGCCCTGCAGGGAGAGCACCGCTCACACCTTTTACAGAGGGGACGCGCAAAGGCACGTGACTGAGTCCACACTTGGACGCTTCTCCATGTGATTCTGTGATTTCTGTATTCCAAATTTGACAAAGCCCCACCATTCAAACTCTGTTCTAGCATGACCCTATGATAGTGTTAGGAAAGAAAGAATCCATGGAAGACAGGGCCTAAACCATCTATCTGGATAGAACATAATCGCAGCCTGCTTTTCTGTTTCCCAGCTCTGTCTGCTCCCGGTCCGACAGGAACCACACTGACAACAAAACCCAGGAGAACACCATTGTTAGCCAGAAGTCAAGAGTCTGTACTAATTCTAGCAACAATCCTCTTCAGAACAGCATCACTGCACTTAGAATAAAGGGATTTTTTTTAAAGAAGTACACGTCTATAAATGTTTTCGTTTGCCTCTCAAGGAATCTCAGAGCAGGGCATTTGGTTTCAGACATCTGGGTCAATAAGAATCTATAGGCCTAATTACTATTGATTCGTCATTGTCTCATTTACTGCGGGTCTCTGCAAACAGTGAGATTCATTTAGCCTCTACATATATGGTCACTCATGAACTAATGAGGCCCCTGGGGGACCAGGCATATGCTTACCCCTTTGACTCCTAACCTCCTCACAGCTGTATGTTTATTCTGTGAATGCAGCCATTCTCCTGCACATTTTTTCAATTAGACCTTACCATGTGTGCTATCTGAGTATATCATTCAAAATGAAATGCACTTGGAAAACATTAAAATAACAAATGCACATCATTATTCACATAATTTTAACCTTGCATGATGCTTTTTTCCCCCCATTTCTGACTTTGATTCATTTTGTATGTTTTATCAATTCCTTCTCAAATGGCTGTCTGCCCTTGTCCAGCTAAGGAATCACATACTAACTGTTCCGAGAGGATCATTCTCCCTCCCTCTCATGAACTCCAGGCTCATATCTCTCAGTGGGAGAAATTCTTGCTCTCCTGGTCCCATTGTGTATGATGATGAAAATACAGTTTGGACCATCACAAAGTGGGTTCACCATGTACCAGTTGGGGGATCAGGTACATTAAACCTTTCCAAACCTAGTTCATTTTTTTTGCAATCAGAGCTAATACTTCAACCTTATAGACTCCTGTGAATATTAGAGTCCTAAGCACCATAAAATGAGAGATGATCGATAAACAGTCCCCTCTTGTTTCCTATCACAGGAAATTAATTTCCAGCTTTAAAAAAATATCCAAGAGTCAGGGAAGATTTTCTTCAGACATTATTGCTTACAATGTTAAATACAGAGAGCACCCCTGGAGGCTCCACACTTCTCTCCTTCCACATAAATCATCTGATTCTGTGGATTCGTAGGCTGCTCAGAAGTCTGGTGATCACACTCTCAAACCCCCCCAAAAAAATCAGAATACATGGTCTAACAAGAGATATCGTGCCCTTTCCAGGAGTAAGAGAGCATCTTGGAAAAGAAGCTTCCACACGGTCTCTCCCCGGGCCCTCCCCTCTTGACCACTGCAGCATGTACGCTGCCTGCCCCATTCCACCCAAACTGGTCCCGCGGTGAGGAACGGTGCCGTCTTTTTTGCTCACTCCAAGGGACCACTTTCTGCCTTTATCTTACTTGAATTCTCTTCCACATTTTGCACCACTTGACCATTTCTTACTCATCTGTTCTCTTTCCCTTGTTCCCAGGACACTATATTATTTTGGCTTCCCTACCTCCTTTCTAATTGGTTCTCTTTCATTGCTTGACCTTAAACATGTGAAGTGTCCAAGACATCTGTCCTTGTTGCTCTCCTCACTCTTTACATACCCATGGGCGATCCCTTTCTCCTCCCATGGCTCCAGTGACCACCCAGGGCAGAGGACTCCCAAATATATGCCCTTGTTTCCTGCTCATTGCTCTTTCATGAGTTCCAGGTCAAATATCTAACCACTCATCAAATGCTTCCTCTGAATGTCCAAAGGGACCTCAACAAAAACACTGTACGACACACACTGTCTTTTCTGGTACACGCGCTTTTCCACCTGTGTTCCTCGGGCTGTTCAGAGCCAATCTCATGGAAGCTATTGCTCAAGAAACCATGTGGGGGCAGAGTCAAGTGGGCACCATTTCTGACTCCTTTGTCTCTCCCTTAGCTCCCCATCTTAATTTCTTGCCAGGACCTGTCAATTTATTATCTTAAATATTTCTCTACCCAGCATACCTTTCTCCAGCTCAACCGCTTCTACTTTATTCAGGCCATCTTCAAATGCCTGGATGAGAGCTTTGGTCTCCTAATTTACATCCCCTCTTGAAATCTTGCCCCTTCCAACTAGGTCTTCTGCACTCCTTCCTGGGTGATTCTTCTAAAAATGAAACTTTGATTGTGACACCCACCTCCATCTAAACCCTTTGGGGGCTCCTTCCCACTGTCCTAGAGATAAAGCACAAACTCCCTTGCCTGGCATAAGATGGTCTTCATTATCTAGCTCTCCCTACACTTATACTGTGTTACATACATGTCTTCCATTCCTCCTCCCTCCTCACCGCTGCATGCACCATGCTGGAGCTGTACTAACCTCCTTTTAATTTTCATAATATGCCTCTGAATGTTTGCCTATTCTTCTCCCTCTTGCCCAGAATTCTCTTCTTTGCCTGCCTCTGTCAATCATCATTGCAGACTCATCATTGATACCATCGTTTGGATGCTGTTCTTGGACCCGCACTCCTTCCACTGCCCACATGGGAGCCTACACTGAACCCAACCACCTCAGTTCCCTTCCTCCCTCTCCAACCCCAGCCTTACAAGAGGAAAGGAGGCAGGATCCCGACACATTCAAGCATCCCTCGGGAGTTCTATGTCACCTGCCCTCATCACCTATATTGGGGGTTTGAGAGTAAAATGTACTCTAGTTTTGTGTGGAATGAAGCAATTTTCCGCAGGAACGCTGATCATGTTATTTCTCTGCTGAAGGTTCTGCAATGGCTAACACTATCCATTGGACAAAATCAGTTTCTTACCTCGGCTAATATGGCCCTGGCTGATCCAGGACCTGCCCTCATCTCCACCCTCACCTTGCCCACTATGGTCTGGAGCCTACTCTTGATTCCTCGGCCTTTTCTCTTTTTTTTCAACCCTCACCCAAGGATATGTTTATTGATATGACAGAGAGAGAGAGAGAGACAGACAGACAGACACATAGACAGATAGTCAGACACATCAATGTGAGAGAGAAACACTGATTGGTTGCCTCCCATAAGGGCCCTGACCAGGGATCAAATCCACAACCTAGGTATGTGCCCTGACAGGGAATCAAACTGGAAAGCTTTTTTTTTTTTTTTTGGAATGATACTCCAACTAACTTAGCCACTCAGCCAGGGCCCAGCCTTCTCTTCAAGGCTTTCGTATAAGTTGATCTCTTGGCCTGGAGTAGTCTTCCCTTCTGCTCTTCACATGGTTAGCTCCTTTTTATCCCTCATATCTTAACTGCCCCTCCATCCTTCAGGGCTTCAATGACCAGCCTACCTAAATGTGGTTTCCCTGATACTCTAGCATTGCACTCTGTTAGTTTCTTTCATATCACGTGTGGTCACTGTAGACTTACCTTCTTATTCGTTTACTTGTGAAGTGCCTATGGCCTCCTCTGGACTTTAGACTACATAAAGGCAGAGCATCACTAGCATACTCAGGATTTAGCAAGAACTTGGCACATAATACTATTCAAGAGCATACATCAAATGGATGGATGGTACTTCCTCCACTGTATGATAATTGCCTCTTTATCTGTATCCATCTGTGGAATCTGAACTCTTCCTAGAAAAGAGCCACATCTTATTCATCCTACCAGATGGCCAACACACAGTTATTGAAATGTAATATGAATAAACATAGATTCAAGACAGAATATTATAACAGGAATTTCTGGGTGTTGATACCTCTACATCTTACTGCAGCACTGGGCTTCCAGAGGGTGGATCTCTGGAGTCAAATGGACACAATACTCCAGGCATGCTGGTGTACACCTCAGAAGAGAGCAGGAAAAGGAGCAAGCATGTTGTGACACCCTCTCCATATACCAGGCACTGTGCTGGGCTACAGGTAACCCGTAGAGAGCTAGAAAATGGAGAATTTATTTCCTAAGTCAGCATAGCCCTCAGTCTTCCTGAGAGGAGCCCGATGTCCTGAGCATTTCCTTAGCCTTGCATGCAAAACAGAAGCCAAAGCAAGGCACTGTACTATCTAGCTTATTTTTATTTAAGAAACATTTCTTATGTAAGAGCCATCAAGTAGTTACTGATTGTCCTGGCACATCCTAGGGGACAAAAGGTGTTTGCATCTTCACCCTGGTTCTGTGAATATCCTAGTTCAGGGATCCTGAGCAAATACTGGGATGGTCAAGAACTCTGTTACATTTTTTTTCTGTACAATGGCTCTAATAGTGCTTAGCTGTCTTTAACTTCATTTGAAACAATTTTGTTAGATTGTATTATGACAGCTGTCATATCAGTGTGCATTTAAAACAAAACTTATCAAAACTGGCGAATTTTTGTACAGCTATTTTAATGCTGAAGATGGAAGAAGATACCCAACATTTTCAGCAAATTAGATTTTATTACTTCAAGAAAGGTAAAAATACAACTGAAATGCAGAAAAAGATCTGTGCGGTGTATGGAGAAGGTGCTGTGACTGATGGTGATGGAACATGCCAAAAGTGGTTTGTGAAGTTTCCTGGTACTGTTGACATTTTGGCTAAATAATTCCTTGCTTGGGGCTGTCTTATGCATTAGAAGATGCTTAGCAGCACCTCAGCTTCTACCCACTAGAAGCCAATAGCAGAAGACAGCTGACACACATCCAAATCAATAAAATTATTGGTGAAAATGAAAAATTTGTCTTTTATTTTATGGAAAAAACTAAACGGACTTGTGGGCCAGCCCAGTACTTGCTGAAGACTGGAGGGACCAAAGTTGCAGAAGCCATAAAGCCCAGGGGAAAATCTGAGAACACAGAGCAGAACGGACAGTGAGAACATTCTTTACAAGTGGAGTTCGTGAGCTCCCTATAATACTCATTTCCTCAGCTGGAATTAAATGAGATACTATACACACTAAGTACAGTGCCAGGAACAATGCAAATTCTTAATAAATGCCCTTGTCCTTTCCAGGGGATTTATGCAGCATTTAGTGACAAGATTTAAATGTACCAGAGATTTGGCATATAGGGGACCAGCATATTTTAAGAAATTGATTCTCACAGCAATTATTAGAATCACAGAAACAAAAGAGGTCTGAGGACTAAATCAGATCAAGTAAAACTGATTATCCTCAAAGGAGTAACTGGAAAATCCAGAGAAAGTGGGAGAAAAGAAAGGTTAAGAGAATGTGAGTTAGGAGAACTTCGTGCTGACTACCATCTTAAGGGATCTGAAACCAAAAGAATCACAATGAGAAATGACTACTGATTGCAGTGACCTCAGCAAAAGTAACTCAGGACAGGCTGGGCTTCTCTGTTTACGTTCCTCCCTTCCAGCAGCCTGGGAGTGCACTGAGGTCGGGGGGCCACATCCTCCACTGTCTCTCCCTCCCACTGAAGGTTTCGTTTTCTCTCCACAGAGAGACAAATCACTCCTTTTAAAAGGTAAATCTAGTCATGTCTTTCCCCTGCTCCAAAACTAAAAACCTGAATAAAATCCAGTGTCCTTACAATCATCTACAATGAGGCATGTGGTTTGGCCTTTGGCTTGCTTTCTGCCCTCACCTGTTTCCCACTCTCTCCCAACTTCGGTCCTGCTACAGTGGCCTTCCCAATGTCCCGGAGCTGCTCAAGGCCTTGGCCTTTCTGTTCCTTCAGACTGCAGGGTCTGCCCCCTACAACCATGGTTTGGTGCCACTCTTTATTCGCAGTTTTCTTCAAGTGTCACCTCATCAAGGACGGCTTTCCCACCTAAAATAGTTCCCATCCACCACCCAACACCTCTCATTCTATGTCTCCTTATGCATCTCTATTTTTCTTTGGAATGCTTGTCAACTCCTGGTGTTCAGATGTGTACTCCCTCTCTCTTTCTCTATACACACACACATATTTGTGCGTGTCTGTGTGTGTGTGTGTGTATAATTTCTGCTAAAGGGGGACAATTTAGTAAGCCAGGACAAGTGGGATAGGGAAACAGACAGACAGTTAAATGACCAAGCAGTTTACATCTGTCTAACAAATCATAAAATTCTATCTTCCTTAACTAATGACACTTAAGAGTAAATGAGTAAATGGTTTACACTTCTCCTCAGCCAGAGTAAATAGCTTAAATCACCCTACTCCAGGAGATCAAGAGAAAAAATCCAGTTAGTGCCATTTGTGCCAACCACGCCCAAAGATGTCTAAAGTTAAGGGAATAAATTTCATTTTAGTGCATTAACATAAAGCTGATGAATATTCTATTGAGATGTTCCCCTAAGACCTCCCCTAAACTCCTAGCCTTTAAAACCCTCAAGATGCAGGCCCCGGGCGGCACTCTCCCTCCCAGAAGCACCCTCCAGCCTTCCCTTCTCCTTTCCCCAGCGCCCTCTCTCTGGAGTTCGCCCGCGCCTTTTCCTTCCCTTCCTCTCCTTCCCTGAAGGATGGTTATCTCTGCCTCTCTCTCTCACAAGCTCCAAGGGCCCTCCTTCTGCCTCTGTAACTTGTTTCCTGAGCCTGCACAACCCAGCTGACTCACCTTTATGACCTCTGTAACTTTCCAAATAAACTTTCTCTTATAATTTGAGTTCCTGTCTCTGAATTCTTTCTTCGCCAAAATGAAGAACCAAGGTCCAACTTTACCAGTAACAACTGGTGCCATTTCACTGTCTACATCACCGGTAACAAAATAGGGAGTTTTTTTGTGCTTTGTTCACTTTTGTGTCATAAATTCCCTCAAGATTCTCATCAGACAGATAGAAGAAAGGACTTTAACCTTGACTCTGCTGCCCACCTGGAATCCAGTCCTTATTGATTATGTCAACATCTTCCCACCAAACACTGCCATCACCAGAGCCTCATTTCTGAGATAATGGTGGTCAAGGTTCTCTATGAGAATTAAAACAATAATTAATTTAGAGGAAAAGAGCTGAAGTTACGATCAGTGTAAGGCAATCTCTGGCTAAGCAGTGAAATATCTGAGAGACTTTCGTTCCCAGTTACATGCACAGGCACATTTAGCTAGTGTTTACTTAATTTATAAGCTCACAAGACATTTCTCTTCAGGGATGTCTTGTCTAAAAGGATTATGGTAAATCAAGAGTATGAAATACTAAATCCGTTTATCAACACTTGTTTCTACAGTTTCAAATAGGATTTGCTGATGCTAAGCTATAAGACAGGGGTGGCCTACATTACAGTTTTCAGAGAGCCTGAAATCACACCCAAAGAGGTACATGGTTCCTGATTCCACGGGTGTCCTTTCCAAGTATCCTGCTTCACTTTAGTAATAATAGCTATGCCTATTTCTTTCTAAGACCTGACGGACAATGGGGTCCTGTAGTCTTGGAATATTCATAGATCTGATAAGATAGCGATGAACTTGCCTTTGTGAGGCAATAGAAGGAAAGAAAAAGTAGAGAGAACCAACATTTATTAAATACACACTCAATAGATGAGCTAGAGAAAAAAATTAAGAACCCTAAAATTATCGAAAGAAATAAAGCCAAGAGTGTAGATGGGATCACCTTGGAAAAGAAGGCAAAGAGAGAGGAGGGGCAGGAACCTAGCTGCGATGAACTTTGACATTATGGTGAGAAATAGACCATGAACTTGAAAAGCAGATTAAGGAGTCAGAGACAAAGAAGAAAAACTGGGATAGGCTGACATTCCAGAAAGAAAGTCAAGAAAAGGGAGTGTTATAAAGGAGAGCAAGAAGTGATTACTGGTGCCACATACTGCTAAGAGCTCTAAGGGACTGGATGACATCCCAGAAACTTATCAGAGGCTGCTGAGAACCATAACAATAAATTTTTCAGGGATTGATGATGACAGAATTCAAATTGCAGTGGGCAAGGGGGAGTACAAAGTGAAGAAATAGTGACCGAAAGTATAGGCAATGTTTTGGTAAAACTTAGCTCCAAAGAAGAGAAATACAAGGAGGTAGTTGGACAGGGGTAGGAAATCAATTAGCAAGTGGAAAGAGTTGGGGTTTAAATCCAGTTCTGACTCCAAAACTGAATTCTACCAATGGCTGTTATGGTGCTGTTTCTCTGAGTTTACATGCTCACCCATAAATCCTTCTTTCCTATTTTCAGTAAAAACTAGTCACGTGAGGTTCATCGATAGGAGAACGTTCTGAGAATTTTGAATATTTCCTTGCAATGTATAACTATCCCTTAGGTTTTGTTGAGCTTTAACATCTTCAGAGACTGGCATTTCCAGGATTGACTTTCATCCATATAACATGTGTGAAATGAATTAAGCGGGGCAGTATTATTGTGATTTTATGGGTGAAGAAACTGAGTCACCAAGACTTTTATGGCAGAACTGATACAAGAATTGCAGATCTCTAATTTCTAGTCCAGCATTCTTGCTACTCCACCACCATTTCCATCTGCTGCTTAACCCTAGGACAACCATGGCCAACATTTCCTCTTCTTTTATAATCATTAGTAATAGTAGCAGAAGTAGTAGTCATTGTTATTGTCATAGTACAGTTTACAAAGCCTTATCAAATACATTGTCTCACTAAACTCAAAGTAAATTCTCAGTTACCCAAGGTTGGTTCTCTCATAACTACTCTTCCATGTTCTGAGGTGGACACTGACTTTCACACTATAATGCATGATGGAGTAGGGCATGAATCTAGATCTCTGTGCTCCAAATCCAGTCCTCTTGTCTTTGCATTAGCAGTTTATAAATGCTGGGGCCCTTCAAGAATCTGATGAGAGTTATGGCCCCTCTTCACAGAAATCTATGCATGAATATATCACCAAGATCTGGTGCTAGGTATTCATACTGCTACTAGGGTGTCTTTGCTTCTGGGCAGCTCAGTACAGAGAGCTAGGATATAAAGTATGTATGCTCACACATGAATATACACATCTGTGTTGGTTTTTTTTGTATCCAAAAATATATACATAAATAAATACATATAAATATATTTCTGGATATAAGTATTATACATAATCACAAGTTGATTCTAATACCTCTGATTTCCACCTAGTACCATTAGTGTTCATTTTAACCTTCCTCTTTCCTTATTTGTGAGAAATCTGTTGCTCATTACCCACAATATATTTATTTATTTACTCAATGTAGTATACACATAAAGGATTTTCAGAATACCTAAAATGTACATCTATGAAAAACAAATTTGGTATTTACAGTATAATATTTATGTACAGTTATTTTATATGTAGCTATATAGCCCACTGTCAAAATATCCTTTACCAAAGTTACTTGAGTTCTTTTCTTTCCCAAAACCCATTTAGTGTGATTATGGTATTCATTGCTAATACAAGAGGCTCATTATTTTACTGTTTATGTTTCATTTTACCCATGTGCACCATGCACATATATACTAGTATCTATCTATCTATCAATCAATCATCTATCTCTATTTTCCATCTATTTATTTTCCAGGGCACATGAAGCATCACTGTAGTTCTAATAGTTACAGTTGAATAAAAAGTTGTACTCAGGAAAGTGTCGTTTCTCCTGCTCTCCTCCTCCTGCTCCCCCGTTCTTGGCGTTCCATTTCCACCCACCCAGTGTAGGTAACCACTCTCAGTTTCTGGTTTAACTTTCCTGTATTACTTTTGCACAAATGAGTAAATACACACATGTTTTCTTATACTACCTTCTTTTCACATGAAAGGGAGCACACTGCCAACACTCCTTTGCCCTCCACTTTCTTCACTTAATGATATATATATCCTAGAAATCACTCCATATCAGCTAGTATTCTAGACTTCACAGATGAAGAGACAGTCTTAAAGAGGTCAAATAACTTGCTCAAGGTTACACACCTAGTAAGGAGCAAAGCTGGATTTGACTCCAATATCCATGTTCCTTCTGCTACATCAGAGTTTCTCATCCACAGTTCCTGGAATATTTGGGGGGGGCGGGGATATCTAAGTTTTTTTAATTGTCTTAGATCATTTTAAAAATTAGAACTTGTATGGTGTAGATCATCTGGCCTTAGAACCAAATACTACCAGCCATTCTCATTCCCCGTAGGATCTGAAAATCACACATCAGCCTAAAGTCAGCGCCCTCCACACAGTCAGGCATGGAAAGTGGGAACAGGAAGCAGTTACCGAGCTGTGGCCTTGGCTTGCAGTTCAGGGAAGGCAGCATGGCCCTGCACCATGTGGTCTATCTGAAAAACAAAAGGGATGGGTTAGCCGTATAGTCTTCCCAGTCTATATTTAAGCCAGAAAAGATATATTGAAATGTCTGCACCTTTCAACTCTTTGTCCATAGAAGATCTAAGAATGTTAAAATGCTAACTCAGTGAGAGTGTTCCAGCTCTTACAGAAAGCTAGCTTTGCTTAACCTACTCTTGGCCTCTTGGATTTACAGAACAAAGAAGTTTAAAGAGAAGAGTAGCAGGAAATGAAACTCTCAAGGCTAAACTGGTAGCAGCAGGTAGTGCCAGGTCTAAGAATGAGGTGTGAGGACAGACGAGGTGAGAAAAGAGGAGAGGTGACTCGAGGTAAATGGCGGAGACCTGGGTGTTAAAGCACTAACTTCTGGCTCACACCATTTCCTCCTCCGGATCCAGGCTGTTACCCTAGGACAATGTCTGACCTGGAATTGCTCACTGCCTCTTACTAATGGGGAAGTTGAGTGAAAGAGACTATGAAGAGGAAGTCTCAGTTTAAAAAGGGTGGGCAGCGGGGACAGCTGTCCCAGAATTGTCAAGAGAACCACTCCTGATTGAAAAGTTCTATCACATGGGAAACAGGGACATAGCTCTCCGAGGACAAAAGTGTCTGAGCTCTGTGGACAGCTATCTTCTTCTTACTTGAAATCCCATGTCTTGAATTTTATTTCTTAATCCACTTGGCGGCTTTAAACGCAGTAATATGTAACACGCATCAGGAAGAGAAATGCTTTCCCATGCTGCTACTCTGCTTGCCAGAACACACCCAACACTGTGTTTGGGTTCCTGAACTTAATCTGTGTATTTTCTCAGTGTTTACATGAGTCTCTAAGACTCCAAAACAACTATTCTGACAGATTTATTTTCATTCAAACTATGAACCAACTGGCTATTTTGGCCTCTTGGAGGTAGTCTCTCTGAGCATGTTTCTTGAGAGCTAGGGCCATGGAAGGAGGAAGGGAATCTGTTCTGGAGCCATGCTGGCTGCGTTTGAGGTCTGCCTCTGATACTAACTAGCTGTGTGACTTTGTGCAAGTCACTTAGCTTCTCTGGGCCTCAGTTACCTCCTTTCCCCTTCCCCTGGCTCCTTTAAAAACAGGATTGCTGGAATTTAGAGAGTGTCTACCATAATGCCAACAACAGTATAAATACTATTACCTAAAATTTATTGACTTTTTTGCAATGCATTAATACCAAGCTAAACATTTTTACATACATTATCTCATTTATTCTTACAACACCTCTATGGAAAAGAAACTACTGTTTACTACAGAGATGAGAAAACTGGGAGTAAAAGACAAAGTCACAGGGTCACAGGTGAATAAGTGACAGATCTTTTTGCTTTTAAACAAGGTCTCTCTGTATCTGAAGTCCTTGTCCTTAACTACTATGCCACATTGTCTATTAAACTTCCAGGTATAAAATAATTTGTTGACTGCTATTTGTACAGTTCTGCAGAATGTTTCAAAATTAAATGATGGCAATTGTTCATTACAATGGGGAAAAATGCAGATTTTGAATGCTTATTTCCTACAGGTTCAGCTGTGGGTTACTGTGACAAGGCATATTCTAGACCTTAAAGAGTTTGCATCAGGAAGGCATTACTTGATTTGAAGATAATTTCAATGGGAAGTACTTAAAGAGGTCAGAGAAGGGAGATTTAAATGAGCTCCCAGGACGAAACACGGAACCTAGCTGTGTGGTGCATACATAAACACAGTTAGTTCATTCAATACTTGCTGAAGGCCTAATGCATCAGGCACTGGGCCTAGCCTCCTACTGCATGTGTATGTAAATGCAACACATACAATCTATAGTCGCATAAAGTAAAAGGTCAATAATTTGGCAATTCTACTACAGTCGGGGGAGGTGCAGCTTTAGCTGGGAGGCCAAGAACAGGCAGTTTGGAGGAGAAAAGCATTGGAGGTGAGGCATGCCAGAAAGGAGATGGTGATGAGTGAAAACATGAAGATGGGGAAACACACATGGTGACAGACAATAAGGACACAAGTCAAGCCTGTGTCTGGGATATTATAGATGCTCAATAAACTTTTGTTGACCAAATGTGGGAGGCGCAAACCATAGGGAGGCACACCACAGGCTCGCACAGCCCCGTGTACTTTTGGTAGCACTTAATTACCACACATTACATTTGTGTCTATTTGTGCGAGGCATAATTCAGTCACAGCATGATAAATTGGAGAATAAATAAAGTGTTGGAAATAGTGAATGAATGAGGAACTTAGGGACAGACAGTGGGTCTTAAAAGTCAGGGAAGTGTTGAACTGTTTATAGTTTTATCGAATTAGAGGACTTAGGAAATTATTTTGATTTGGGGAGCAAAGTTAAGGAAAATAAGTCTGGCAGGGTACACAGGACAGGGAGGTGAACAGGTAGAGACAGCAGGAAATGGAGACATGCCCAGAGGCTAATGCTGGGAACACAAGGCACAGATACCTCCTGTCCTTGTTCTGTTGTGGCATTTGTCAAGTTCCTTTACAATAGTTAGTTGATATGTCAGTCTTTTACCCTATACTCTGAGAGATTTTAAATCAAGAGCCTCATTATTTCCCAGCCCCTAGTACCTATATACCTAGTACCTAGTGACTTTTGAATAAATTAATAGGATACATTTGAAGAAAGTAAACAAATTCAGTGATTAACCAGTTACAGAACAGAAGAAAATCTGAGTCAAGGATGACTTTGAACTTTTGGGTCTCAGAAAAGGAAATGTGGTCATATTAATCATGTCTTTTTATTTTTTTCTAGTTCTAATGCTCTGATCTGGGGTATTTTAACCCTGGAGTGACTGCCTCTTCCAAAGGTAGTCAATTTCTAGAGAAGTAAAGGACTCAACTCACCTGTGAGTATGTCTTTTCTGCACACTAACTAATCCAGAGTCCACCTCCCCATCACCTCCTCTATGGACCACTATTTCCTGCTCTAACCGCCCAGGGCCAGGCACAAGAGACAACTCTGGTGCACCCATGTGGTGCCGCATGCGTGGCCTGCTCTCTGCTCTGGAGAACTGTAACAAACTATCCTTTCAGTGGCAACATCTCCTGATATGCTGACCTCATCATACCTGAATAATAAGGAAATCTACATTTCGAAACAGTGGTTTAGTGGAAAGAACACACACTTTGGAAACAAACAGACAGGCTTAGGTTCAAATTCATGGTCTATATTTATATTCTGTGCTATGGAGGAAAAGTTACTTGACCTCTCAGAGCCTCATCGCCTGTAACTATACAATAGGGATAATAAAATCTGCTTTTCAGGAAAGGTTCTTTTGAACAGTAATTTACTGTTCAAAAGAAGGGGGTACCACCAAAAAAGTAAAAACAGAACAGTATCTCAAATGGTCAGCTGCATATTTTTTTTTCATTACATCTGGTGGTGAAGGCCCATCCTGAACAGCAAAGAACAAGCCAGTTTGTCAAATAACTGAACACTCATTTCAAAAGCCTGGAGTTCTTATGTTTGATTCTCTAATGCATTTAGCACAGTATAGAAGAACATAGCATCCCATTAGTAGTTACTTGTTTTCTAATGAAATAACCAGTTTAACCACAATGACTGTATTTGCCAAGTGGTTGTCTTAGAAATATATAGACAGAGCTGGTCTAACTGTGATTATTTTCTTGCTGTCTCCGTCTTCTCAGATTTCAGCTCTGAGAGCAGGCAGTTGTAGGAGTGGGCAGAAGCGTCTACGCACTCTTTGGGTAGGTAGGAAGCTTGAGCTGGAAGGACTCAGATCTTCAGGATGGCTTTCGGGTCTAGGTCAAGAGAGAAAGGCCGCCTTATAGTATATAGCCGGGGTTGGATTTTTGGCCCTTCCTCAAAAACCTGGCATCTGTCTTTGGAACATGGGAGAAACAGAAATGCAATACAGTATAACACACTGATCAAACATGGGTAGTATGAGGTGGCATCTGGCCCACAGATGTATTTTATTTGGGAAAGATAATGTTTTGAAAAAATGAGCCAGTATTTTAAAATTTGGAGATTTCACTTAAAATCCAGATTTTGGTTTCTTTTGAAGCTACCAGGCCACCCATACTCCCCTCCGGCAAGAGTCAGCTGGAGCCGAGTGGTGAGTGATCCCTGCAGACAGGCCTGCACCCTTCAGTTCGCAGGAGGCACCGCTACTCCCTACCGCTTCCTAACAACAGACACCAAATTTCATCAATTTCTCGTCATGACTGCAGTAGTGTTTTACTTGTAGTAGAGATCTATTTATGCCCATCTCTCTGTCCAAGGAGCGAATACGGAATTCGAGCCCTAGAATATTGTAAGTTAAAAAAAAAAATCTGTGGAAGTAAAAAAAAATTAACTTGCCTAGTCTGTTTATTCATTTGTGCTGTCTGACTGCTTTAGGTATTTGAGGTTTGACTCTTGTAGAGAAAGCACATACAAGAAATCCTCAGACCCGAGTTCAGTTCTGACTCAGGGCATGATTGCGGACAAGAACATGTCTAATTTTCTCTCTTACACATTTAATAAATTATTGTGACAAACAACTGTTTGCAAAATTGCACAGAGAACTACATTGCCTGAGATACTGAAATTGTGGGCAAGGAAAACACATAACAAAGGCAAACTCAGAGTTTAAGAATCTTAGGTTCTATGAACATTTTGCTAAGACAAAGCGATCTTACTGCACGATGGGTTTTTCTGCATGAAAATCAGTTTTATGCATTAGCCTTGAGGCTGTGCTTTATCTTGCATGCAGGGAAAGAAATCATTAGGCTCAGAGGGATGTCCATCGCTGGTCATGCTGCCGTTTTTTCCATTTGCGTCTACCTGTAATGTCACTTCTTTCATCTCCGCTATTCCAACTCTTCGCTTAACAAGTCTTTTTATCTCAAAGTGGAAACACTTTGCATTTTTCCCAGCCTTAAAATTCTCGTGAAAACCTAAGATAAGAAGAAAGGCCAACCTAGACTATGCCTTTTATGCTGCTGGAAAGAATTGCAGGCTTCAATCCCTAATGCTTCCTAAAAATAACAAACATTCCTGGAAGAAAATATTTTAAAAAGTTTTACAACTTTAATGTTAGCTTTACATAGAGCAACTTCACTTATAGGTGGATACATTCTGATTTAAGGCAGAATTAGTTTCGTTGGTTTTGGTCACCATCAAAGTTGGTCACTGTCAGCAATTTTTACAGTTTAATTCGTTCACTTATTCTTGAAACTAATGTGATATATGGCTGCCTTGTGCAAAGCATCAATCTAATGGTCAGGATACAAAGACAAATAAAAGTAATTGCCTACGAGCAGAAGATGGGCATGCTAACACTCAAATATAATCTAGAATGATAGGTTCTTCATAGAGTTAAAAAACTAATTAATTAAACACCTACTTCATTGCAATTAAGACAGATGTGAACTCAGTCCAGGTGAAGATTATGTCTTACTGACAGACAGAGACAGTCAATAACTATAATCATTAGAGTGATTAGTGATTTGAAGAACTGGTTTAAAGAAAGGGTTCAGGAAAAATGTAGGGGTTAAATTTAAACGAAGGCATAAAAAAAGGCATCAACAATTTCTAAGGAAACAGAAAAACAAACAAAGATTCTGCAGTAGGGACGAGTGTCATCTGTCTTAGGAATTGTCAGGAGTCCAGTGAGACTAGTCTGGAGTAAGTCTACAGGAGAGTTGTGTAAAATGACGGGTAGGAAGTGGGAAGAATTAAGCAGGCTGTGGCAAAGGCTTCAGATTTTATTCTAAGCACAATAGAAGACACAGAAGCCTCAGGGGAGTAATGTAATCCCATTTACATTAAATCATCCAGGGGTTCCACTTCTTATACTGGCTGAATAGTTCTTATCATACTAATTCTCCCAAAGATAACAATGATAAACACTGATCAAATATATCAAGTAATTCTCTGAAGACACTGGAAAGTGACAAAACCTGGTAAAATCTGAAGAGAAGTAGACATGTGTAAAGAAAACTACATCACTGCATCTGCGTCCAGGTCTCACAGATTGCTGCCTGAGTGTATGCCCCAATCAGATATCTGGAGTGCTGCTAGTACCGAAAACACAGGCAGTCTTCTAGGTAAGAAACGAGAGGTCAGGGTTCAAGGCAACCTTAACAGATAGAAAGTATGGGGTAGAGCATGGGGGGGGCATATAAAGGGAGCTAGCATTATGCATATAAATGCTACCCTGATCTCTGGAGGCTCCGTGAATTACAATCCCGGTAAGGCTAAAAGAACTCAAGAGAGATGGCAGTAGGGGCCATCACAGTAGAGACAAAATCTGGAGTTTGAGTTGAGCCAAATAAACTACCTAGTAAAACAAAAAATCAATACTTTTCAGAGAAAATAATAAGACTTCAGTGTCTTAGAATATATCAAAGCACAACGTTCAAAATATGACCCCATATCATTAGACATAGAGAAATAGAAAAATTAATCCACACCTAAGAGAAAGCCATTTAATAAACAATGGCCCTGAAACGACACAGATGTAAGAATTTGAAGACAACAATTTTAAAGGTGGTAATTGAACACTACTTAAGGATATAAAGGATAATATTCTCATAATTAATATACAGATAGAAAAGAACAGAAAACAGAAATATTAAAAATGAAAATTGTAGTATTGATATAGTATTTGAAATAAATATTTAGTGGATGGGCCTAGCAACTGATTGGAAATAACACAGAAAAGAGTTAATGACCTTGAAAATGACCCTAAGAGAAAGTATCTAATTGGTGGGTGTGTGGCGGGGAACCCTCAGGGCCCTGTCGAAAAAATAGCCAAAATTCTCAAATATGTGTACTTGGAGTTACAGTAAGAAGAATGAGAATAAGATATTTAAATAAATGCTAAAAATTTCCCAAACTTGGTGAAAGACCGCAATTTACAAATTTAAATCTGGGGAAAGAAGGATACATCCAAAGGACACCACGCCTTGAGCACCCATTAAAAAAAAAAAGATTCACAAGAAATCTTAAAAATAGCCAGGGAAAAATAATACACTGTACATACGCAGTGGAAGAATAATGCAAGTGACAGCTGACTTCTCATAAGAAATAGTGGTGCTTAAGGAAAAAAAGTCAGTTAAGAATTCCATGTTGCACAAAAATATCTTTCAAGATAGAAGGTGAAATAGATTCATTAACTATAAAAACTGAGAGAATTTTTTGTCATTAGATCTGCAAGAAATAAAGAAATGCTAAAGGAAGTTCTTCGGGCTGAAGGGAAATACTAGATAAAAACTTAACCTTTCAGAAAGGAATTAAACACTGTGGAAATGGTAAATGTGAAGGTAAATGCAAAGATCATGCTTTATTTCTCAGAATTTCTCTCAGATGTGTGAGACTCTTTCTTATGGACTGAATTGTGTCCTCCCAAAATTTAGATGTTAAAGCTTCAACCCCAAATGTGACTGCACTTGGTTTTGGGGACTTTATGGAGATAAGTTACATGAGACCATAAGGGTAGGGCCCTAGTCCGATAGAACTGGTGTCCTTATAAGTGGGAGGAACACCAGCCAGACCTTTTGCTTTACATGCGCGCACCTAGGAAAGGCCGTGTGAGAACACAATGAGACAGCGGCTGTGTTCGAGCCAGTAAGAGAGCTCTTTCTACTGTCCAGGCCGCCCAGTCTGATATTCTGTCGTGGCAGCCCAAGAAGACTAACATACTATTTAAAGCAAACAGCATAACAACTACTGCATTTTGGGGTGTGTAACATATATATTGTAATACAACACATATAACGACTACAGCATAAAGAATTGGAGGGATGGTAAATGGAACTACAGAGTTGAATGCTTCTTTTTTTAAATTTTTTAAATATGTATTTTATTTTTTTATTGTTGTTCAATTACAATTGTCCTTGTATTTTACATTGAGTTTAACATGTGCTCTAAGTACACTGAAAAGTTTAGCATGTTTACTGTAAGTCCTAAAGAAATCCTTTAAAAAGAATGCAAAAAAATGATGCCTAAAAAGCAAATAAAATTCAGAAAACTGAAAAATATTCAATTAATCCAAAGAGGACATACAGATAGTAAATAAGCTTATGAAAAGATGCTCAATGTCACTAATCATCAGAGAAATGCAAATTAAAACCACAATGTGATATCACCTCACACCTGTCAGAATGGCCATCACCAATAAATCAATAAACAACAAGTACTGGTGAAGATGTGGAGACAGGGGAACTCCTTTGCACTGTTGGTGGGAATGCAGACTGCTGCAGCCACTAGAATGGGAAAGCAGTATGGAGATACCTCAAAAATTAAGTGGATTTGCCTTTTGACCCAGCAATCCCACTTCTGGGAATATATTTGAAGAAACCCAAAACACTAATTCAAAAGAACATATGCAGCCCTCTGTTCATTGCAGTGTTATTTACAATTGCTAAGATATGAAAGCAGCCCAAGTGTCCATCAGTAGATGAGTGGATAAAACAATTATGGGGCATTTACACAATAGAATACTACTCGGCCACAAGCAAGAAGAAAATTTTACACTTGTGACAGCATGGATGGAACTGGAGAGCATTATGCTAAGTGAAATAAGCCAGTCCGAGAAAGACAAATACCATATGATTTCACTCATATGTGGAATCTAATGAACAAACTGAACTAACAAGGAAAATGGGGACAGACTCATAGATGGAGAGCAGGTGACAGCTAGTGAGGGAGGGGGAAGGGAAGGGGTGGGCAGATTGAGCAAAAAGGAAAAAGGACTTGTGGACATGGACAATAGTGTGATGATTGCTGCGGGGAGGAGGGTATGAATGGACTAAATGGAAGAAATACAATAAAGATTAAATCAAAAATATGAAATTAATCCAAAAGAAGGAAGAAGAAACAGAGAAAAAATAACAGGAGTGACCACAGATAATAATTAGCAAAATAGAATACCTAAATCCATGTTCATCTTTATATTAAACGTAGACAGTTTAAATACTCCAAAAGAACAGAGACTATAAGACTAAAGAGAAATGCAAGACCTAACTATATGCCACATAAAAAAGATGCACTTAACAGAGACCGGGACAGAGAGAATGGTGGTTTGGCTGGCAGAGAAGACGAAGGACCAAAGATGGATTGGTGATACATATTTTGGAGTTAGAATCAATAGGACTTTCTAATGGATTGGATGTGGGCAAAGAAGGGAAGTGAGGAGTCAAGAATTAATCCTAATTTTCTGACTTTAATAAAAATATAAATGATGGTGCTCTTTACTAAGATGAAGACAAATAATGGAGGTTCACCTTAGGGGTTGTATCAGTCACTACCATCAGAAAACGGGGAGTAATTCTTGACTTCTTCTTCCCCCTGCCTCCCGGACATTTAATCCATCTTCTCCATCGACAGCAATGCTATCTTCAAAAACCTGGACCTCTCTTTTTTCTGGGTGCTGAACATTCACTCCATCAGAAAATCCTGTTGGCTCTGCCTTCAAAATATATCCAAAGTCTGACTACTTTTTACCAGCTCCACTGCCATCTCTCGGCTGGATTACTGCCTCTTTCTGGTCACCCTGCTTCCATCTTCCCAACTCCCACCCCAGAGATTATTCCCAAAGTAGCAGGCAGCAGCAAGAAACATCCCTTAGAAACCTAAGTCATATCACATCTCTCATGTGCTCATAATTCTCCAATGGCTTCCATTTCACTCAGAGTATAGGCCAAAATTCATACAGTGGCCCCCATTACCTCTCTTTGAACTTCCTACAACTCTCATTTGGGTTCACTCTGCTCCATCCACGTGGCCTCCGTGTTATTTCTGTAGCACCCTAGACAAGCGACCCCCTCAGGACTTTTGCACTGGTTGTTCCCTTGGCCTGGTAGTTCTTCCTCCAGGTGTCCTTTTCTTCCTCGTTGTTGTCTGAATGTCACTTCAATGAGGTCTACCCTTACTGAAAATGAAAATTGCTTACCTGAGTCCAAGCTTTCCTCCTCTATTGATTTTAGCAAATTAAGCCATAAAATAAAATTAATAATTTATTTTTTATCACTTTCTTGTGTATTATCTGTCTCCTCTTGTTAGTATGTAAGCTTGACAAGGGGACAGATTTTTGGATGGGGAACAGAAGAGGCTGTTTCATTCACTGCCTTTCCCACATTCAGAACAGTACCTTGAACATAGCAGAACTCAGTAAATACAAGCTGTGTAAATAAACATCACCCTAAAAGTATGGATTTTATTTTACAGATAATTGGAGAGCTGCCAAGAGTGACAGGGTCATATGTAGGTTTTAGAAAGATTGCTTTCATGGCAATCTTGAGAGAGGATATTGTGGACTGGAAGTTCACGTCCTCCCAACATTCACACATTGACATCCCCCATGGGATGGTATCGGGAGGTGGGGCCTCAGGGAGGGGATTGGGTCGTGAGAGCGGATGGAGTCCCTGCAAGGGATTAGTGCCCTCAGAAGGGTCTGAAGAGTCCGGAGTTCTCCCTTCGGCCAATCCAAGAAGACGGCCCTCTGCAAGCCGGAAGAGGATTCTCACTAGAATCTGACCATGCTGACACCCTAATCTAGACTTCCATCTTTTAGAGCTCTGGCAAATAAATTTCTGTTGTATTTAAGTCACCCAGTCAATGGTACCTAGTTAAAGCAGCCCCAACTGACTAAAACATAGGAGTTAGAGGGGGAAAAAGTACAAGCAAGAATGGAATTAGCTGTGCAGGAATCCAGGTGGTTATACAAAAAAATAGAGTTAACCCCTGGGCAGGAGGAGAGAACATGGAGGCCTTTGTTTATGCAGAGCTGGTCTTTGTATCCACGAAGTCATTCCAATTAGCTAGTGTGAAATGCGGGGACGCAGCTACGTCTTTCCATAGTCCTGTCAATACCGACGCATACACGTTCCCCTCACAGCCTTACAAAGCCCGCCAAGGGCATTTGCTTCAAAATACTTGAAAAGAAAGCCACACTAACTAACAATAATTGATTCTCAAGGGAATCTACAAGAGAACAATAAGAAACACTTAGAAATGCAGAAGCACAAAAGTCATATTCAGTTCTGGAAAGACCTGGAGCTTCTGGGAGATGATTTGGGTTTGAATCTAGGCTTTCCCACTTACAACTGAAAGACCTTACTCAACTTATCTTACTGTTCTGTTTATTCTGTTCTATTTATTAACTGGTGAGACTGACATAATAACAATGACCACAAAGCCTTGCCGTGAAGACCAGATATAATACTGTATCTCAATAGGGCCTTAAAGCACTTAGCACTTAACAGAGAGTCCTGCTAGGCTGCAGGGGCAGTGCCATCTACTATTATGTGCCATGATAAATTATAATTATCCATTCTATAGCCAACTTTCTTATAAGATAACAAGCTACTAGAAGACAGGAATCACGTGATAATACTCTTGCATGGCCCAGAGTCATCAAGAGTGAATGAATGAACGAAGGAAGGAAGGAATGAAGTCACTCTCTTCATCACCTGTACAGCACTGTGTATACTTCAAGCTCTTCACACAAAGACTGACTGTCTTCCTGAGGCTAGCCCCAGGCTGATGGGCACAGACAACAAGGGAGAAGGCAGATAGGCACTCACACTGCACAAACCCTAAAATCCCCAGAGCACAAAGCACTTTGCTACATTGTGACCCCGTGGCTGAAGTTCATGAATTTAAATTCTGGGTTCAAACAATGCAAGATAATCCCCCACCCCAAGTGATTATTCCAGAAAAGCAATGCCACCACAGGGCTGGCTTAGAAACTTGTCTTAGCCTGCTTTCCACAACACCTGCTACAATAAAAGTGACTTCACGTAAGCCAGAATAGGGTGCTTGGAGAGAGGGAAGGCCAAGGTCCAGTTGGAAATGTGCTTCAGCATCTGGATGCAGTGACTGCACAGGCTGCTGTTCTGTGGAAAAAGTCTGGGCTAACGCAATGTGTTTTGCACAACTGCTCTGGAGCGAGAATTGAGAAGCACGAGACAATCCTCGATGGGTGCTTGACTGATGCAACTGACATCAATCATCCACGGGGTGCGGGTATGTGCTTTTCTAAGAGGAAATAAATATTACAGGCACAAGCTGGAAACGAGTGAAAAATGAGTCCACATCTCAGTCAGATGAAACAGCAAGGGTTCCAGAGCCAGAAAAGATCCTATCCTATTTTTTCTTCATCCTGAAATTATCCAGATGGACTTTTTTTTAAAAGTACCAATCTAGCCACATGCTTGGAATGATGAACTTGCTTTGTGATGGAAGATCTGTATTTAATTGTAAAAGAGACAAAATATCTATTTTTTCAAATGTAGAATTTAGATCATATTTGTTTTTCTAAACTCTCTTCTTTTCCGTCCTTTGCTTCTCTTTCCCTCTCCATTCTCCTCTCTTCTGCTTTAGATGGGGTATTTATGACTGCATGTTTAGAACATACTGTGGACAATGTAATAATGAAACAGACACTTTCAGACATGGCATGTGAGAGATGATGTGCACATAAAACAAAACATAAAAGAGGTCACTTGCTCATGCAGTGTCCTGTATAACAACAGTGTGCTGTAAAACAAGAGCTCAGAGTTCACAAAAGAATAAATGAGAATAAGGAAAGGTGAACTGCAAGGGAACCATGGAAAGGCCATTGCTAGAGCACCTGTAATCTCTCCAGGCTGTGCTCACTACTCTGAGTTTTAGCATCTCCTGTGTAAAATATGGACAATAACTGTTCCTATCTCAGGGGTTTTGAGAGGATTAAATGAGATAGCACGTGAAAAGCTCTTGGAACAAAGTCTGGGAAATAACCCTTCAAAATAAATATTAGATATTGTGGTTATTATGAATATCATTCGAGGATTAACAAGATCAAATATACAAATCCTTCCCATAGATGAATAACACACTTAATAAGGTGCATTGCTGTTGTTATTATTACCACCATCATTACTGTTATTCATATTTTATCTCTTCAATTAACAGGTGGTTTCTACCTCTTTGTTTGGCTTCTCTGGTCTGATGCTTTAGTGGATAGTCTGTTTAGTGCTTGGTTCAGATTTTGCCCCATTATCCTAGCTTGTAGATTTCCTAAGATTTCACTCTCTGGAAGCCATGAGTCAATCATGCCTTATCCATGTGTTCAAGGAAACTGTGTACGTAGAACTGCCCAAAGTGGAACTCCAAATGCAGCTTGATTGGTTGATGGTGTACAGTCAACTAACTAGATAAAGGCCAATAATGCCCATGACTCCTATGAAAAACCATCCTGGAATATTATGGAAGGTGAGTTGTTTGTTTTTTTAATGGTAAAAACAATAAACAACTCTTCCCTGCAACACCATAACTTTTGGGCAAAGATGGCTCATAAACAGCAACAGAGCAAACTTTGAGCCAAACACTGAGAAAAGCATTCCCAGACTGACACAGATGTTCAATTTGCATACTAAGTCCACAAAAACCTGGTGATGGACAGCTTCATGGACAATGCACACGGCACAAAGACTTGTTTTACTGGATCATTATCCTTGGTTAAAAAAAAGCCTCCAGGTTGTATCATCTATGAGTTCTGGGTCTGAGTCTGCTAAGGGGGCTTACACCATGATGCGGAATTGAAAAGGGCCATATTTCAACAACAGGTTTCCAATGTGTCACAGAAAGGGAATGGATGTTTAAACTGAAAGTTGTATAAATACATGGTACTAGTTTAAATAGGAAAATATAAAGCCCCAGTCTCAATGTGGCTTAGGTATACAGTGATGTCTTGCTTCCTGATATTCCTAGCACTGGTTATTAAGACCAATCAGACGTTATTTTATACTCACAGAGTTTCCTTTCCAGACAATGAGCTCCTGAAAACCAGGGACTGATGGGGGGTGAACTCATTTAATTCATCTCTGTAGCCTTTCACAAGAACGAGGGCAGAGAACATGCTCTTTGAAGCCAGCCATCCACCTATGCTTCCATGGACTTTGAAAGAGAATTTGAGGCAGCTAAGTATAAAACAGCAATACACTAAAAAATGGAAACTAACAGTTATTTGTATCCCCAACTAGCTTTGGATCAGATCATTTTTAATTTGATTGAACATTTAAAAGAGCTGGTGGGAAAATCAGACCATAAACAGATGATTTCAATATAACATAGCAAAAGTGAGGTTGGGAGATTGAGTCTTAGTCTCATTTTCTCTTGTCTTCCACATGTAATCTCTCTGGGGCCAGCTGATCTCCTGACCTGAATTCTCAGTCATCATTGCCACTGTTCCCATTCAAGCCCTCATGGCTTTTTGTCCATGGACTAACCTACTAACTCCGGTCTCCCTGGCTCCAGCCACACGCGCTAGGGCCTTCTTCCTCAGTGCTGCTAGCCAGAGTTCTAACGACTGAGATCTGAACACTCCTGTCCATTTTCGAAACCTTTCACTGCTTCCCCTTGGTTTAGATCTACTAGATAAAGTTCAATTCCTTAGCATGCTTTACAGGGGATTCTTATGATGTGGTCCCTGCCCAACTCTCTTTCATTGTAAGTCATTCACTCTAAGACAAGTTAATGCCACCACTGAAATTCTGGACTATTTGCAATTACCTTCAAACATGCCTTGTTATTTCCACTCCCATGTCCTTGTTCCTATGCCAGTTCTCTTGCCTAGAAGAGTATTCCTACCCTTCTTTGCCTCGTTTGTTCTTATTTATCTTATAAGGCTCAGCACAAATGCCTGCTTCCCTGCAGAGTTTCTTAACCTTCCATTGTGCCAGCTCTGTGCCTTGTACCTCTGGCTCAGTGCTCAGCCCACTTTTATGGACCTTCTGTCTTCCCTGTTAGACAACTGCAGGCATTCAGCAAATTTTTAGCAAGCACCTTCTAAGAACTGAGCTGTATACAAAGAGAAGCATCCTTGCCTTTAAGGAGCTCACATATCTCTGGAAAAGACAGAATGGTAAACCAATGAGAATAACAGAATATGATAAGAAGTAGAGGTGTCTTAAAGGATAAGCAAAATTATCAAGGTGGTAAAGAACTCTGAGCAGGGAGGCCAGCCCATACAAAGGCATGAAGGGGTGGAATAATCGAAGTCCTGGGGAAGCTCTGAGTAAGGTGATCTAGCCTTGGCGACAAGTACGTGTGTGGACCTGGGACCTGGAGGGGATATACTGCAAAGAAAATGATGCACACAGGAAACTATTTGAACTATGCCCCAAGGGTGATGGGGAACCACTGAAGGATCTGGGCTGGAGAGCAGCATGGTCCTTTTTACAAAGTACAGTTCCACTCTCGCTGCCATGAGAATGGACTGTTGTGTGAAAGAGATGGGAAGCCGGGTTAATCATCATCGCCTAGACAAACATCCATTCCTTCAGTAAGCACGTGCTGTGTATGCTCTGTACGTCAGACTGTACACTGAGAGGAAGTTAATTCTTCTCATTTAGGGTTCAGCAAAACTTCCGGATATTCAGTATACAGGTAGTTTGACAAAATGAGCTAGTCACGGGTATAAAAACATTAAAGACCATAATGAAAAAGTATCAGCTTACCAATTTCCCAGTAACACTCTGTCCACCTTCATTTAGCCAGAACCCAGGAACCATAGCTGAGAAATAAGGGCCCCAGACGCCTGGTACAAAAATCGGGTCTTTGCTAATCTGGAAAGAAAAGGACAAAATGTGTGAAAATATTGACCTTCAGGACTAGAAGGAGCCTTCTCCTTCTCCCATCTGGTGTTTCTATGACTATGGAATTCAGCTTCTTATTAAACACCTTACAGTGGGGAAGTCACTACCTCCAAAGGAAGGGCATGGCTTCATCTCCGGAAATCTTTCTGATAAATTCATTTAGATGCCAGGATAGCAAAAGAGATCATTTTGGAAAGAAACTAATGAGACATTTCCTCACTGGCTCTCTCTCCATGGCAGACAGATTGCAAAAATGGTCCCTATTTTCTACCCATCCATGAATCCGCCCCCTTTGCAATGTGACCTTGCAGTTCCTCTCATGGATCTTGAATCTGGGCCAGCCTGGTAATTTATTTTGGCCAACAGAATGAGCTAGAGGGGAAACTGTGCCAGTTTTCCAGGCCTAATCCTCGAGGCCTGTGTGCTTCTCCTCCACTTGCTCCGCTACCTTTGCCATGAGAGCATGCCCAGGCGAGCCTGCTGGGAGGAAATCATGCAACACAGCTGAGTCAGCCCAGCTGTTGCAGGTGATGCTCACGTACATGATGAGACAGCAAAAACAAAATCCTCCTAGTGGACCAGTGGCTAACAAGTCCAGATCACCAGAATCGCCCGGCCATCTGATAGGTTTATGAACAAAAACACATCTTATGTATGTCACTAAAATGTTGTGTTTGTGTGTTACTCAGCATTTTTGTGGTAATGCATAACTGATATATTCCCTTCCTTCTACCTACATTTATTAGTCACCCTACAGGATGCCATCTCCCTCTCCTGGGTGCTGGAGACACAGAAATGAATCAGAGTTCTTTCTTGTCTACAAGAAGCTGCCCATCTTGAGGGAGTTCCACAAGTAAACAGACAAAGAGAATACAATGTGGTCCATGGGATGGTAGAGACAAACATATATCATGGGGGGACACGGGGAGTGAGGAGGGAAATGATCCAGACGTGGCTTCTTACAGAATGGGACATAAGCTTAGACTTATAGGATTTCACCACATAAATAGAACAGACATTTCAGGTCAAGAAAAGAGTTGGAGCCCTGACTGGTGAAGCTCAGTGGATTGAGTGACAGCCTGAAAATCAAAAGTTTGCAGGTTCAATTCCCAGTCAGGGCACATGCCTGGGTTGCAGACCAGGTCCCCAGTAAGGGGTGCACGAGAAGCAACCACACATTGATGTTTCTCTCCCTCTCTTTCTCCCTCCCTTCCCCTCTAAAAAGAAATAAATAAAATCTTAAAAAGAAAGAGAGAGAGAGGAAGGAAGGAAGGAAGGAAGGAAGGAAGGGAGGGAGGGAGGAAAGAAAGAAAGAAAGAAAGAGAGAGAGAAAGAGAGAAAGAGAGAAAGAGAAAGAGAAAAGAGCTGGAACAACGCTATGCAGGTGAGGTGCACAGGTGAGGTGCACTGAATAGTCAAGGCACCTCCACTTTTTGTAGCCGCCCATGGAACCTTTCAGGTGTCAGGAAAATATATGAAGAGAAAAGCCAGGACAGACAAGGCTGGACTATGTGTTCACTCCTCTGGACTGGCACATGCTTCTCATCCATCCAGCAGGGATGGACGCCAAAGTCGGGTTTATGTTTGTGGAAAGGTATAATTTGAGGGTGGGGGATCAAGGGAATTAGGCACACCAGGTCCACTCCTGCATGTCTTGAGGCTGGGCAGAGAATCAGCCACTCATTTATTCTACAAATATTTATTCAGTCCTTCTTATATGCGTGGTCCCATGCCACGTGCTGGGGATACAGAAATGAACTAAATATGCATAATTTCTGCTCTCATAAAGTTTATAGTCCAGCATTTCAGCACAGGGACAAACCTTCTTCAAATGTCTTGACCCCAATTATTCCAGTTCCCTTTTCACTAAACTATGAGCCCTCGAATAAGAAGGATTTCCAACTCCCAAACAGCAAGGAGGTAAGGGAAGACAAGGAAACTCAACAACACTGTCAACCTTAAATGCTGTCAAATAAAAAAAATATGAAAAAGAGACATCTTACACCTCAAACAGAAAAAGTAATCTCAGGGAAAAAAGACCAGCTTCTACAAGAAAAGACAGTTGAGCTTACACTGACATAGTCACTCCTTTTCTTACTGGTTCAGAGGACGTTTCCCGAACTCCTGTAGTGATCCACATCTGTGCCACGTGCTGGGAATGAATGGTAATCAAAAGAGCAAGTCCCAGGCCCTCCTGGAGCCTGCATGCCTGACAGAGGCAGACTAGGTGGCCCAACCATTCAGGTCTGACCAGCATTCCCCGAGGTTTAGCAGTGAAAGTGCTGTGCCCTGGACAACCCTTCAGTCCTAGGCCAACTGGGACACTGACTGGTCACCCTGAGACAGATATTGGTAAAATCATGACACAAACGTGGAATTACAAACCGAGATAAGGAAATGAAGGAAAATCAAAGGTTACTATAAGAGCATGTAAGTGAGGTACATAATCTAGGGGTCAGGAAAGGCTTTTATAAGAAGATGATGCAAAACATATATAGAAATTATTCAGATAGGTGTGAGGGTGTGTGTGTGCATTTGTGTATGAGTGTGTGTGATATGAAGTGTTCCAGCCAGAAGGAACACTTAATGAATGGGCTTCAGTTTTATTACTTGATCTTCGCCAGTGAAAATTTTATCATACACCAACACTAAAAACTACTCCCTAAGCTGCTTTGGGGTAAATAAGACAGTCCATATTCACAACCACTTAGGACTTAGGGTCTGAAAGGACAGGTAGATGGACACCCACCAAAATAAACTTGTCTCTTTTTATGCCCTGCACCACTTTCCTTCCAGAACATGTAGCCCCATTTGATAGGTTAGCCTCAGAGAGGCTGAAAAAGCTGTCCACAGTCACACAATGAGTAACTGGCCAAGATGGGATTTGAACCCAGACAGATGTTGGCCTCGAACCATATATGTTTTTTTAATTGTATAAATAAATTGCTCAGAAAGGTCATGCATTGCTCCCCCACCAAATCTCACAGTTTCAGCACGTTCCTGGGTCAGCTGCAGCAGAACTTCGTTAGACACTGTGGCTCTGCTGCTCAGAAACGCCAGGTGGAGGCTCTGCCTGGCTCCGTCCGGGGAGAAGGTTTTGAGTGGACTCCTGTCTGTGCTCAGACATTTGGAATGGCACATGCTTCTCATCAGACATGCTGAGTAAAGCAAGGAGACAAAGACACAGCAGTGTTTCCCAGAGCACTTCCAAACACTCCTAAACTCCGTGCTCTTGGAGAAACCGAGTAATAGTTTGTTTTGAGGGGGAGAGAAAGAGAAAGCACATTTGTATATTTATGTGTGCTTTAATCCTTTGCAATAAACCTAAATATTTAAAAATATTTTGGTGAAAGCTGTTTCCATGCTGATGGCTAACTTGGCCTGGAGGCTGTTCTCTTAGCCAAAAGGAGAGAGTTCGTTTTCCTCTGCTGATGACAGGTGTCCTTATAGGATGCTGACTTCCCAGTAATAATGGTGCTGCTGGCAACGACAGCAGCTAAGATTGACTGGGTACTTACTAAAGGCCTTATTATAAGCACATTACCGGAATTAAATCACTTACGCCTCATAAAAATCCTAAGGAAAGATTCCATCATTATTCCTATTGTACAGAAGTATAGACTGAAGCAGAGTTAAATAACACGCCCAAGGTTACGACAACACAAAGCAGAGAGGTATCACACTCTTCGGGTTCTAGTTGCAGCTCTGCCAAAATATGGCCGTGTTTTTAGGCTACCATTTGAACCCTTCATTTGCCTTTCAAGGGCAGAAAGCAAGAGCCATTAGAAACACAGACTCACTCAAACTGAACACACCTGGCCTTGAACACAGGTAGGTTAGGGAAACTTCATTTCCAAAAGGCTTTGACAAGTTTTCCTGACACAGGTGTGAAGAACAAAGAAGAGAGCATGCATGGGTCAGAGTCTTATCTTGATTCCATTCACAACTGCCATTCTCGCTAGGGGAGCTTACAGAGGCAACCGTCTGGGCCTCAGTTTCTTCAGTTCCAACATGGGAGGAATGATATGAATGTTGGAAAGATTAAATAATCTGTCACACATAAATAGCATATCATTTGTGTTAAATACCAAATAAACCTTATTTGTCCTCGAAGGGAGGCTTGTACGACAGCACAGTCAGGTGCCTGGGTTGAATGACCACATCCAACATGACTGAAACCATGTAAGAAGGTGTCTTGATTAATCCTTGGTCTACTGAGTCAACATTCTTGATAATGAAGTAGAAGAGGATATAGAAACAAAGCTTATCATATTTGCAGGTGATATAAACTTGGAGGATTATTTATTTTTGACATGATCAAATCAAGATTCAAAACAGCTTCAAAGAGTTAGATCATTAAGCAAAATACAACGAAAAGACAGTTAACATTTACAGTTAAAATTTGCACATAAAAGGTAGTGGCGATGTTTTCTTTCACAATATTCTTTTTCATGGGTGTTGGTACACCAGTATTCAATTTAGTACTGTTTAAACTGTATGCAGACATCTGATATATTCTCTCATTATGTGTAATATAAAGAAAACTAATGAAAGCCACAATGAAACAAAATATTTGGCTGCACACTATATGCCAGGCACTGAGATCAGCAACAAGGCTATAAAAATAATAGGCAAAATACTAATAATAATAACAGTAGTAGTATGGCAACAGTGTGGCATGGCCCCTTTCATCAAGGAGCACCTAGTCTGACCAGGCAGACATAAAAATTATGACGAAGTATGCTAAGTGTTAGGTGAGGTAGGAGAGGAGTATGGTAGGGGCTCAAACTGCCTGGGAGGAGGAGCATCTTACAGGAGCAGCCAACACCGGAGCTAGGCTTGAAGGAGGGCTAAGTGTTTCCTGAGGCAGAGAAGAAGGAGCATCCCAGGCAGGAAGGGCCTTGTGGGTGAGGCTCCATCATGAGGCTGAAGAAGCATTTTGATTTTTATGAGGGCTTAGCTTAAAGTTCTGCAATTTACTCTAAATAAAAAAAATAGTATGGTTTGAAGGATGGACATATTTTTGCATCAACATACCCTATTGCTTGTCAAAAAATCAATTTTTGAAAAGCTGTGGCTGAAAAAAGCCTCAGTGAAACCACTCTCTATGTCAGTCAATAATAACATAGAAATAAGGATAATAATGAGAAATAATAAAATAGTATTTGCTAATGTTACTGCAGGCTTCTTATTGTGCCAAAGCAGCTTCTAGGCTCTTTAGAGACACTGTCACATTTACTACTCATGACAACCCAGTGAGATAGGTCCTATTATTATACTTATTCCACAAATGAGGAAATTTAAGCTGAAAGAGATCAAATAACTAGTAAATAGTAGAGAGGAATTTCAGGATACAAGCTCTGAACTCCCAACATATTTCCCTCTTTAGACCTTCTCCTCCTCATTTATAAAAATAAATAAAATTGGACTAGAGATGTTTCATATCTCTTTTGTCTCTGAAATCCTCTAAGATTCCATGACGTTGAGTCACTCTACCCCAGCTGGTCAACCAGAACTCTCCAGCAAGCTATTTCCACACAGACTCTGCCCTCACGTGGCCTGGGGCTCATGGGGTTGCATTGGGTCGCCTCTTGGAGCTTCTCTGAGTCCTCACTTTGCTCTATTACCCCTCTGACCTGTGGCCAAGATTACTGCAGGGTTACTTGACTATGACCGTCATTGGGTGCATTTAGTGGCTACTATCTATAATATCTCTTATTAGCTGAGTAAATACCAGCTAAATACCAGTTGGCCAAAAAGACTGTTTAGTTTTTTCCGTAAAAGACACATTTTTCATTTTCACCAATAATTTTATTTATTTGGATATTTTGAGTATGTTGGCTGTCTCCTGCGTGATAGAATGTTGATTGTTCTCAATTAATGTCTCGATTTGATGGCTATGAACCTCAACTGGTCTACCTGACTGTGTGGAGCATCACCCAGAGAGAAATCTCCAGCACAAAACTTCACAAACCATTCAGTCACAGCACCTTCTCCATACACTGCACAAATCTTTTTTTGTTTTTGTACTTCAGTTGTGTTTTTACCTTTCTTGAAATAAGAAAATATAATATGCAGAAAATGTGTATTTTCTTCCATCTTTAATATTAAAATGGCTACACGAAAATTCACCAATTTTGATGTTTTTTTAAGTGCACACTGATATGACAGCTAACACAATACAATCTAACAAAATTATTTTGAATGAAGTGAAAGACAACTAAGAAATACTACAGCTAGCTTATGGAAAAACTGAACAAACTTTTCGGCCAATCCAATATTTATTGAATTCAAACTACTGTTTTAAACATGAAAAGATATAGAAAGATGGGCCTCTGAGCCATGTCAGACTTAATCCCTGCCCTCCTGAAGTTTACACTTAGAAGGAGCTGAGGCACAGGACTGGGCTGCGGAGTAAGTCAGGCATCGAGTGGCTTGTGAGTGTACATTTACTTTCAGGCTTCCAATTACCCTGACAGTGTGTGGAGTCAAACCTTCGCAGCCCATTTTCAGCTGAAGAGACAGGCAGGCACAGACATGAGGAGGGTCAGCAAACTGCCCAGGATCACCAGGGTCAGGAGTGGTGGAGCAGGGATTAGAAGCCTTTCTCCACGAGCTCCTGCCTCTCTTCATGTCTGTGTCCAAGCTGGCTCTATTGTGGGATACCACTGGCTGTGTTTCACCTAAGGCTCTGTTACGGTCAGCTGGCTTTCTCTGCAGTGATAAAGCCCAGGCGCCTGCTCACACCACTTTGGGAGAGATGAGTGGGCTCAGAGCAGAGCAATGCCAGCCCCATCAACTTCTGCCCTCCTCCTCCCCATCATCCGGAGGGTGGCCTAAGCCTCTGGCTGGGGTAGGAGGCAGGCGCCAGTGGTCCTGGGAGGGAACAGGAGGTTTTGTTTTGAGTGCCTCCAGCCAGGTTGGGAATTTTAGAGGCTAGCCGCAAGCATGTGTGGAACCGAGTATTTCCGTGGTGGCTCATCTCTCCTTCCAAATGGAGTGTGCTATCATCTTACTAGAAAAAAACCATTTATACACATTCCAGCCAACTCCCAGCTCACTACACAATACAGAAAAGAGCATAGAGAATTCCGTTTATGAATGGGGACTCTAAGCATTCACCTCTATGTTTGCACTTCTCAGTTTCAATTGTAACAAGTTATTTGCCTCTGCAAAACAGGGAGGAAATATGTCTTCTTATTTTGAAAGAATTTCTAAATTTATAAATTTAGTCATATGAGGATACACCTTGGGGTCAGACAAATCTGGGTTTCAATTCTGGTTAGGTCACTTATTAGCCTTTGATTCTCTCTGAGACTCAATTTCTTCATCTACAAATGGGGATCATCTCATCTATCGGAGTTTTTCCATGAATCCTAAGTGGTATAACGTATATAAATGTTCCAGGACATAAATGTCCTCAGGAAATCTGAAGCAACAGATGGTTTAATTCTACTCTTTTTTTGGGACAGTGGAAAGATTTGGAGCCCAAAGTCTTGGGTTCAGGTCCAGCCCTTATTAGCTCTGTATCTTTGACAGGTTCTTCTTCCTCTTCCCTCCTGGATGCTTTCCTCTGTGTTCCCCTCACCCACCACATCTCCTGAGGGTGACCCATCCATTTCCATGTGTGTGATAACAATGTTTATGTGGTTGAGTCCCAAATTTTTATCCCAAAGTTGGGTCTTGCTCTTGAGTTCTATGTTGGACATTTGACCTGAATGTCTAATCAACTTGTCTAAAATAGAACTTGCCTTCCTTCCTCCCAAAGCTACTCTTGTTTTGGAGTTCCCGTCTCAAGGAATGGTACCCTATTTACCCATCCCCCAGGATACCATTCTTGACATTTTTGTAACCGGAAAAGACACCGTGGCGTTCAGGTTGCCTGTCGCTACCAACCCAATCAGCAATGACAGCAACTGAATCTTTATGGGGACTTTATGCAGATGGTTGGCAATCTGAGAAGATGGTGGGTTCATACCCTAACAGACCATCTTGCCTTCTGTTTTTAGGACAGACCTTTTATAAGGGGGGAATAAACAAGGTGCAGTGAGGGCTTTGAGATTCAGAAGCTGCAACATTCCTGTCCTGGGCAGCTAGCTCTTCCCAGGGGAGGGTCGTCTGCTCTCCCTGGAACACAAGGCCCGGATGCCTCCAGTTGTCCCCAGGCGGTAATCTCTAGCCAGTGCCCCAGGAGGTCAGCTGTTTTCCCAGGAGCCAGGATGGGCCTTACCTGTAGTTTCTGAAACAAAAGCTTTAACATATACATTACTTGCTAGACTTCTAACTTTTTACCTTAAGCTAAAATTTTCCAAGTCTTGAGCCCCCTATCATTTTCATCTCTCTCCTCTTCCACCAGAGGCTGCATGTACTGTCACCTCTATTTCTCAAATACAAGCTGTTCTGTGTCTCCCCATTGCCCCTGTATTAGTCCAGTCCTTTATCGCCTCTTGCTTAGATTATTGTAACAGTGATTAAGCTGGTGTTCTTGCCTCAAATATTGTCCTCCACCCTCCACCCCCCCACATCTGGCTCAGAGACTCTAGCTTCCATACCTCCAGCACAACGGTCTCTCTAAAACACAAATCCAATTGTATGATTTCCCCTATTTAAATCCTTTAGACATTCCCTGTGACATATGAGACTATGCTGATCTGGCTTTTATCTATTTGTCTGGCTTAATCACACATGTTATCATTTCTCCATCCATTGCCCCATCATTTTTCACTGCAACAAGCCCACTACAGCCTAGACATTCCCCAAGTGTGCCATTTTCTTTCTCATCTCTTCTCCTTCACAAATTCTCTTCTCTCCATCTAAAAGGCATTCCCTCTCACTTTCCCCTGACTAACCCTCACATATCAGCTCAAAATTACCTGCTCTGGGATGCTTTATCGAAACCCTGACTCCTTCCCCAGTGCTGGCTTAGTGGTCCTCCCAGCATCGTCCCTTAACTCGCTGGACTTCCAGACTGTAGGCTGTTGTAACACACGTTATGTAAGTGTGCATACCTCTATCTATAAATATACATGTAATGTGTACTTAATATGCAATATCCTTTATGAACTGAATCACCACACAAATACAGGGCATTGCTAAGCTTATCATTAGCATAACAATGCCCCTAACATTAAGAGCAATACTAGCTTATAACTCCTGTCTAATCACATGTAAGTGGCAAGTGGTTAATCAAGGTCCAGCTTGCTCAATAGTCTTCTCCTCTATGTGGAGGTTTCTGAAAGGTTAAGAGTCCTCCGGTAAAGAGTTTGTCCTTCCTAGAAACCCAATCCCTTTATTTCAGTTTAAGCAAAATAGGAACACATAAAACTTGTTCACAGAGAACTCCTGGGGCTTTGCAGTTTGAGCAGGCAGGGATGGCAGTGAGCCGGTTTGTGACCCAACAAAATTTAGTCACACCTCGGTAGTCGTCAGCTTCAGACCTCATCAAACCCTGTACTCGTCATGTTTTGATGAGCAAAAAATGTTTCAGCACTCGGCGCTTGCTAGGGACTGGTCTCGCTAGGACTTGTATGAGTTGGTTCCAGTATTCATCGGTTTTGGCACTCATCACAAATTCCAGAATTAAGTAATGATGAGTATGGAGGTACCACTGTGGTCTCCAAATCTGGGGTAGAGGGAGGCAGCCGAATATTGTCTATGATGTCTTGAATTATTTTCAAAGTATTTTGGATTCCTTAAACCTTTAATTCCTCATTCTTCAGCATTCTGAAACCCTTATGTGATCACAATAGAAATATAATTCACGTTTCTTGTTCATTTATACTTAATGCACCCAAAGTAGCTTTGCAAAAGACTGAATAGCCAAGAAAACTCTGAGGCCTTTCTAAAGTTCTTCCAAATGTTCTTTCCTCTACAGACAAGAAGCCATACTTGGCCTTCTCTATGTACATCATTGATTGGTTCCAGGCAGCTCGGACTGGTTTTCAGCTTTCAAAGCTCCAAGAGCTCTATGACTCCAAAGATACAAAATCATGTCTTGCATATTTTTTACAGCCCAGGCAATCTGTGGTAGATAAGTAATTACTGGTCCCCTCTGTGGATTCTGTAAGGGAGGAAGGCCAGGCAGGGTGGGGTGGGAGAGGGAGATGAGGAGGAAGAGAGCTCTGTGACACATTTGTCAGAATGGATTCTTAGCTCTGCTGCTCTGATGTCACATTGTGAGTTAAAGCGTCAGAATCAGAAGCATACCTTCTCTTTCTGTTACATCCCCCAGGAGTGAGCAGAGTACCAGTTATTAAGCAGTTTTCAAACATGGCCCAGCCAATGCTCTGATTTGATTCTACACTAAATATAGGGAAAAGCAGATCCCTCTTACAGATTTTAGGACTCAGTTAAACAGACACCTGGGGGCGGACTCACAGGCGAGGCTGAGGAGCAGGTACGGACAAGGACCATACAACCATTTCCCTTGCAACCAGCGCATGGCACCCTACTGCACAGTGCCTCCATCAGACATCTGATTTCCTCCCGCTAAATCACAGACGCTTTCCTTCCTGCCCCGCTCCTGATCAGTTTCTACTCTTCCCTTATGACCTTTTGCTTTGATACCAATCTAGCCTCAGGTATCATCTCATAAATCTGACCACAGACTTAGCATTTCTGGTTTGACTCCCAATGGTCTGTTTTAACTTGATCTGGGACCTTGTTCCTTGGTGTGTTCATCTGAAAAATAAGGCAGATGGGGCCTCTTTTACAGACCTGTAATGATTAAATGTGCCACAGTCTATTACAGGCCTTGGTACGGCACCTGGTACATTCAGTGACCCAGAAATACATAACCTGTGTTAATGTCATCACCTCCACACTGGCCAAGGTACACTTCTTCTTTATGGATTGGAATGTATGTATCGTTTCATTTTAAAAAGTAAAGTCTGACACCATCTTGACTAGGATTCTAAAGTGGGGTACAGAGGTGGCACTGGTTCTAGAGAAGACAGCAAGATAAGAGTCAACACTCACTTAGATGGGTTAATTTCTCACTGCGAGATCTTTCACTGGGAATAAAGACAATTGAGGGTTTACCCTGTTAAAAACATATGAAGATCAAAGAGAGCCTTGGGTGATGTATATCAGGGCATTGTTTCGTGAAAGTCAGAATGTCTGTGTGTATGAATCAATCATTGCCCTTAGGAAGTGCTCCCCAAACAGAACCTGCTCCTGCTTCCCAGGTATCGTACAGAGAATCTGGGACATGTCGCAAGTGTAGACCTGCTGACTCTTCACACGCACAACTCTCTATCCATCTCTGGTCTGATCGAAGATGACAAGGCTAAACTGACTGGACAAAGTGAATTAAAAACTACCCACAAACTCTTGGGTAGCTTCCCTACTAAATGACTGAAAAGCGTTATATACTTACAAGTGTTTATTAAATGTCAGCTTAGGGGCTTGAGGTGAAGAAGGTGACCCCTTACGTCTGAGGAGACTGACGAGAGAATTAAAATACAGTGATGTTTGGATGGGAAGAGGTCAGGAGAAGAGAGACGAGAAAGGGGGTGTGAAATCCAACACTCTCTGGCTACCTCACGTGTTACCAGGGACGGCACATAAACAAACGGCACGTGCACCGGCATCCCGGCAGACAACCTATCACGGCCCTCCTTCCTTCCTGCCATTTCTGCACTATGTGCCCAGTGTGCCAGGGAGCCACTGTAATCAGCTGAAGTGACACACGTGCTAAAGCCTCTGTCATCCCCACACTGGACACTTCTGCATACGCTCCTTTTCCTAAGATGCTGGGCCAGCCTGTGTTACAACCAGTTTTCATGGAGAAAGGACCCAAGGTTCAAAGGTATTCACTTAAGTTCCCAGGCTTACAAACAGGACAAAACCAGGATTTAAACTCAAATCTGACTCAAAAGTCCATACCCTTCCCAAGATACTTTTCTTTGTGGGGGGAGGGGAAGGGGAAGGCAAGAGAAGGTTGTAAAAAGGAGAGACAAAGACGTAGGAGGCAGACAGCTGCTTCTTTAACACTGGCCTGGAGGCAGCCCAGCTTGTCCTGCGCCCTGAATGGAATATGGCCCTGACAAATGCAACAGATAGCATGGGATTTTCTAATATGGGGGAGGGGGAGACAGAGAAGAGGAGAGGGGGAAGGGGCGGGGGAGAGATTCCAGTGGTATCTTTTCCCTCTTCTCCACATTAAGTAGCAGTTCTTTGAGAATGTCGTGCCTCACGTTAAAGAAAAAAAAGAAACTACTTCAAATGTGTTTTCCTGTTTAAATGAGGTCTTATAAAAGAGAAATGACTTGCAACACCGAGGCAAGGGGACTAGGAGAATACAGAGCACTCAGAAAGAAAGCTGATCTGGGAGCGTCTGCCCTCTGCCTGTACTCTTACAAAAGACCACACTAATACTCAAGATATGTAAACACAGCAGAACAATCAGAAACAAATGAAATGATGGCTTCAGACTAACAGTGTTCAGCTGTGGGCAATGGCTAGGAGGCAATTTTTGTTATGAATAGATCATCTGCCTGTGAAGCAGGCCTGATTGTTAACCCTTGGCTTAGGCTACCTAGCGTATGAGAATATATCCGGGCCCATCTGGACTTCCTTAGGAAAAAAGAACAGGGGGTTAGAGAGAAAAAGGCACGATCTGTAAAATATATGACATGATATAGGACAAGGTTACAGTTTTGTAAGAGTGGTTTAAATAGAGTTTCTATGTTACTAATCAGCAGTGCATTGAGCTCACAATGTAACAAATGACAACTGTAATGAGGACGCAGGGGGAAAAAGGGAAGGTGGCTAACATTCACCAAGAACCTAGTACATGCTGATTGGTTTATACATATTCTTATGTTTAGTCTTCACAATACTCCTACTGTTTCCTTCAGTTTACAGATAAAGAAATCAAGGCTCAGAAATTTCAAAGTCATGTTTATGGTCATACAGGTGCCAAGTGGTACACTGGGGATTTGATTTGGGTCTGTCGGACTCCAAAGGCCATGCTCGCTCTACTGTACCTGGCTGCCTCTTGGCTACTTGGGAACCACAGAAGCCAAATGAATGCAAGGAGGTCAGTGGAACTGGCCCTTCCCAGATGTTTATCTTTTACTGTGGGTTTATAGCGGGGGTCCATGGGTGCCTACAAGGGTAAGGAGCACTGCCTAAGGCTGCTTTTAATGAGCCAACCAAACCTGACTTCTGGAGGTCAAGTGTGCTTCTCTGTGGTCCTGCCGCTTGTCCTCTCTCCACTCATCATGTAGCAATCAGAGACAAGATCAAATGACACTGGCCACCAGGGCCAGCCAGCCTGGCTTCCAGGATGTGTGAATTCCGACAGGACTCTCTGTGTGTTGATAGCCTCTGTATGTGGTGCAGGCTTATTTGCCATTGGCCTAGCAATTTGAGAATTTGGCTCTCACCTGAAGGACAGATGTCTGAGTTAGGACTAAGAGCTATTTTTCCACTTCACTGGCCTGTTCTTGTAGGGTGGTAACTGAACGCTCAGTCACAGGGGAGGAAATATCCCACCACACCTGCCTCTGGGGCACACGGAGAGGGGGGCACCGGTTGGTGAGGCTGGGGGCTGGTGAGAATGCTTCCTGGAAGCAGACAGGTATCCTGAAGAAAGGGGTCTGGGTTCAGCTAAGTCAGAACTATGGCTCCATGCAGCAAGATGAGACCCTGGTGAATCTCGGTTTCCTCCCACGTGAAAGACAGACAGATTCACCTTCCATGATATTTGGGAAGACAAGAAGCCATGTGAAAAAGTCCTGACATACTGCCTGCACACAGTAATCAACAAGAGAGAGGTGATTACTTAACTTTCTGGACTCTTATTTTTTTAAGCCAGGAAATGTTTAATCTACACCTTTCTGAGTTCTGAGTACAGACAGATACAGTCAATCCTGGTACGATGCACGTAACACAGATATGAGTAGAGGGTGGGGATGGCTGGAGATATGGTGGGTTTTAGGTGAAAAAAATCTGGATCTCATTTTTCATGCCAGACCAAGAGGATTGCTTGGATCTCAGATTGTGCTCCTAGTGGGTTGATGGTTTAAAAAAAAAAGATACATTTATACTGGAGGCATTTCAGTTCACTGAAATGAAATGAAAAGGAGGTTCTGCACTCCTTTTTTTAAGATTTTACAACCTTTTGTCATCTCTGGGCCACACTGGAAGAAGAGTTGTCTTGAGCCACACGTTAAATACACAGACATTAAGGAAAACTGACAAGCAAAAAAAAGGTTTTCAGTAAATTTATGATTTTGTTTTGGGCCGTATTCACAGACATCCTGGGCCACATGTGGCCCTGGGCTGTGGGTTGGACACCCCTCCTTTGCATAATAGCTGCCTCCTGGGGTTGCGGGGCTCTTACTGAGATCGTGGATGCAAGCACCTGGTGTGGTTTCTGACACAGAGTGGGTGCTTAACATGGGGAGTGGGAAGAGGCCTCAGGAAGCATCTGGGCCTAGTGAGAAGAGATCTTCTCCAGAACAGACACACTTCACACATTCCCTGAGTAAACATTTAATTGAGCATCTACTATGTGTCAGGCCCTGGGGAAACAGAGATGAAAAAGTACTATCTTTGTCCTAGTTTTCAGTGTGGTTAGAATGTCTGACAATTAATCTAAGAACAGCAAGATACTCAGATAAGCACTTTAATAAAAGAATAAATTCTTAGTACAAAATGGCTTAAAGAAGGTGGTATGGTCTGGCTGGGATGCAGAATATACAGCAATAATAACAAAAATCACATAAATGTTGAATTATCATATGCTGTGAGCAAAAGACTGTTAGTGACTTCACTTGCACTATTTTATGTAATAATTATGATAGGTCTGTAAGATAGGTAGCTTTATCCCCATTTTACAGATGAGAGAACTGAGGTTTAGAGGGGTTATAAAACTTGCTGAAGGACAGGCAGCTACGGAGCAAGAAATACAAAAATAAAACATCAAACCTGTGAGTGGAAGATCAGGCAGTGGTCAGATCATAAAGGTCCTTTCATGACATGCCAAGGACTGGGAACGGGGGAAAGAATCCCAATTTATGTTTTTCTTGCTTTGTAGCCGTAAGTCCGCAAACCCACTGCTGCCCCCTCTCAAACACATTCAGGATGACTGGAGGCTACACTTGCACAGTGGTTCGTTCGTTTTGTTTTGATTCACAACCGAGTGTATAATGAATGATAATCATCTGTTATGTTGCCTGAAAGTCCTTGTGGTCACGAGCTGCGTAAGCGCTCCACACAGAGCTGGGCCTTCCCTGGCCTATGGAGACCCCAAGCTCCAGATCAGCCTCGTGGCGTATAAGTACATGTGGTTTCTTCTATTTTGCTAAGTCAACAGTTCCAGGCAGGAGAAAAGAAGCCTTGCCTCATACATGATTCTCCAGAAAGGAGAATCACTACCTCACCTCATTCAATTCATTTATTCTTCCCCAAGTTGCCCTTTCTACCACCTTTTGCCCTAGTATGCTTCAAATGTTCCAGACCTGCTACTTTGACCTTGGACTTTTAAACCAGCTGACCAGCCCAGGCAGAAAAGCCAATACATAAACAGTGATCATAGGACATCTCAAAGAGGCACAGGACAACTGTCAGCTTCCCAGACCTGCTTCTGCCATGATTGAATTAACATCTGGCCCAAGATCCTTGGCTCTACCTCTCATTCACGACATGCCTGGTCTTGAGGTTCTGGCGTTTGAATTTAGTCTTTTAATTCCTCACTCTCCTTGATAACTTGGCATAGATGCACTCCACTAGCTCCCCTTGCTCTGAAAGTCTTGACGAGGATAACCACTGAGAGTTGAACTCAAATGAACTCAAATGAAGGTACCAGCCTGGCACCCAACACCCTACAGAGGGGTTCTGGCATGTGGCCAAAAGCAAAGGTGCTCTTCAGTCGAGGCAACGCCCCACACCACACACATTCCCCATTACACTTGCCCTCCTCCTACCCACTTTAATGTCTCAAAGATGTCCCCATGCTACAGAGGGTTTCCAGACAGCCGCCATGGTCACTAATTCAACCAATCCTTGGGATGCTTCCAAAAAGTAAAAAAGACCATCACTTTTTTTAGATAAAGAGATGCAGTCTCTGAGAAGTCAAATGAATCACTCAAGTTCATCTAGATATTAAGTGTCAATGTCAAAATGAAGACCCTTCTATTCATTTCTAACTCCTGTGAGTTTTCTGTTGGCATAACACTGAGAAAAAACGTGTATGATTGAGAGAGGCCAGAAATGCTTTTATATTCCCCCAAAGCCCTCATCCTACTGGCCTCCTATAGGCTGATAAATCACAGAGAACCTTACTCACTTCATCTCACGATTTGATTCTGGTAAGAAGAGAGAAGCTGCAGAGGGACACATCCTCTGGGCAGTTACAGCATGGCATGAAAGGACCTGGAGACAACATTTTGATTCGTGGCAGTGGAGAGCAGACACTGCAGACAGTCAGGACCGGGTGAGAGACACTCCTGCAAGTCACACCAGACTTCCTATGGAAGTCCCTGTGCAGCTCCACGACAGCACCCCAGCACAAGAGACACCCATAAATAGCTGTGGTGTTGCGGAACGGTGGGCTCTTCTGGATCTCAAGACTCGGAGATCCTCCAGGAACACTTTTAAGATACCAGAAAAAGGTGAATATTCAACACCACCACCACTCCAATGCTTGTCCCACCTCTCACCAGGCTCTCTTAGTGACTGACAGTCTCACTCAACACTCACTGAAAGCTAAGTTTGTGCCAGGGGCTACACCAGGCACTAGTGATACAGAAATGCACGGGTCATGATACCTGCCCTGCAGGAGTTCACAGCCATGTGAGCAAGAAAGACTCAAACCCAGGTAACTGGCAACCACGGTGGAGGAACACGCACTGTGAGAGAAGTGCGTGCCATGGGAGCACACGAGTACTCCACCTAACGTACTCTGAATGTCCAGGAAGAGATGACGCCTGAGCGAAGATCTGAAGTCTAAGTGGGGGACAGACAGGAGATGTGGAGGGAAAGACACTGCAGGCTGAGGGAAAGGAAGCCACAACAGGGTCTCCTGCAGGGCAGGAAAAGAATAGTGCCACCTGGGGTTCAAAAAGTCAACATAGGACATGTCCTGCAGAGGATGAGCACACTTGCTAAAGGCTTAAAAATGATTACTGTAGGAGCAATGGCAAGGGAAAGAATAACAGGATTCAACCTGGTAGGAGACATACCGGCCAAGACCTTTTCCCTCTCTAGGACTAAATTTTGCCATCTGTAAATGAGAGTGCTGAACTGGATTATTATTAAAATTCCTTCTGGGATGATCACAGTTCCAGAATTATTTTTATGTTGATATACAGATTAGTAGCTAAATATTATAAATGGGTGCTTGAAAGGTTTTTAAGCTCTAATAAAGAAGGAACACAGAATTTGATTTCAAGTGACCTAATCAAAGCTACTGGGTTGGCCAAAAAGAGTTTGTTTTTCCATAAGATGTCTCTAGTAGCTCTTAGTTGCCTTTAACTTTGTTTGAAACAATTTTGTTAGATTGTATTGTGACAACTGTCATATCAGCATGCATTTAAAAAAGGCTTATCAAAACTGATTAATTTTTGTGTAGCCATTTTACTATTGAAGATGGAAGAAAACAGGCAACATTTTCAGCATATTATGCTTCATTATTTCAAGAAAGGTAAAAATGCAACTGAAACACAAAAAAAGATTTGTGCAGTGTATGGAGAAGGTGCTGTGACCAATGGAATGTGTCAAAAGTGCTTTGTGAAGCTTGTGCTAGAGATTTCCCGCTGGGTAATGCTCCACGCACAGTCGGTAGACCAGTGAAATGGATAGCAATAAAACTGAGACAGTAATTTAAAACAATCAACTTCATACTATGGGAGAGAGCTGAAACACTCGATATATCCTAATCAATAAAGTTATTGGTGAAAAATTAAAAATGTGTCTTTTATTTTATGGAAAAAGGCATATAGACTTTTCTGGCCAACCCAGTAGGTCTGCTACTTACTATGTGACTATGTAAATCACTTACACTTTCACCTATAATACAGGGGTAACAATGCCTTTTAGGGTCACTGTAAGGAATAAAGAACACCAAATATTTCAAATTACCTGGTACACAGGCAGTTAGTCAACAAATGTCCACTGATTCTATTAATTTGACTGGGTAGACTGTAGCTTAATACATTCTTTCAACTTCTGTTTTATGTGGTATGTGCCAGGCCTTGGGTGTGTGGAGATAAACAAGCCAACCTCACAGCTCTTGGGAGCTCAAAGTGCAGTGGCAGAGGCAGACATTTAATACATTTTTCTAAAACAGAGTGTTTGCAAAAACAGACATGAATGAAATGCTACAGTAACACAAAGGTAGGTGAGATTATTTTTGCTTGGGGTCATGGGCGGAGTCTCAGGCCAAGCTTTAGAGAAGAGGACTATTTAAGGTGGTGAACACAGCTTATAAAGAAGCCACTGAAGATACTATTAAGTATATCCCAATCAATAGAAGCTTAAGACAATTTGATCTCCAGATCCTATTTTGCCTAATGAAGAGTTTTTCACCTAGGGAATATAGTGAAATCCTTCCTCATGCAAATGGTCTCAGGAAATAAAACTAGGGAGAAAGTGAAAAAAATGAGAAAACACATTTACACTTCATCTGTAAATTTTTAACTTTTCCAAGTTTTGTCCTGAGATATTAGCATCATCTCTGTCCCAAACCTAATGGGACCTTATTAGGGAGGCATGAAGCTAAGGTGCCTCACCTCCCAAACCATTTCAGGGACAACATAAAAGAGCCCAGCGCCACTTCCCCCAAATATAAATTAGATGAAAAGTCTACTCAAGTCATTAGTGCCACCACCACTGAGCATTACCATACAAATGGTCAGGGACATTCAACTGCTAAACCAGCCACACAAGAGAAAGGAGCCTCTCTTTCATCGTCACAGGGAGGCCACTCACTGGTGGACAGGGTTTTCCCTTCACCAGTAAGTGAAAGAAGCTTGAAGAAAATGACTGACACATAACACAGGCTTGGCACTTTTTAGGTTGAAGAAGAGAGAAAAGGAATCAAGAAAAAGAGAAGGGAAAGTACATGTGGTGTGACTGAGGGATTGAAAATTCTAGATGTAGGATTTACACCATTATATGGAGTTCAGAGACAACTACTGTGCCATTCTACAACATGACAAGGACCTGCGGTCGCTGAGTTAGTCATCTCTCAAACCTAGAAATCAAGAAAGAGCATGAGTCTGAGAGACAGTACGATGTAGGTGGTTAAGAGCATGCAGCTGGTTAAAGTGAACTATCACCAAGGGTTCTGGGGACAGCGGTTCACTCTGCCTAGGGCAGCAGCACAGAGAAGGCAGTACGGAAATGGAGTCCCAAAGGATGCACAGGATTTCAGCAGGCTCAGCTGGGACTGGGGTATGAGAAAGGAGGTAAAGGGCATCTGTCTTGCCTGAAGAAACAGCAGCTAGAAAGGCTAAAGCTAGTTAGGAAACATTCCTTCATTCAAGAAGCATTTGTGAGTGTCTACTATGTTCAGGGTACTTTTCCAAGGGACTAGGGATACAGTCATGAAAAGACTAAGCTCCTCCTTCACAGAACTTATAGTCTGGTGGAGAGTAGGGTGATAAAAATACATAAATATTCAAATATGCAGTATGTAGGCTGTGGTAATGTTATTCAGAAAGTAAAGCAGAATACAGAAGTAGTGAGGGGAGGGCAAGAGTTGTTATTTTAACACTGGGTGGTCTGGGTGGACCCAAATGATGAAGTTACACAAAGTGGAGACTGTAAGAGAGTGTGGGAGTAAAGCATGCAGTTAGGAATGATACAGGCAGAGAACTGCCAGCAAGTGCAAAGGCCCTGTGGCAGGAGGTGACTCCCATCCTACAGAAACAGCAAATAATTACAGCAGTTGGAGTGCTGTGAACAAGGACAAAAGTGACAGATGAGGGCAGAAAAGTAATACTGAGCAGGTAAATAGGGAATAGGAGTGGAATATGGAGTCAAGAACGTTTTTTCTCCCTGTATCTTTCCAGTTCTTTAGAAGGGAGCTATTAGAGCACATTGTAGTCTTACATGATTAAATAGATACAGAGATTTCTCCATGCAGAGGGGGAGGGGACATTGGCCAGAGCCTTGTGTCCTAGTTTATTGAAGGACTATACAATTAATGGGCGTACAGGGAGAAAACAGCTTTATCCACATCTCTACTCCCTGTTATATCTGTTCCTGAACTGTTCTTTGTCTTGGGATGCAATTTCAGGTGGGTCCACGGCATGCCTACACATACTCTGAAATAATAAAAAGTCCTTGGTCTACCTTCAAGCATTAAATGTGTATATGCTTTTGTAATATTCAAAACTCCCATCTCATCGAATTAAAATTCTCCCCTTCCTACAGCTACAGGTTATTTCAGGCTTACAATCACACCTGGAGAAAGGGGGTGTGCTATGTTGCTTCTCTCTTTCTCTGGTCCACCTTCTCCTCCACGGCCTAGCTGGCTGCTGCTCCACGTGGGGTCGGGTAGGGTTCCGCTGAAGGCCTTTCCTGGCCGACAGGGTTGTGATCTGTCTCTGATATACCCAGGGTTGGGACAGTGGTGGGAAGGAGCATGTCCAAATGGACTCTCTCATAATGTGGTGATTCATTACCACAACGTCACTTTCACTGGGGCTTCTTCACCACCCTACAAGCAGTATGCTTAAATCTCCGCTCCAACCCATCTTTCCTTCTCCCCCTCCCTCCACTGGTCTGTTCAGGACTCCTTTTCATTCCTGGTCTTCAGGTGTAAACCCAATTGCTCCTCCCAACAACCCTTTTGGATGGGCCCCCATTTAAGATGCACCCAGCTGGCTCCCTGGTGCTGGGCCTGCACACAGCTTTGCCTTTCCTTAGTGGACACACAGCCTGTTCCCAAAGCAGCACTCACTTTTTGCTTTACTATGTCAGGTACAATAGTCAACCTCAGCCTCCTTCCTTAGTCCGTTATCTTCAACTTTTTCCACTTCTGTTTTATATCCTTAGGTGGCTTTTAACACTAGTTTTATAATCATTTAGCAAGCCCTCCATAGGTGGTCTGGTTTCTTCCAAAAGTTCCAGGAAAGCAAGACTCCCTGTTGTAAGATGGTGTTACACGTACCCAGAGCAGAGAGTGTATAGGGTGGGAGCAAAGGTGGACAGAGCTGGCCAGGGCTACAAAAATTAACCTTTACTTCCTAGGCAATAGGGAGTCATCAAAGGCTTTCAGGCAAAGTCCCAAGTCAGGAAAAAGTGGTTAATTTCTGGACCCTGGATGTTCTAATATTGAGTATTTTTTAAACTAATATTAAATGAAGTGTCTTTTCAAATAGGAAATACATATAGGATTACAACTATCATAAGATATTTAAAAATAACTGCCCATTTTATTATAACCAAGTTCCCTCAGTTACCCACTGATACAACTGCACATGTCCTTACTCAGGCTTTCAACTTTCTTTTTTGATGTAAACTTCAAGCCTGCAACTATGCCCAACACCTCTCCAGTACGATGCTGGAATTTTGACCCTCTAGTCATACACTGAGACAATTCTTTTTTTTAAAGATTTTTATTTCTTTATTTTTAGAGAGAGGGTAAAGGAGGGAGAAAGAGAGGGAGAGAAACATCACTGTGTGATTGCCTCTTGCATAGCCCCTACTGAGGACCTGGCCTACAACCCAGGCATGTGCCCTGACTGGGATTCGAACTGGCGACCCTTTGGTTCACAGGCTGGCACTCAATCCTTTGAGCCACACCAGCCAGGGCTGAGACAATTCTTTATGATTGCTTTTGTCTAACTTCAGAATAATCACTTTCAATACTTCATGGACAACATAAACTGAAAGGTGGCATGAGATGAATGGCCAACTTTAAGGAGAAAATGAAATAAGCAATTATTCCATTAAGGAGAGTATTTTTTTTTTTGGGTCCTGATTAAATCATCCTTAACCACCTGGCTTCAGTTCAAATAAATGTGAATCTTTAGGAGCAAAGTCTAATAGCCAGTGGCAGAATGCTCTGTGACTGACTCATTCATTTACTCCTTCATATGTCAAGTGACTAGCTGACTGCACAAGGTGCTCCGAGTATGTAAGAATAACAATGCCATGAACTCAATTCATTTTATTAGGGGTATGGAAAGTAGCTAAATTTTTGGTTCAACTTAAACAATAATTTGCGTAATTTTCATTCATTCAATAAATACTTATTAGGTATCATTCATTCATTCATTTAAAATATTGAATGCCTAAGTCCCCAGCACTGTCCCAGACACCAGGGGTACAATGGTTACTGCCCTCAGAAAGGTCGAGGGGCAGAGCTCTGTGGTTATGGAATGGGACTGTCCAATAAAATAATTCTTAATGGTTATTCAAACACAGCCTACTGATCATCTACCCCATATACTATGAAGATTATTTCCTCAGTTTTATAATATATACATGGTCTGTCCAGAAGATATCCAGTCATGTAATATGAAAAACAGAGATATTTATGGAAGGAGATACAAGATACAAGAAACATTGAACATAGGACAGTGATGCCTCAGTCCCCTTCAAAGTAGGCACCTTGGGACCTCACACGGTGCTCTCAATTGCTATCAGCTACCCCATTGTATTTTCCTGAATCTCAATGGTCTGAAATCTGTTCCCTTTCAAAGGTGATTTGGGAAGAGCCAGGGGTCGCAGGGCACCAAATCTAGGCTGTAGTGGGGCTGAGTCACCTGGATGATTTGATGTTCTACCAAAAAACCCTGCACAAGAGGTGATGCATGAACGGGCATACTACTGTGATGAAGCTGCCAATCACCAGTTGCCCATAGCTGCAGCCTTCTGAATCATCCAAATAGTTTCCACAGAGGAATGTTCAAGCTTAATATAAAATTTGATGCAGATTCGTTGCTCTACTTACTCAGTCATTTTGAATGTGATGGCCACACAGTACACATGCTCATTCTGTGGCGTCAACCGCCCCCACTGACTAGTACAGTGAAGTCGTCATTGTTCACACATGTGCATTACAGTCCACTCTCCTTTGCTGCCAGGTTACATTGATATTGTACAAACTGTTCTTGTTATATTAACAATGGCTGGACTTTTTCTGGAGAGACCTTGTATACTGAAACTCTCCAGCAAGTAACATGCCCAGAAACAAATTTTAGACACATTCTCTCTCATATCAGGAACCACATGAGATTGCTTTTTATTATCCTAACTGTGCAACATAATACTGAAGGTCCTGACAAACACAACCAGACAAAAATTACCACCATTAACAAAGGTATCAAGAAGGGGGAAAGACAAAATTTTGCAGGTGATATAATTGTATAGATATTGCTCATACTGTCCCCTCTGGTTGGACCATTCTCTTTTCTAACCAGAATATCACAGTTCAACCTCACTGCCTTACAGAAACCTCCCCTGACCATCCAAACCACATTAGGTCAGGGGTCCCCAACCCCCAGGCCAGGGACCAGTACCTGTCTGTGGCCTATTAAGAACCAGGCCACACGGCTGAAGATGAGCAGCATGGGAGTGAGCGAAGCTTCAATAGCATTACTGCTTGAGCTATGCCTCCTGTCCCACCTCGCCGCCACCCTCCAAAATGGGTCCCCCGGTGTCAAAAAGGTTGGAGACCACTGCATTAGATCACCCAACTCTACATTTAAAAATTACTGGAAAAGACTCATGCATGTGGAGAGTATGCAACATGTGTACATTTTAAAACTTAATAAATAAGACCATTTACCAAGCTTAGTGAATATAAAATCATTTTTAAAGAAAATATATTTCTCTACTCTAGAAATAACCAAATAGGTAATATAGTAGAAAACTAGACGCAATTCATAAAAACAATAAAAAGTCACTGTACAGGAATTTGATTACTTTGCTTTAATCTGTATTCCGTTGTTATACATGAATTAGAGTACAGAAATAAACTAATAAATTTTATTTTTATTTACTTTACAAGAGGTATTTACATGTCACTTCTTTTCACAAAGGGTTTGGTAGGCTGAGTACTGGCCCCTAAAAACATACCCATTTCCAAATCCCTGTGAATGTTACCTTATATGGCAAGAAAAAAAAGTTTTGTGGATGTGATTAAATTAGGGATCCTGAGTGGGGAGATAATCCTGGATTATCCAGGTGGGCTCTAAATACAACCATGTGTCCTTGCAAGAAAGATGCAGCAGGAAATTGGCTACAGATGAAGACAAGGCAGTGTGACTATGGAGGCCAAGATTAAAGTGATGTGGCTACAAGCCAAGGCAGGCTGGCACCATCAGAAGTCGAAAGAGGCAAGGAACAGATTCTTCCCTGGACCCTGCAGGGGAAGTAAGGCCTTGCTGACATTTGATCTTGGCTTAGTGAAACTGATTCTGGACTTACGGTATCAAAACTTTGACAAAATAAATGTGTACTATTTTAAGCCATCAAGTTTGTAGTAATATGTTACAGCAGCCATAGGAAACTAATACAAAGGGTTTAAAATATTTTATACACCCCCTCCCAACACACACATGCACACACACAGATATTATGGCAACTCATAAGTAGAATCTGTGATGTGAGACTAATGAAAAGAAGAATGAGAATATGACAAACAGAGGCTCAATATTCAACTTGAGTGTTAAATTTCTACTCTGAGCTTCCTGGCTTCCAGGGTCAGAAAAAATGTACGATTATATAGCTTTTATCCCTGGAAAGATTATACCAGATTCCAATGAAGCTTCACTTTTCCAACTATATGAATTCTAAAACAAGTTCTCCAGTGGGACTTTATATGGGGTACAATGAGTTACAAATTAATTCATCAGCATGATTACAGCAAATAAAGGTATGGTCTTCACATGACTATTACTCTTTTGTATTTTTAAATTTTTTATTAAAAAATAACTTTAAACTTACAGAAAAGTTGCAAAAATAATACAAAAGATTCTAAACTCCCTTCACTTAGATTCTGCCAATGTTTTGCATAAGTATTCTATCCATATATACATGTGCGTATACCCTCAAATACATGCACACACGTACATAAAACACGTGTAAATTTTTCTCTGAACCATGTGAGGGCAAATTGCAGATACAATGCCCATCTACTCCTAAATACTTCAGTAGGTATTATAAAAAAATGGTATTCTCTTCTAACCATATAACAATTATTATATCAGGAAATAAACATTGATACAATTTTACTATTTAATCTATAGGCCTTATTCAAATGTCCTCAGTTGTCCACAAAATGTCCTTTACAGTAGAAGAAAAAAAGACGTTTCTCTAGCCGAGGACCCAATGCAGGCCTTTAGCTGGCATGTCTCCTTAGTCTCCCTTAACCTGGAGCCTGTCTTCACTCTTTCTTCATCTTTTATGACCTTGGTATATTTGAAAAGTAGAGACAAGTTCCTTTGAAAAATACTTCTTGATTTGGGATTCTGATATTTCCTTATGACTGAACTCAGATTAGGCATTTTCGGCAGGACTACGACAAAAGTAATACTGTTTTCACATGGCTACTTCTTGGAGAGATCTCTGACAAGATCCAAAAGCAAAACATTTAATTTTTGTATATAAAGATTGTTGATGGTGTCAGCCAAAACCTTTCTCTCCTGTAAGTCTAGTCTGTCCAAGGAATGCCTGAGACCTGCTGCTCTCTCTCCAGAGAGAGAGCTGGGCGGCAGCAGATCAGGGAAGATGAGGTAAGACATTTCGGAAGCCCCACTGTGCCCACTCTGCAACCTTGACATTTTCACTACCAAAAGTGTCATTGATGTTACCTTCCTAACATCTCCCGGATACGTCCACTTCTCTCCACCTCGCCCACCATAATGCAAGACAAGCACCCATGATTTTGTCTCCCTCCCAGACCCTCCATCTCCTTCTCCCGGGTCTCCTACCATACACTCTGTGTCTCTACAAAATGTTCTCCAAACCGCATTTATTTTGATCCTTTGTAAATCCAATTGCTACCCACTGTGCTTAAAACTATTCAGTACCCTTTGCAACAGCATGGATGGAACTGGAAAGCATTATGTTCAGCGAAATAGCCACGCAGTGAAAGACAAATAGCATATGATCTCACCTTTAACAGGAACCTAAACAACAAAACAAAGAAACAACCAAAATATACTCAAAGACACTGAAATAGACGACAGGCTGACAGTGACCAGAGGGGAGAGGGGAGGAAATTTTAGGGGAATTTCAGGGGAGAATGGGAAGGGTTTACAGGAACAAATATAAAGGACACATGGACAAAAACTAGGGGGGGTTGGAAATGGGAGGGAGGAGGGAGGGATGGGTGGGTGGGCTGGAATGGGAGTAAAGGACAGAAAACTACTTGAACAATGATTAAAATAAAATTTTAAAAAAACTATTCAGCTTAAGATAAAAGACCAAATCCTTTATAAGGCTTAGAAACTCAGCATGTTCTACCCGTTTTTTGCCTCTCCAGCCTTAAACTGTGTCACTCATCCCTCCTGCACCATTCCGAATCTGCTGAGTTCCCTCCCATTGTCCTGCTTTCCTTTCCTCCTGGACGACTTTCCTCCAAACCACCACCTTGCAGACTCTCTCTCCTCTCTGTCAGACTGTCTAGTTACCTAAACAAAGTACCTCAGCTCGAACATCGCTACTTACAGAAGCCAACCACCCAAACTCTTCCAGTTTCACTTGGCTTTATGCTCATATTGTTCCTCTGCTTCACATCACCCGTACATCGTATCTACAGAAGAGTGTCTAAAACGTACATGTACATTTTAAAGACAGATAGTAAGTACTCATGCATTCTTCACCGGTCAATACCAGTTCCCCAAAGCGCCTCTGGAAGACATCTTTTTTCTCAGCAACCAGCACCCCCAGCCATGTAATTAACTTGCGTCTTGATATTTGCGGCAATTATTTCTTTGCTTGTCTTTCTAAGTTTAGTGCCTACTTATGCATTTCTAAAATGTATTGTTTCTTCAAAATAGAATCAGAGGCATAGAAACATGGAGCAGACCAAGAGCCATATGGGGGAGCGGGGCTTGAGGACTGGTTGAGAGAAGGTGAAGGGATCAGCTAAAGTATATATATGCATGACCCATGGACATGGACAACAGTGCAGGGATGGCCTGAGGGAGTGGGGCAAAGAGAGAAAAAACTGGGACAACTGTAATAGCATAAACAATAAAATATTTTAAATAAATAAAATATTTTGCCTCTTTTTGCATTTTATATGAATTACATAATTTTATTTCTTTTATATCCCGTGTCTTTCACTTAAAATTGTTTGCTTCATCTGTTGTTCTATGTTGCCGTACTTCCTTCACTTGAAGTATGCATGCCACTGTAGAACTATAATACAGTTTAGTTATTCATTCTGTCATTGACTGAAATTTGGGTTAAAATTTGGAGCAACCGTGGAAAATAATTCAATGAAAATTCTTGCACTGTCTCGGGGTACACATAGGTACACAAGTACCACAGTTTCTCCTGGTTTTTACCTAGGAATGGAATTGATGTAGTGCAGGGTACATACACTTGAATTTGTATATTCAATTTATCAGAGAATGCTTGGCTGTTTCCCAAAGTGATTACACCAATTTATTCTCTCACCAGCAGGGTATAAACATAAAGCACTTGCTAAAGTCTGCAATGACCTGTATTTTGTGATTGTTTGTTTAATATCTACCTCCTCCACTACACACTACATAAGGTGTGTGTCTACTTTGGCTCACCATTTTCACTCTAGTTCCTGACACATTGTAGTTGCTCAAAAACAATTGGCTGAATAAAAGAAGGGATTCTGGATAAGAAAGGTTAAGTATTTTGGACATCCAAGTCTATCTGACTTCAAAACCTATGTCTTTTCTACCACACTATATTATCCTTATCTCAAAATGGTGATGAGCATCTGTGTCCTACGTATTAGTTTTCAATGCAATGGCAGTAGCTGAATGAGATTATGGATGTCAATCCAACAAACAGAATACATATTAAGTGTCCACCAATGTTCCACTACTATGCACCTGGACCCGAAGGTCCAGACGGGGCACATGAAAGATGACTGTCAATAGCAAATACTCTGCGAAATGTCTGTGGATTAAGATTACTTTGTAGAGGAAGACGGAGGTTTCAGATATCACTGCAAGGAAAAACCAGGGAGACCAATTAATGCTTTCAAGTCCAATCTGCACCTGTGTCCCAAATTACTCACAAACAAAAGAAGCCTGCTCCAAGCCCTGATCAGAACAAACACTTTAAAATGTTTTTACCCAGGTGGCATCAGCTTTCATCTGTGCCCAGGCTCAAGGAAGGGCTGGGAGGAGAGCTGGATTAAACACTGCACTTGGGCTCCGCAGGGCACCGCGGGTTCAAAAGTAAACTCTGACTTCCTATTTACACTGAAAGATCTGAGGCTTTTGTGGTTTCCTGTTGCATCCTGGTGTGTCTGTGCTTTGGTTTCTGGGTTTGTCTGCACAGAGCTGCAAATAGCGTCTCTCATTGTGTCCCTTCATCTTGCTTTTCATGAGAAAATAAGCATGCTACAATCTCTAATTGTTGGCAAAGTCTACCAGGCACTCTACCCAAGTCCCAACTTCTCAGTGTGTCTGTACCCAGACCTGCAAGACAGACTTCCTTTGAAACGACGGAGATCCAAGGGACCTCCTAGTGTGTCCCAGACCGGCATGGCTTGACTAACCATCCAACTTGATTTACTTCATTTTATACTAATTTTACATTAATTTATTTTACTCTTATATTCATCGAGTATAAATTTAGAGTTCCTTGTTTGGACAAGGCGCTCTGCTAGGCACTGAGGAAACAGTGATGGAAAGATATACAATTGCTCCTCTGAAGGAGCTCAAAGCCATTTCTCTGAAAGTCCCTGATCAGAAGCACTTGGGCACATGATAAAATTACAGGTTCATTTATACTCCTCCCTGGCAAGACTTACTGAATCAGACCCTGTGGGAGTAAGACCTGAGGAATTACAATCTTAAGGAGCTCCCCAGGTACATTTTATGCATGTTAACTGAGAACCACTGTGCTGCATCTCAGTGGGGACTTTGCAGCCACAGTGGGGACTAGTGACAGACTCGGGAGCCCTTCCTGTGATAAACCAGACTTTCCCCAGCTGCAGGATCCTTCGATTTGAGTAAATGAAGAGGAACCGACTAAGGATGCAGCTGAAACGGCTCTGGGGTTTGCTCAGACATGTGTCTGAGTCTTGGTCTTATCACTTACTAGCTGCGGGATTTTAGACAAATCACTCAGTTTCTTTGAGCGTCATTTTGAAAAAGAAAACAACACCTGCTCTGACGGCCTCACTTGGTTATTTTGAGTATCAAATTCCACAAGGCATTTCACAAACTCGAAAGTACCAAGAGTTAGTCATGTTATAGTCACAAAAACTTTCATAAACAAGAAAATAGAGCCAACCCCTGAGGTTTCTCTTAGGCAGTCAGAGCTGCCCCATCTCTCTTAACCATCCCAAGCTTTGCTCGTTGGGCCCACTTTCCCTTAAACATCATAACTGTGTGTTTTGTGGTTCCTTCCAGGTTCCAGCAGCTTTTTCCAAGAGCAGAGCTCAAAGCGGAACCCAGTATTGGGTAGGGTAACAAGATATTCTTCAGGTACCATGTTAACATTTTCAAGGAAAGGCTATAAACGACAGAAGCCCGGCCAGACCAGGCTTCCCCGCCACTGCCATCTCTCCGACCTCAGTCCCATGGTCCTGTGGATGAGAAATGTACTCTCTCAGGTCCTTTTAGGCTGCTACCCTCTAATGATATTTAACTTTAGTTTAATCCTAATTTATTAGTATTACCCTTTATTCTCATTTAAAACATGGCTACTACATTTTTCTCTGCCTTAATCTCTCATATTTGTTGTGAGGATTAGGAATATTACACACAGACTGCTTAGCACAGAAACTGGCATATGGTAAGTATTTAATACACACTAGCTATCATCATTATAAGTATATCTCTCTTGCTTATCCCTGAAATGTTGTCCCCAACAAATCCCTCTTTGTTACGCACCATGCAGAAACCTAAGTATTTTCCTTTTTGAATATACATTTTTTGATACAAATTTTACGTCCCTGAACTTGTGATTTGGCATTTACTGTCTATCTCACTGACAACACAAATTATTTGCTCTCTGTTAGCACTTCTCTTTGGGTGAACTTGATCATAAACTATGTGTTGAGCACCTGCTATTTGCCCTAGAGACAGAGTATGAAGGAGACTTTGCTCAGTGAGCTCAGGCTTGTGGGGAAGACGGAGAAGTATCAGAGCTGCACTGGAGCTGTGCATAAACAGCTATAAGGGTCCAGATGAGAGAATGTGGTGGGGGAAGGGCAGAGAAAGGCATCACGAAGCTGACGTCTGAACTCAAACTTTGAGGAAGACTATATGCACCTCTATGTTCGTTGTGGTGTTACTGACAATCACTGAGATTTGGAAGCAGCTGAAGTGCCCATCAGTAGATGAGTGGATAAAAAAGTTGTGGCAATTATACACAATGGAATACTACTCGGCTATGAAAAAGATAAAAATATTACCTTTTACAACAGCGTGGATAGACCTGGAGAGCACTATGCTAAGTGAAGTAAGCCAGTCAGAGAAAGACAAGTACCATATGATTTCACCCATATGTGGAATCTAATAAACATAATAAACGAACAAACAAAATAGAACCAGATTCACATGTAACGAACAGACTGAAAGCTGTTGGGGTGGAGGAGGGTTGTAGGGCTTGGTGAAAAGGGGAAGGGATTGAGCAAAAATAAATAAATAAATAGTAATATTATTTTATATTAAAAACACATCACAGCATTACAGTTACTTTCATCTCCTTAAGACTTAAGATTTCCAATCTTTTAAAATTAAATATAAGCCCAAATCTATAAATCCATGGCCAAAATATCCATTCATTTTCCCCATTTCAACTTGTTTTTTTCTACTGGCAGTAGGGGGCCACTGAATGTTCATTAGGAAGGAAATCCCAATCTTAATCCTCAGCACTGATAGCTCAAGAAACATCTTATGGATTCTCCTGAGATCTTTGGTCTTTTAGATGTTATGTCTCCTGATTCTTTAGGTAGAATACAAACTACCCTAAACTTCTCTGATGGCTCTGGGGGACAAGAGATATGAAAATTTAATGAACATAGGAACAGAGGCCCATGGAGTGCACAAGGAGAGTGGGAGAAGGGAATGAAAAAATAAGAGAAAAGAAAGAAAGCAAAAACTCCGAAACCTCTGAACTAAATGTATGCGGAACAGATGAGCTGATGCGTGTTGAGGCCCTTGGCACGGTACCTGATCGTTAGTGCGGTCCACAACGGCTGTCTTCAGCATCTTTTTCGTCCACACTGAACCACTGGGAAAGCACAAGCACTTTCATAACTGCTAGGCTGCCCTCAGCAGCCATAGTATCAGGGTCACCCACACAGCAGATGAGTGGTAAATAGGAAAAGAAAAAAAATCAATGTGGTTTTCATTTCATGCTCTTCCAAAAGAATACAAAAACATCTTCATGAGTTGGGAAGTCAGCCGCATGTCTTCAAATTGCCTAATTCAGTACTTCACCACAGAGGAGCAGGGAAACAGAGAAGATTAAATAAGGAGTCTCATAAATACTCTTCTCCCAGGGGACAATGGTGACAAGTGATGTTGTTTATTTTTATTGTTATCATTAGACTGGTGGCCTCTTGAAAGGCAGTGATTTGAAAGGCTGGGAAGAGGGAAAACAAGAGCATTGTGGTCTCCTTGCAATCCGGCCCTAACTTCACAGTTCTCAGCAGGCTTGGGAAAGACCTGCCTTGTAATCACTTCACCCCCATTCCCGCAAAACTCGGCACACGTGGCCAGCCCATCCCCCAGCCTCAGTCTCGTAGTTGTGCCAAGAGCTGAGAGGATACGCTCTGAAATCCAACAGCCTGAGTTGGAAACCGACCTCTAGGACTTACTAGCTAGGCGACCTTGGATCAGCACTCAAGTTTTAGTCCCTGTAAAATGGGAGGATAATTCTGATAACTGCATAAGGTTATTATGAGTGTTAAATAAAATAATATATTCAAATTTCTTAGCCCACAATAAGCCTGCAGTAAATATTAGTCATCATTCTTATTGCTGCTAATTTTATTTTTCCGCTCTGCTTTTTTTACCATTCTCCCAGGCGAGCTGCCGTTTTTGTGTGGAAAGCTGGGCTCAGGCCAGTGGACATATGTTCGCCAGAGGCTTTTGTTTCTGACCTTCTGAGAGGCCTTGTTTCACCTGACTTCGCCGTGTTCCTGGTGGGATTCCAGAAACATGGGACCGCACAGTACTGCCCAGTTTTAAGAGGAATGGAATGGCTGGATCACACAGTAGGTGTGACTTTGTAAGAAATTGCTTAACTATTTTCCAAAGTGGCTGAGGCATTTCACATCCCCACCAGCAGTGTGGGAGAGTTCCAGTGCCCCACAGCCTCACCGCAAGGCCAGCCATTCTAATAAGTGTATAGTAGATCTTACTGTGGTTTGCATTTGCATTTCCCTTTTAAGGTATGATGGGGAGCATCCTTTGTTCCTCCAACACGGGCCTGGGTGAAATACAGCACACCAGGCCCAGGGCACACCTTTCTCTGATGGTGTGAAAAAGCTGGAGTCACTACCCAGAGAACGCAACTCCGAAAGTGTGCCAAGGTGCTTTTCTGTGGTTATGGCCCACAGACTCTAGTGCTCCTGAGCTCTTTTTCCACCAAAGAAGAGAGATCACTAAGCTGAGGAGCATGCTGAGGAGCATGGTGAGGGATCGCATTCTCCCAGGGCACAGGGTGGTGGGATGGGGGTGGTAGGTGGGAATGGGAGGCTTTGGAGAGGTCTGGCGTGGTGGAAGGAAGAAGAGAGAGCAGATGTGTCAGGTCTGTGTCTCCCAGGACCCGTTCAAGGTAAACTGTTCAGTGAAAATCTTACTTCTCAGAGGGTCCAAGTGGCCCCCCCAGATACCCTGGTAAGCTGGGAGTGGGGAACAGATTGACAGCACCTCAGACACGGGGGTTCCACATCAGTCAGGCCCCACTCAGCACGGACAGATGATGAAAGACAACACCAGTGGATGGGGGAGGAGTGAGAAGAGACTCAGGTAAATCCAAGCACACTTGCACATTTCTCTGCAGGGTGGGGTGGGGGAGGGGAGAAGTGGTACAACCCAAAGTCGCTAAGCATGTGCTGTGCACCTAGCTCTAAACGGACAGGCTGGCCGACAGGAGGCACAGGAGACCTGGAACCACCAGGCAACTCAGTTTCTTCAGAAATGCAAGTCAGTACCATTAAAATAAAAATAACAGCTAGGGGCCAGAGAGTAGAACGATGAAATATGTCACAGTAGCTACACAATTAATTTGGGTTAAAAGGATAAGAGTGAAAGCCAGTACTTTGTGAGCAACTACTATATACCATTTTTTAAATGAGGACTAAGTACTTTTTAGGGATGTATGTAGAATAGTGTTGGGAATATAGTGAGCTCTATGTAAGTGATGACAGATTCTATTATTATTGTTGTTTTTTTCTAGTATCCTTTTCTATTTTTAAAAGAGCTTTATTGATCCAGAGTCAGCATTAAGTAAGCTGCACATATTTAAAACATCAGAGTTGATAAGTTTTGACACAGTACATACCAGTGAAAACATTACCACAATCAAGATAACATGCCACCACCTCCAAAAATTCCAATGTGCTCCTTTGTAATCACTCCCCTGGCCCCTGTGCCCGCGCCCCTACTGCAGGCAACCACTGATCAGCTTTCTCTCATTATATATTAATTTGCATTTCCTAGAATTTTAAATAAATAGAATTACATAGGTTATTTTTTCCCTTTGGGTTGGCTTCTACTACTTGGCATAATGATTCTGCAATTAATCTGTGTTGCATCTTGTACTAATAGTTTGTTTCCTTTTATTGCTTAGTAATATTCCATTATAATGTTACACCTACAGTTTGTTTATCCTTTTACTGTTGATAGACATCTGGGTTGTTTCCTGTTTGCCTAGTACAAATAAAGCTTGAACATTCCTGTACAAGTCTTCGTGAGGACATGTGTTTTTATGAGCGGAATGGCTGGATCACACAGTATGGGTACCTGGACTTTGTAAGAAATTGCTTAACTATTTTCCAGAGTGGTTGCACCATTTCACAGTCCAGCAGGTGAGAGTTCCAGTTCCCCACGTCCCTGCCACAGCTGCAGTTATTCTAATAAGAGTGTAGTGGATCTCATGATGGTTTTCATTTGCATTTCCCTAATGATTATGATGTTGAACATATTCTCAGGTGCTTATCAGCCATTCATATCTTTTCTTTGGTGAGATGTCTGTGTCAACATTTGCCCATATTTTAACTTAGTCTGCTGTCACTCTGCTCTCAGCCTTTGAGAGAAGCTATTTCACTGGAAGGGAAGAGCAAGGATTTTGGAGTCAGTCCTCTAGAGAGCTCAAACAAGCATCCTCTTCCTGCACATGGGGTGAGACAATTAGTTCCTCTTTGCCTCCGTTTCTTCACTTGTGAAATGGGACAATAGTGATGCCCCACCTCACAGGCTTGTTGAGCAGATATAAAGGACTTAGCACAGTGCTAGCATGATAGTAACTATCACTATCTCCATCTCCTCATATTGACTGAGGCTGGGCCAGAAATGATGAACATCCTCCATCCAGCACAGTGGAGAACCGTCCTGACTCAAATGCCTGGGCAACATTACCCTAAGTTTCTTTAATGCACGAACTGTCTCCTATTGAATACTGAACAGCATCAATCCTGTCCTCACCAAATCAATGCCTAAGATATAATCTCTTTTCAATTTATATGGTGCAGGCCCAGAGCTAGCCTCAGTATGGACAGTCTCCTGAAGATGCTGGCTCCTAGAGGAGTGACATCAGCAGGTCCTGGTGAACAAAGAAAGAGCAGGGTGCTTCGTGCACTGTACCCCAGTTCTTTCACTGGTTGGTGTAGTGGTGGTCCTACTGTACAGTGTAGACTGCCTCCCCTCCCCTCCCAGTGACCTCTACCAAGGTCACCTAAAGAGACCAAGGCAGAGAAACTGGTTCCACTTGCCCACTTTCTTCTCAGCTGTGGTATCCCGGTAACAGAAATTCATCAGTTCAAGGCACACGGCCGTTCTCCCTTCCCGTGGTCTTCTTCCAATGAACCTGCACGTGCCTACACCCCAGCCAGACTGCAGAGGAAGTCAGCTGCCTGGTGGTGTGGACACAGAAGAGAAAAACCAAGTGGAGACATAAGGACAGGGCCTAGTTCCTGAAACTGAGCTGGCAGGAACTGCACCCTGGTGGGAGTGAAGAAACCACAATCCTGCAAATAAACCCTCTAGGAAAACTTCCTTGTCTATTGAAGACCTGAGCGGGCCCCTTCTCCATCCAGATGCCTGCCACACTCCAGGCATGCGCTTATTTTAGTCATCACCACTCTATTGCTGTTGTCTCCTTTCTGTTTCTCTTTCTTAGGGAAGATACTTCGCTTTATTTACCTTAATACCCTTAACACTTAGCCAGGGAAATACAAGAAAATGTTTCTTAATGAGACATTGATTTAATGAACGATTTTTAAAAAAGACCTTAATTTTAGAATAGTTTTGGATTATAGAAGAATTGTAAAGATAGTGTAGAGTTCCCATATACCCCACATCCAGTTTCTCCTATCATTAATATCTTACATTACGGACACGTGTCATAGTTAAAGAAAGATACTGATATATTATCACTAACCGAAAGCCTTATTTTATTCAGATTTCCTTCGTTTTTACCTAATGTGCTTTATCCGTTCCAGGATCCCATCTAGAATACTACATTCCACCTAGTTGTCACATCTCTTTAGGCTCCTCTTGCTTGTGATTAATTCCTCAGACTTTCTTTGTGTTTTGATGATCTTGACAGTATGGAGGAGTGCTGGTCAGGTATTCAGTAGAATGTCCCTCTAATGGGATTTGTGTGATGCTTTTCTTATGACTAGACTGTGGTTATAGGTTTGGGGGGGGAAGATGACAAACAAAAAGTACCATACTCATCACATCATATCAACAGTACTTATTATCAACATGACTCACCACTGTTGACATTGATCTTGATCACCTGGCAAAGGTCGTGTTTATCAGATTTCTCCACTGTAAAATTACTACCCCCTCCCCTTTGCACAATGTCCTCTTTGGAAGGAAGTCACTGTGTACAGCTCACACAGAAGGAGTGGGAAGCTATGCTCCACCTCCTTCGGGGGGAATAGCCACATAAATTACTTGGAATTCTTCTGCATAGGGAGATTTGTCTCTTCTCTTCATTTATTTATTTATTCAATCATTTGTTTATGACTTACTTTGGGTTATGATCCAATACTACTTTACTTTGCTGCCCAAATTGTTCCAGTTCTGACCTCTGGGAGCTCCCTCAGTGGGCTCCTGATACTCTGTCACTATTTCTTTTTTAAGCACTTTCTTATTTTCTGGGCTACAAGCTGCTCCAGGTTCATCTTGTCTATTTCCTGCTCCAGTTCTAGAATCAACCATTTCTCCAAGGAGTCCCAGTTCTTTTTATTAGGGAACAGTATTAGAACCCAAGATGTGGGCTCCAAGCGTGCTTGTAACAGCTAGCTGCTGGGGTGTCCTTATTTCTAGGCCTTCTCAGTTGTCAGGGCCAGGAATATGTTTACTAACCTGCATAGCTACACATGTCTATAAGTGCTTCCATATGTATCCATCTTTATCTAAGTAAAGCTAAACATGAGTTCATCCTGATGTGCCTAATTCCAATCCATTACCACATGGAGCATGCTAGCCTTAATGAATCATTTTTAGTAATAACACCATATTAGATCTATTTTGCTAGGTACAGTGCCAAGCTGTTTACAAAGATTATTTCATTTAGGTAACTTAAATTAGGGATTTGAGTTACCTTCATTTAATCCCCAACTTTTCAGGTAAATACTATTGCCCACAATAGGAAGAAACTGAGGCACAAAAAAATAACATATCTTACCTAAACACACACAGTACGTGGTGGGGCCCGGACGTGAGCTTGAGATTCTATGCCCACCAAGTGACCGAGAACACTCTCCCTACATTCATCTAAGACTTTGGGGAAACTTCAGTTCTGAGCAATTCAGATGCAGATATAATTCCTGGCTCTCACCAGCTATTGTTCTGTTCAAACTTTACCTCTACAATACTTCCCCACCCCCTTCCCTGGGGTTGCTCCCCATTGAGATGCTAACAGAAAGACAAGTTGCCAAGTTACAACCTGACTTGACAGTTCAAGAAAGGGGTGCTGGTGCAACGGCAAGGATCAGCTCTACCTGACCCCGTGACTTTTCAACCTCTGGCTAACCCCAGCTGTGTATTATCTTGGGTTTTGGTAACTTGGTAGTAATTAAGTTTGAACAAGCTGCTCTGCTTTCATGGAGTTAAAAAAAGTATTTTTTTCTGTTGTTAATTAAATCATCTACAAGAAAGATAAATGTGCAGCCCACACTTACATCTTCTAAAATATCAAAGGCCTGATTAGTAAGTGTTATGTTCAACCTCAGGCTTATTCTGCAGATTCCTGGAAGTAACAGGGACCTGGAAGTACGGAGCTTTGAAATATTTACCAATATTCGCTTACTTGAACACTCGTTCATTCATTCATTCATTCCAGGTGATCTAGAAAGAGGCGACCTTTACAGCACAAAATGTTCCTGTGGGTTTTGTTTCAATCAAACTGCTGAATTAGAAACATCAGCAGTGAGCAGAAAGGAAGAAAGAGAATTCTTCAGACCGGGTTGAAAACCACTTTTTTCAAAAGCCCACAGTCCCCTCAGTTCCCTGTGTTTTGTTTCGTGAATTTTTCCTGACAGTTGGTGGTTTTATTTGCCAGAACCACAACAAAGGGGGTCCTTGAGTTTCCCTGGGAGTGTTTCCTCAGACCCGCACCTCTCCTAGACCTCACAAAGGTGTTATTGTTGCTGGCTCGCTGGGCGCCCAGCACCTGAGAGAGATCAAAGGCGCTTTCCGATGCCAGCATGACCACAGTCTCGCCCTCACCACACAACATTAAAGCTGATGATTAATCCCCTTGGCCCAGAAGGTCCCTTCCCACTCCTAAGTACAAAGCGGGGAGGGGGTGGAGACTTTATTTCCAGCATAACACGACCATAATAAGCTGGCATTTTATGGCCCTCATTCATTGCAACCAACTGCAGCTGCCCATCAAACTCAGCAAAGCCCAAACAGTTGCTTGGTGTGAGCCCTTTATATCACTCAAAAAGTGCAATAAGAATCCCATCATTTCTGAGTGTCTATGATGTTCTAGGTATGTATGTGTATAATTCATGTCATCCAGTAACCCTGTGAGACTAGCACCTTCAACGTAGTGAATGAAAAATCTGAGGTTCAGAGAAGTTAAGTAACTCATTGCAGCTCACAGGGCTCAAAAAGTGCATGAGCAGATGTTCAAACCCACATCTGGGTGACTCCAAAGTCCATGCTGTCTCCACTCATCTATGGTACATTAGCATCTTGCACAGCACAGTCAGGTTTCAAGGAGGATGCACTTGGGAATCAGTTGGAGCTAGATCTCACCTCCAGCCTATAGCTTTGAGACCCCGGGAAAATTACTGGACATTTTTTAAAAAAGATTTTATTTATTTATTCAGAGATAGAGGAAGGGAAGGAGAAAGAGAGGGAAAGAAATATCGATCAGTTGCCTCTTCCAAGTGCCCTGACTGGGGACCAGGGCCACAACCCAGGCATGTGCAGTGACGGGGAATTGAACTGGCGACATTTCACTTTGCAGTATGATGCCCAACCAACTGAGCCACACCAGCCAGGGAAGTTACTTGGCTTTTCTATGCTTGAGTTACCTAATTTGTAAAATGAATAATTTAGAAAAAGCATTATCCCAACTAAGAGACAAGAAAACTGAGAAATGGGTATGACACAGTCACTCATAATCATTTAGATTGGATTCTGCTCAGAAATCTAAATTGAGTAGGGAAAATGCCTGAAATTCAGACTTCACAGGAGAAACCAGATTAGATGTGTCCCACTGAAAGTGTTGGGTGATTTAAATAGGTTCAAGTCTGTGCTCAGTGAAGGCAGACAGCAAGTATAGACTCACTTCAAGGAAAAGAAGGGCTGGCTGCCCCTGGTGGGCACCCCTGCTTGAGGCAGCTGCAAGCCTCTGTAGATCTCTCCCTGCAATGACAGCCAGGCTTTATTTACTACAGGGCTGCTGAGGGGAAAGAGAGGCTTGGGATTTTTAAACTCAGTTAAAGAAGACCCATTTACAACTTTGCCTAGAGAAACGAATAAAAGGAAAACGTGTGTGTGTGGTGGGCAGAGGTCAAGGAAATCTATATCCTCAAAGTCCAGCACAACACAAATGCCCCTTCAGGAAGATGTCCCTAACCCTGCACCCTGCTCAGGCAGAACAGTCACTGTCTCCTTTCTGCCCAACAACACGAGTGCTAGGGATCATAAGCTAACCCTTGTGAAGTGCTTACTTTATGTCAATCACACATAACCCCACTTCACCTTCACAATACTGCGAGACACGTCCTGCAACTCTCCACGTTTTGCAGGGAAAGAATCAGAGGCCCACAGGGGTTAAGTGTCATGCCCAAGGGCCCATAGTCAGGAAGTGGAAGGACTGTGATTGGAAGCCAATCAGGTTGGCTCTACCATCTCTGTGAAACGGGAAGCCCTGTGAGGGCACCTTGCACAATGCCTGGCACATAATAGATGCTCATTGTCATGAGTTCATCTGAATCTATAAAAATTGGGGCCTTGCCTTGTAATACCTGGTATAATTCTATCTCATCAATGAGAGACCCTGTGTCATCCTTTTATCCCCGAGGGTTAGTAAAGTCCCAGACACAAGAGTAGGGGATCAGTAAATAAGTAAATGTATCAATATGTACTCGACCAAAATATTTCACGAAGAAAAAGGTCTCATTGAGTCTCTGTTACTAGTTTCTCATTGCCCATGATTCCCTTCATAGTTCAGAGCTTCTGCCCTGGACTGCACCCCACCGTAACTGTGCTCTTCTCCCTGCTCCTCCCCCATTTGCCTTCCTCTTCCTCCCCCACCCTCCCCACTCTTTTGCCCATCTGGGAAAAATCCAAGGAGTCGTCCATCTAAGTTTAACAGAGTAATGACTTTTAAATAAAAATATGGTAGAAATGGGTACTTATCGAAATGGAATGCTTTCAGACTCATGCATTTAAAAAAGATATAAATTTTAGTGCAAGCACTAAATTTTAACTGCAATCTTGGAGAAAGCCTTTCCACTAATTCATGGAGAAAAATTAACAAAGTGAAAATTGCTTATCAGTGTTCTTTTCAAGTCATGATATGCAGCCTAATTCTATAGATCATCAGGCTGCTCCCAGGGAGATAGATTTATATTGATTGAGAGGGAGCTCAGGGGCCAAGGAAAACAGACACCCGTGCGGAGAAGACTCAGCTACCCATTAGGGGAAGATCAGCCTGGGAGCGAGGCGCTGCCACCGTTGGATCCAATTTCACCCCTCACTCCTCCTCAGCTCTCTGGCCAGAGTGGTGTTAAAGGCAGACTCAACCTTTCTCACACTTTTAAGAATTTGGCCCCCAGAAAAAAGATCTGGCAAATCAACTTAAGGCTGTTGGAGAGAAAGCCGAGCTTCCAGCTAGACAAAGCACGGGTGGCAGGAAGGGAAGGCGTAAGGGAGCAAAAGCGCCAGCAGCTCGGATCTCCTCTGGGCTGCCCTCCCAGAGAGCAGCGGCCCCCCACCCCACTGGCCTGGCAGACTCACCCCCATGTGACAAGAAGATGTTCCACAGATGACAGCCAACCGTGACGTCACTGGCTGTCCCTCACAGTCGAGGCCGTGCCCCCTCACATCTGTTCCAATCACTCCTGTGAGAAAGCAAAAACAAAATCCTCTTTAAAAAAAATTAAAAAGGATAGCTAAAAACAAGCATAAAACACTCTTTTTTATAGCCAAACAACATTGAGAAAGCAAGCGTTCCACATGTACTCCCGTCTCCAGTAGAAATCAAAGGAGAATAATTGCCGGCCTTGAGAAAACTAGGAAACCTGTTTTAATAATAGCAACGATGATAGTAAATGAAATTAGAATAATAAAGGCAGCAGCAATCAGTGATCTTGTGCTCAATCAGTACCAGGCTGTACTGCATATTTACATGTACAGTCTCATTTTATATTAATCTTGTCTGGTTGATATTATAAATGTCACACACGTCAGTGGAGAAACAAAGGCACTTGCAAAGGCTGAATGACCTGTCCAAGGTCACACTGCTAGTAAGCAGCAGAGCTGAATGGAATCTGGTTTAATACATCACATTTCAATCTCAAAGTCCATGACAGCAGGGTTTGATGGCTGAAAATTTTTGGCATCTCTAAGTCACCATTCTTACTGCTACATAATATAGAACCAGCATGGTAATGGTAGGGTGGTGGACAGTGAGCTTCTGTTGAAACAGTGCCGGAGAGCAGAGAGTTTCCCATAAATGGTATAACCTTCTCCATAGAGACTGTATTCCTTGATCCTTGCTGGGCAAGCAAAGTTACCAATGTGATAAGAAATCTAAAGGGACTGATAGAGCCTACAACTGTCTGTCATTTACTCAAATAGGCAACAGACACCTTCCACACACAAAAATATAAGTAGGCGTGAAGTGGGAGCCAGAATCATGCAAACATCCCTACCTATGACAAAGGCAGGATGTGAAAAGTGCTCGGGAAGGACACAGGCTGCGACACAGGAGAGAACAGCACCCACCGACCTCATCAGCTCCATGCAATGCCACCGGTGCTCTCCATCTCCGGCACTCAATGTTCTTTCCCACTCCAAGACCTTTGCCTTTGCTCTCCTCTTTGCCTGAAGTGTCATTCCCCAACCTCTCTGCCCAGCTAAACTCCCATTTACTCCTAACTCTACTATTACTTCCTGGGAAGGCTCCCTCTCTCCTCTGGGGAAGATGGAGTCTCCCTGTTCATCCCTTCGACATCCCTAGCACACAAGATGCCAGTAATTTTAAAAAGTCATACATTCTCTGCCTCTCCTTTTATTTATTATAAAAGATGCTGGAAGCTGACACTGCCATACGCATGGGCCTAGCAGCCTAGATCCCCCCACAGTTGCTAGCACAGAGCAGAAAGTGAAATTAAGAATGCTTGGGGATGAACAAAGAAGACAGGTCCCTGTCCTGGATGCTCACTGTCCGGAGGGACAGAGAGAGCAATACCTGGAGCATTTCAATGCAGAGACTGGAATGTGATAGGAAGAGACACAGGGACAGGGGAGCTCATCTGTAGGGGTTTGAGGTGGTTTCCTATGGAGATGGGTCTATGCTGAGTTCTGTAGGCGAAAGGTGGGCTGGGAGTGTCTTTTCCAGGCACAGATCCCCAGATACTGAAGGCACTGGCTGCTCAGCAAGCAGACATTTCCAGAAAAAAAGGATCTAGGGGCCACAGAAAGGCTTCTTTCATTCTGACAACTTTCTAGGTTTCTCCAATGCTTTTTCCAAATTCTACCTTCCCAAGCACGGCGATCTGTGAACCTCTGCTATTGTTCAGAGGCCCAGCAGCAGGGGGAAGTAGGACTCTTTCAAACTTTCTCTGTTGGTTATCATAGTAGTCAGGTCTGGGACTGAGCCTGTAAGAGCCCTCAGCCTCCTGGCTTTCACTAAGTCCCCAGCTCCACTCAGCATTGTGGGGCTGCCCCTGCAGACTGCTGCTCTCAGATGCCAAGTCAGCCAAGGTCGGCCCAGAGATCTGAGAGTTGAAGGAAGTACAAAACCAGAGTATGTCTGCGCCACCCCTTTCCCTGTGTCTGGTGGCTGCTTCTCCTCCACATCTTCAGCTCTGCTGACAGGGCCACCGTCACTCCCACACCTACCGGTGTCTACCACCCTTAGACTCAGGTAGCACCACCTCCTCCCTTTCTGCCTCCCACCAGGAGTAGTGGCACCTTCCATTCTGCTGAGCTCTGGCTTGTGTGCAGGAAATGCAGCACCTGTTAGCTCCTCCATCATCTGGGCCAGCATTTCAGAATATTAAATTCCCTCTTTTTTATATACTTAGAGCATTTACATTTTTCTGGGTGGACTCTAAATATGCTGGTCCCAATCGAGGGCACAAGGGCTTTGGATGGGAAGAAACTCTAGATATGAGCTCATTTTAACTGAGCTCTTTTCGCACATTCTCTTTCTGTGTGTCCCATTTTATTCTTACAGCCACCGAATGTGACTGGTACTCTTATCATCCTCATTTTACAGAGGAGGAGACCGAAGCTCAGCAATTAACTTAACCAGGGTCACACAGCTCAGGATGCAGGGCTGGGGGTCACATCCAGGCCATCTGACTCCAAACTGCTAGGTTTGGGAGTTTTCTCCAAAATAAAAACAAGATGGCCAGGTGGTTGATGTTTACTTATCTGTGTATCTCAAAATATTTGGTCCTGAAATCCTCAACAGAAAAGAGGTTGGCCACTGCTGGCCCACAGTGTTATATATAAGTTCAAGAAATTTCTGACGCTGACCCGCATTTATTGGTTCCATGTATAAAGCACAGCAACGTGTACCTTACAGGGTCATTCAATCGTGAAGGGGGTTAAAAACGGGAGAAAACAAACGTGTGGGAAACATTTTTCTGTTTCTTCTCCAGTTAGTAAATTCACTGTTGATATATCAAGGCTCATAATCTTAGATCTAGAGTGTTATAATGAGACAAAAAAAAAAGAAGAAAAATTGAAACAGAATGACCTTGTATAAAATGAAGAAAATAGACAATATCACACAGTTGTTCTGATATTGAGGAAATGTTTAAAAATGAAAGTGATTAATGGTAGCTAGGCCACCGCCACTACCACCATGACCCTCAGCACCCTCGTCACCATCACCACCATCATCAACATCTTAACTCTCCTGTAAGAGACAGCATATTATTTCTTCCTTTCTAGCACACATACCAGATATCTAAGATAGGCTGGGTACCATGCTAAATACTTTAAATTTTATCACTTTTAATCTTAACAATGTCCATAAAAATAAATATTCTTTCTCCCCTTCAACAGATGCAGAAGCAAAGAATCAGAGTAACCTGTCCAAGGCCACACAGATGCAAGAAGCAGGATTTGACCAGGATTTGACCTCGTCCTGTCTGATTCCAAAGCCCATGTTCTTTCTGTACTCCCTCACTTTATGATCTTAGAATTGTCTTATATAAAGGAAATATATTTGGAAGTATCAGTTACCATGGAACATTAGTAGGCACCATGGGTTTTGAGTTACAAAATCTGAGTTTTGGCCCCAGTTCTTCCACGAACTACCTGAAAGTTTGAACTGTTCCCTCACATTCACAGTGAGAGAAATGGGTTGCAAATGTAGGTCCTTTCTCAGCCGCTCTAAGTACACAATACATACAGTGCTTCTTCTAAAATACCAGGTAAAACGTCTCCTTACTGGAAGCAGGAGGGTAGAAAAAACACCTCCCAAAATCCTCCATTCTCATTGCTCTGTGACTTAGATAACCTCGGGCCAGACTCATGTGGCACTGGCCAGAGGCAGGTCGTGTCCAGTTTCCCCTCAAGAGAGGTTCTCTCCACTCTGCCAAAGGTCCGCTCCATCCCACAGCAGAGCAGAGCTGGCGTCCACTGTGAGACCACTGGAACCTGAGAGCTGACACACCGCATTTTCCCTTCGACCACAGAGAGCTCAGAGGGGTCATCCCAAGAAACAAGGTCCAACACAGAGAAGGCAACAAAGGGCAGGAGGGACCTTCCCCTCCCTGAATAAACACATTTCATAATCCGGAGAGGAATCATGGGCTGCACATGTAACATCAGGAAACAATTCACAGGATGAGATTTTGACAAGCGCAGCCCTCAACACGGCTGGGCCCCTTCATATGACTGTACAAGTGTCAGTTTAGTCAGCATTCTGCAGAACGTTTAAAGGGGAAAGTGAGCAGCCAAAGAAATAGGCGCACGCACACACACACAAACAGTGACATATTCAAATGTGCTTTCCCTGAGACTTGCACAATGCTCAGCTGATGATAGTTGCTCAATAAATTTTCGTTCGATGAACAAACAAATAGAGAAGAGCCAAGCTTACTGGGTCAGTGCATCAATTCAGGCCTCTTAGTTAAAGACTCCTGCTCCTCAACATTCACACGAACATAGTTCGTATCAAGGAGTATGTTTTAAAACAAAATTAAAAAAAGAAAAGTTAAAACTTCATGAATGTTCCTATTTACCTTATATGCTAGCTCCCTCTCCTCCGCCCACTAACCATGTATCTTTCCATCCAAACATTTATTGAATATCTACTATATTTATGTAAAAGAAAAAAGACTTTGCAAATGTTATGATTAAGAGTAGGTTATCCTATAATTTATAAAGCCACAACTGCTTTGAAAACTTTAAAGGGTTATATGGAAGAAAAACAGCCCCAAGTTCTAGCATTTGTGTTATAATTATCTCATACTTTATAGCTATAAAAAGTATTTTATAGCTTACAAAGCATCCTCAAATACTGCACCCTTCATTTAGCTTTTAGAAAATCCTGTGATATGTGTTATTTTATTTCCAGATCACAGTTGAAGAAACTGAATTTCACAGAGGTGAAGTAACTTAGCCAAGTTTATTTATCTACCTAGAGGCAGAGGCAAGGATCACTAGGATTTTCAGTCTCCTAGTCTGAAATTTTTCCACTGTGTTTGAAAAATAAAAACCTGCTATAAATATGTTGGCATCTTTAAAAATAACAACCTCAGATATCTCTGAAGAAAAAAACGATGAGAAGGGTTTCGAACATCACCTAAGATTATACCAACTTGAGACTCAGATTGGACCATTTGGATGAATGAAGAACTGAAAAATTCCATTGAATGAGCTGCTTGACTAAGCTGGCTAAGAAGTGTATAGGGTCCCTGGGGAGGAGGCTCTCTGAAGATGCCAGCTTCTTGTATGCAAAGCCTGCACCAATGACTGTAAGCTCTTGAAAGGGTAAGGACTATACTGAAAACAGTGTCTCTGCAGAGGACCAAAGACCAGTCTATATACATGACAACAATGAATGCTATCTTTTGACTAATATGTATTTATTTTATATGAAGTATAATGTATGGGATGGCATTACAATGTACTTAAAAATATGGACTCATTCACCATGTGACTTTGGTTAAGTTTCTTATTTATGTCTTGGTTTCCACATCTGTGTAATTTGAATAACAATATCCTCCTCTTAGGATTGTTATAAGGATCAGATGTGTTGATACACGCCACGTGCTTCCGCGGTGTCCAACCTGTGGCCCACAGGCCACATGAAGCCCAGAATGGCTATGAATGCAGCCAACACAAAATTGTAAATTTACTTAAAACCTTATAAGATTTGTGTGTGTGTGTGTGTTTGTGTGTGTGTGTGTTTGTGTGTGTGTGGTCACATGTCTCAGTGTATTTAATGTGTGGTCCAAGACAACTCTTCTTCCTCCAGTGTGGCCCAGACATACCAGCAGGTTGGACAGCCCTGGCTTAGACCAATGCCACTCAACAGAACTGCAGTGATGGAAACGTGCTGTACCTGCACTGTCCACAACAGCAGTCACCGGGCATACATGGCAACTGGGCACCTGAAATATGGCTAGTGCAACTGAATGTTCTATTCGATTTCATTTTAATTAATTTAATAGTCACAAGTGGCTAGTGGATACTGTATGGAACACTGCAGGTTAGAACAGGACCAGAACTATAGGAAGCCTTGTTGATTTTATTATTTTTGTCCTCAGATTTAGGAAGGAATCTCATTGACATGCTCTTGAGTAAAATGCCTTGATCTCTAGAACCAATCTGTAGAACAGTCTAAAAATGTAGAACAATTTCTATATGTGAAGATTCGGATAACAACACTTGCCTTACAAAATTGCTGTGGGGACATTAATGTATGTGGAACAGACTAGTGCTCAATAAGCAGAACATCTTAAATCCAAGGACCTACAGAAGTGTTTGGCACAAGTATAAAGACTTCTGCTTAATTCTGAACGTGCCTACCCCATCCACGCCGCCGAGGCTTTCCTCGTGCTATTCCCTATGCTGAGAAGAGTCTTTCCACATACACTCCAGCCCCCGAAGACCGGCCTGGGGAACGTGGGCTGCACTTTGCAGATGCTGTCCTTTGCAGATGCAGCCTTTCCATCAGAGCCTTCCATGACCACTTCCTCCCCAACTCCCCCAGGCACCCCAGCTAGGGAAAATCTCCAGAGCTTCTTTCCTTTGCACTTCACGGCCTGACACTGTACAGATTCTGTCACTGTACCTGTGATTTCTTTGTTTACATAGCTGTCTGCTTCTACTACACTATGAGCAAACTGAGGGCCGGGCAGGTTTCACACTATTTGCTAATTTTTGTTGTTTAATAAATGAATGAATGTGTTCAGCATTAGACACATACTAGTAAAGCACATGATGTTTTCTACATAAAAGCAGCAGGTTAAATCATAGACAAATGCTGTGTCTTAAATATGATTAATGATGATAGATACTGGGAAGTTTTGACTGATAGCTCATGGGTAATAGTAAAATTACTGGAGCCTCAAAACACAACTTGTGTGGAATTCTCAAAATCACTGGGAAAGAGTAAAGGTCCTAAAATCCTTGAGATTACTGAAAGATTGTCTTATGCCTGACACTTTGCAAATACTATTGTATTAAATTCTTATAACAACTGGAGAGGTAGTTACTACCACACTGTTTCACTAATGGGGAAAATAAGACTGAAGTTTTTCAAGTAACTTGTCCCAGGTCCCTCAGATCTAGGCTGGGGAAGGAAGGTGTCACATGCAAGCCTACCTAACTCTGAGTCTCATGCAGCCTGCTGCACCGAATTCCTTTCTTTTCAACTACTTGCAAGAATTCGAAGCATTCGGAGACAGCATAGCTGAACTCAGATCGCTGTCAGGGTTTATTGTTACAATGCCACTAACACAAGCCCAAAAAGTTCATCTCAAGCCCAACACATGAAGGGGAGTGAAACAGCTGAAAAGATTTCTGTGATCCTGGTGTTTGACAATGCATCAGCTTGGCTTTGAAAAAAATGTGGTTTAGAATTCATCCAATTTAAATCCTAAAATAGGTATGCCTTTAAAAAAATCCTATGTGATAAGTCTACAAAATAATTTTCTACACCTTGACACAGTCACCGTTTCCCCTCCCTCCACCCCACCCTCCCAGAGCCAGAAATACAATGGGGAAGGTCTTTGTCTGAATGAACTGTGGGAGACTTTTACTAGGTATTTGAATTAGTTAGGGTATAACAGTTAAGGACCAGGGCTCTAGAAGTAGACCACGTGATTTTGAGTTTGGCAGACTGGGCAAATCACTCAACCCTCCTGTGCCTCAGTTCCCTGGTCTAACAGGAATGATGACAGCATATGGCTCATAGGACTACTGTGAAGATTAAGTGAGTAGAAAGTGCCTAGATCATAGTTTACTCCATATATTTTTGCCATTGTTATTACTACTGACAACTCCCAGTCTTGGTGTTAATAGCAGGGCTTGGCGTGATGGTTCAGGCACTCCCTTTCAGCATGGTGTCTGCTATGCCAGAGTCATTTGGGTTTATTTAGACTGATTGGAACACATTTGTTTTCTGTCCTTGAGTACGCACTGCTGACAGAATAATGGGGGGCCCAGGGGAATAAGAAAGATGATGTACAAGGCAGTAACAACAATCCAGGCTAACATTTTAAACATTACTGGGAAGAAACCATGAGCTGTGTGTATCTCTAAAAGCCATGATAACGTACAGCACCATTCATGTTGTAATCCAACTTGGTGAAGGCATTTCTCATTTCTGTCTAAAGGCCACACTCTTCCATAACTTGCACCTTTCAGAAGCTAACACAAGAGAGAGAACAAAGAACAGACCCTCAGATTACTGGGTCTTACTTCTCTGTTCCTCCCTTCTAACCCAAAAGATCAAATCTCAGAGGTAGGCTAATATGCAATAGCTGGGAAATCTGAGACTTAGCAGCAAAATCCACAGTAAAGACAAAGCAAAAATTTGATTTCAGAAATTCCTTTCCTCCCAACCTCAACACAGCTTTCATATTACTTGGACGATCTCCTTTGTGACCTCATCAAAGACAATTTTTTCACTCATAGGCATTAGACATATAAAGGGTAAAGTTGAAATCCAACCCAAACAACTAAGTTAACTCACAAAAATTACTTACTTTCTAAAATAAAGAAACCAAAAGTAAGAGAACTGGCCCATGTTCCACACATATATCTGATGAAATTAATCCTTAGATCTAAAACTATGACTCTAAATCACACAGCAGACTTCTGATATTTTATAAATTAATTCAACAGCTATGTATCAATCCCCAATTATAACCAAGCACTGTGCTTGTTAGGTGCTAAAAGACTAAAGATGAAAGTTGCTTCCTTTCCTTCTACAAAATCCCAGTCTAGTCAGGGTGGAAAGATGTGCAGGCAGACACTGTTAAGACAGTGTGGAACAGTCATGGACTCAGATCTGAGCAAGTCTAACGGAAGTATGGAGCCCTGACCCCTGATCTAACCTGGATGGTCAGGGAGGGCCTCCCGAAGGAGGTAAGGCAGGAGTTATGTCAGTCAGCTGGGGGGAGGGGAGAGGGAGGGAAACGCATTTCAGTAAAACAAAGACCCAGGAGAGGGAAATAATCACATGATGCAAGGGTGCTGGACCTTGTCTTCTGTGGAATTTGCTCGGTGGCACGCTCTAGGTCCGGGGTCAGGTGGATTTATGTTTGATTCCCAGCAACACCACAAGCTTGCTATGCAAGCTTCCATAAGCTAACTCACCTCCTTCACTTCACAGTCTACTCAGGTGTAAGGTGGGAATAATGGCATCTACTTTACAGGGTCATTATTCCTGGTTAGCACTGTACATCCAGTGACCCAGGAGCCACCCCCAGTCCTGTCACCCTACATGTAAGGCAAGTAGCCTTGCACCTGAGACAGAGGAACTGCTAAATGAATGTTAGTATCCAGTTCCTCCCGGGAGATAGCAGGACTAGGTTACCTTCAGCGACCTTTTCCTGCTCCTAGACAAAGGGTCTCATTTATAAAATTATCTGAAGGTATCTTGAGCCGTGGAGATAGGAACTAGCAGCCCCAACAAGCCCCTCAGTGACACAGAGCAGACCCGTGAGATGCTTCAGCAATATGCCAGGAGGAGACGGTACTCGCTCAGACTCTTCAGGACACTTAAACTAAGGGGTAAGGCCCGAAATTTCAGAGAAAAAGACCTTAGTCGGCAGGCTATCTCTCCTCTCTCCCCAACCTCTGATGCCAAGCTCAGCACCTCCTCCCTTGGTATGAGTTTCAGTTCCATCATAAACTTCCAGAGGTTTTGTTGAGGTTAGTTGAACATTGACAGATTCTTCAAAGCCTGGAATTCACTCTGAGAGCCAAAACCAGGCCAAGTTTCTATGGAACTAGGATGTCCCCAGGGGAGGGTCACAGGCCTCCACCACACCTAGACTGATTAATCTAACCTTGCCCCAAGCTTCAGACAAGGAGACAGGAAAGAAAAATAGATCCTGAAGCTGGATCCTGATTTTGCTCCCCCACCTCATTCCTGGGAAAGTGAGGGTAGGAGTGTAAACTGACCCCCTCCGCCGGGTAAGAGTCAGGCCAGAGAGTCAGAACTAAGTGATGTGTACAGCAGCTGGAGAGAGGAACAAAAACAAAAACCTGAGCGGGATAAAAAGCCCAGGGTTTCACCCCAATGAATGACATGTGGCTGAAATAGTTTCAAGGAGAACAAAGGCTTAGGTAAATAAACAGAGTGCAAGATGAGAACAAAAATGAATTACAGAAAATCCCAGGAGGAATACGCTGGCATTTTTCAAAAACTGTAGTTGAAACGACATCTCTGCTTCAGCAGAGATCAAGATGGAGCCCTCCCCGTCCTCCTCTGCACCTGCTCTCCCTTCTCGGGCCTGTCCCAGGCCCTAACGGGGAATGGGTGGCCCGAAAGTGCTTTCAAGGGAGATACTTCCAGACACCACCATCCAACTCCCTGCACGGTCTCGGGCAAGTGAGCTGAGTTCCTCGAGCCACTGACATCACATCTGTAAAAGAAAGTGAAGATTTCAAAGGAAAAGGGTAAAAATACAATCTTGTTTTGAAATAACAGAGTTGGCACATGTTAGGCCCCGAACAGTATTCTCTGCCTCCTCCATTCAGTAGGATTACAGTCGAGAAACATTTACTGACATTTCCAGCTCTGCACCAGGAATTGCACTCAGTACTGTGGTGGGTGGGGAATAAAACTTGAAAAAAATATAATCTCTGTCCTCAAAACGCTTACAGTCTCCTGGAAGCCAAGGACGCTGGTACACAGCAGACTGAGGGTGGCTGCCACAGAAGCACAAACACGCCTCAAGCTGGAGGAAGTAGCTCCTCCCTCCCATGTGGCTCCAGGCAGGCTTCCTCACCGAGGCCCTTTCCTCCTGGGCCTGATGATCAGACCTCCCCTCCACCTGGCCCATCTTCAAAGGCTTAGGTCTTCTTTCCATCATCACCATCATAACACCTAACGCTTCTGTGGTAATTACATGTGCCAGACACTGTTCTAAGTACTTCATGTAAATTAACTTACTTAATCATAACAACTACTATTATGATGCCCATCATGGAGAATAAACACTGAGACCCCGGAACTGATTCATGATCACACAGAGAGTAGGTAATGGCGAGGAAGAGGAACCCACGTAGTTGGGCTCTGGAAATCATGCTTTTTTCCCAACCATAATGTTGTGTGAAGAGTGTTATGGGTATTCTCTTACATGCTTTAGGGGTATACATAGATACATTTTTGTTGGATATATACTGTATATCCATATAATTTTTCACTCTTCCTCTGCTCTCTCTCCTTCAAAATTCTGTGTTTCAAAGGGAAACCATCTCAAAGCACCTTCAAGCAAACCCAGAATGTATCCAAGTCAATGCAGGTTCCTGGTGAGCTTTTTGGGGTGATGACTCCCCAGGCCTCCTCCATTATCAGCCAAGACAGGAAATGGATAATACGAAGCAGCTACTCCCTGCCAGGCCCTTCCAGCTTCCATTCCAACCTGTTGCGCTGCCACTGGGCACAGTCCCCCAAAGGTGGCCAGTCCTCCTCAACATCCCATCCTTCCCACATACTGCCATTTGCTCGCCAACCTTCAGCCTCAATTCTGGCAGGCCCGCAGTATTCTTTCCTTCATTCTGCCTTCTTTCAATGTCACTGTGTGGTCTTGGTCAGTTTGGGCTGTTACAACAGAATACCGTGAACTGGGTGGCTAAAACAACACACACTTATTTCTCACAATTCTGGAGAATGTAAGTCCAAGACTGGGGTGCCACCATGCTGTGACTTGGTTTACAGATGACTGCCTCCTTGCTGTGCCTCACCACAGAGGAAGACAGAGCAAGCTCTCCTGTCTCTCTTTTAAGTAAATGAGTCCCACTCATGGGGGCCCCACCCTCAGGACTAAATTACCTCCCAAAGGTCCCACCTCCTAATACTATCACATTGGTGGTTACAATTGCAACACAGGAATGGGGGTTGAGGGGGCACAAACTCAGTCCATAACATGGTCCCAGGAAAAGATGAAAGGATCTCCGAGTCCCTAGTTACATTAGAAGAGAAACTCCCTGAATTAACCCTGTGGAGACAGCAATAACTGATTATCAAATTTCTGAAGAGTTTGGAATTCTACCTATCATGTTAATGGAAGTTTACTGTTAAAACATACATACACACAGAGAGAAAAACAGGTTGCCACTTGTATCAGTAACATGTACTCTGCACTAGAAAATAGGATTTTGAACATAATCTCTCCCTTTCTTGATGACCTATGGTTGTTAGTATAACAAGGTGGAACCAGGAACTAACTTTATTAAGCAACAAATATGAGGCCGCAGGAGTATCTGCTTCCTTTTTGTGATGTATTCTGAGCTCACTGCTGAAATATCCACTTCTCCGATGCCTATTAAACCAGCAACATCTCCCACTCCACTCCCGATGGCTGAACTGTGTCATTCTCTTGTCCACAATGCCAGCGCCTGGCACAGAGCTGTTGGTGCTGGCGCTCGACAACTTTTACTCCCCTTGACATTTTTAATAAACATTATCAATGAAGTATAATGTGCATGAAAGGGCCTCGCATTTTACATATGCATTTCAGCGAAGTCTCACGAAGCGAACACAGTGATCCAGTTCCACAAAGACAGCCCCCCAGCCCCTTTCCAGACACGGTGCTCACCAAAGAAAACCACCATTCGGACATCCAGGTCACAACGTTGGCCCGATTTTGAATTTTCAAACCACTCAGCATGTTCTCTCTAGTACTAGCTTCTGTAATGCATATTTAGAGATTCAATGTATCGCTTCTGTGTGAGATTCTACTTTGTGAATGTACCAACCATATATTTATTCATTCTATTTCCTGATAGCATTTGGGGGTTTGTTCCCAATTTTTTGCTATTAACAATTAATGGTATTCTGTGTATTCTTGAACATATTATATTTTTGGTACACATTTGTGTTGGATATATATGCCTAAGAGTAAGACTGCTCAATCATAAAGTATGGAGATAGTACCAAACGCTTTTCCAATGTGTTGCACTAATTCATACTTCTATTGCAATGCTTGAGCACTTCGAGGGTTTCATATCCCCATCAACACTTGGTATTGCCCATCTTTTTAATTTTAGTCAATCTGTTGGGCATGTAGAGGCATCACAGCATGGTTTTAAACGGAAATTTTCTAATGACTAATGGGGTTGGGAAACTTTTCATATTTCATTATCTACTCGGATACCCTCTTTCCTGAAAAGCAGTCCAAACAACTGTTACCGTTTTTCTGTCAGCATGGCCAGTGTTTTTCTCATCAGATTGTTAAAAGTCTTCATATTCTCTGAATACAAGTCCTTCGTTGTATGTATTACAAATGGCTTCTCCCACGTGGTGGCTTGCACTTTCATTTTTTGAATGGCATCTTTTGATGAAAAAATGTTTCCAACTTTAATGTAATACAATTTATCAACTTTTTCCTTTATGTTTGCACTTATATTTGCTGTCCTATTTAAGAAATATCTGCTTAACCACAAGTCATAAAGACCTCCTTCTATATTGTCTGTAGGAACTTTATTTTTGACATTCATATTAGACCTATAATCTATTTCAAATTTATTTATTTATTTATGCTCCATTGCAGGGAGGGGTGTGGGGGTACTTTGATTTTAATCCAAAAGGTATGCTACTTTTCCTATTTCCAAATAACACAACAGCAAAAGCTGTGCATAGCGAAATGTTCATTCCCCAAATTTCAGCAGTGACCAACAGTGACCAACTACATCATGTAATGCAACACAATTTCATTAAAAAGGAAAAAAATTGTCTAGTGTCTTGTATTTTGTTAGGATAAAATTTAAATTACAATAAGGGGAAAGGAAAAGTCGACAACCTTTAGAGAAAGAAGCAATAGAAAACTGGTAAATTTGCTTTGACTTTTATCCTGGCACAGGGAGGGACATTCAAAAATACAAACTATTAAAGTGTTGGAAATCATTTTCACAATTCCTTAAAGCACTGATCCAAAGTCAATTATCAGAAGTTAGATAGGAAGGCTTGGTACTCATCCCTCATTATTTTTTTTATCATTTTTATTAATGTTCGAATACAGTTGTCTCCATTTCCCCACCACCACTTTCCCCCACCCCACCCACCCCCACCTCCCACCCTCAATCCTACTCCCCTTTGGCTTTGTCCATGGGTCCTTTATACATGTTCCTTGGTGACCCTTCCCCTGCTTTCCCTCGTTATCCCCCTTCCCTCTCCTTTCTGGTTACTGTCAGTTTGTTCTTAATTTCAATGTCTCAGATTATATTTTGCTTGCTCGTTTGTTTTGTTGATTAGGTTCCACTTATAGGTGAGATCATACGGTATTTGTCTTTCACTGCCTGGCTTATTTCACATAGCATAAAGGTGTCCTGTTCTATCCATGCTGTAGCAAAGGGTAGGAGTTCCTTCTTTCTTTCTGCTGCGTAGTATTCCATTGTGTAAATGTACCAGAGTTTTTTGATCCACTCATTTACTGATGAGCAACTAGGTTGCTTCCAGCACTTGGCTTTCGTACATTGTGCTGCTATAAACATTGGGGTGCATAGGTTCTTTTGAATTAGTGTTTCAGGATTCTTAGGCTATAATCCCAGCAGTGGAATTGCTGGGTCAAAAGGCAGTTCCATTTTTAGTTTTCTGAGGAAATTCAATACTGTTTTCCACAGTGGCTGCACCAGTCTGCATTCCCACCAACAGTGTGCTAGGGTTCCCTTTTCTCCACATCCTCTCACTTTTTAAAAACCTTTTAACTCCTTTCACCCATTTCTCCCACCCTCCTACCCCTCACTCTGGAAATCACCAATCTGTTCCCTTGTTGTTGTTTTTATATTTCACATATAAGAGATTTTTTTTGAGAGAGAAAGATGGGGGAAGGAGGGGCAAAAGAGAGAGAGAGACAAACATCAATGTGCCTCTCCTATACCTCCAACCGGGGACCTGGCCTTCAACCCAGGCATGTGCCCTGACTGGGAATCGAACAAGCGACCCTTTAGATCGCAGGCCGACACTCAATCCACCAAGCCACACCAGACAGGGCAAGAGATATCTTACATAATTTGTCTTTCACTGTCTGACTCACTTCACTTAGCATAATTCCTTCAAGGTCTATGGATGTTGTTGCAAATGGCAAGATTTATTTTTTTATGGCTCAATAATATTCTATTGCATATAAATTGTATGTAAATTCCATTTGAATTTATTTTTATGTATGGTATAAGACAAGGACCGAAATTTTATTTTTTCTCATGTTGATATCCAATTGATGCAGGATTATTTCTTGAAAAGATCATTCGTTCCTCACAGCTTTGCTCATAAGTGTCCATATATGTATGAGTCTGCTTCTAAACTCTTTAATCTGTTTTCCTCTGCTTTATTAGTCTACCCTTGCCCCAATACCAGTTTTAATTACTTTATAACAAGGTTTGTTTTCTGGTAGTAGTAAGTCCTCCCATTTTGTTCTTCTTCACAGTTGTCTTGTTTATTATTGGCCTTTTCCATGTAAGTTAAAGATTTTCAATCTGATAAAATTCCTATCTCTCTTTCCTAGTCATAGCTCAAGTGTGAAATCTATACCACTTTTTTGGGCAAACTCTTCCTGACCCACTCTAGCAAAATGAGTGCAGACCCCTGCAATCTCCCACGCCTGCTTTCCTCAGACATTTCCCACACAATATTACGATGACTTCCGTGCCTGTTTCTGCAACTCGGAGGTGAGCTCCTCGAAGGCAGGGACTTTGGTTTGTTTATATTTATATTTCTAGTACCTAGCACAGTGCCTGGCACTTAGTGAGGATATATTATTAACCTGTTGGTTAAAGGCAGGAGAAAAAGTATTTTTCATGTCAGCTATTATTTCTTATTATAAAAATCTTCCATATGTTACCTATAATTCTAAGTCAATAATGCTGGCTGACAGTCTGAGAATGGTTCTTGGCTTTTCCTATAGAGTGTGGACTCTGTGACAAGTGTCATCTCAGTTTTAGAGGTCTTTTGTTTTGTTTTGATTATTTGACTTCAGGATTCATTTAAATGAATGAGTTCACTGCATATCTCCACTAAAAAAAATATAATGAATGCCCTACTGAATGAATTACTACCATGAATTAACAAGTTATTTAGCATCTTCTGCCAAACATAAGAGAAATTTCAAATTTAAAAAGATATCTTCACACACTTAATTTAGTAATAGCCAGAAGAAACATAAAGACCATGCAAAATCTTAAGTAACTTTTGCCTAACCAAAAAAAAAAAAAGTTTGACAAATTTTCTGTCTTCAAATTCCCTGTCTTCATTTCAAGAAGAAACAATCTTGAAATGAAGACAGCCACATGGCTTTCAATAGCCACGATCTATTTCAGGCTACCCCTCTCCTTCACTCTTTCCTCCCCCGGACTATTGTGTATGAAATTACACAAAGCCCTGCTTGGAATGAGTCTCTTGCTTAAAACCACCTTCAGCGGCTTGCTGGTGCCTGGGGGAAGAGAAGGAAGCATGAGCTTTTCAACAGGGTGTTCCAGTACTGCTAATCTGCCCCCACTGCTTGATCTTTATGACCCCATCTTTCAGGAACCCCTTGTAGGTAACATAAGTTTTGGTGAAGTTCAAATGATTACTTACCATTTCCCAATCTCATTTTAGTGCCTTCACTTATGTTACTCTTTCCATCCAGAATACTCTACATTTCACTGCTTCCAGTGGAGAAAATACCTATTATCCAGAGTTCATTGCAAAGGCTACCCCTCTACTTCCCTAATGTTCTGGGGTATCACTAGTTGTGTGACCCTGAGTAAGCTACTGGAGTTGATGAGATTATACATGTAGGCTATCCAGCATGTTACTGTCATGCCAAAGTCACACAATGAATATTAATATCTTTGTCCATCCCTTGCCTCATTGTTTCAACTGAAACTTCTCCCTTTTTCAAATGCCTATAGAACTTAGTCCCCAAGTTTCACCTCTGTTTCTTTATATTACTGTCTTCACCACAGTAACCAGTATAGTGCTTAGCATATTGCTTATAAACAAAACCATTAACTAATGCACATATTTTCTGGTTTAAGCGCTGGGGTCTGAAGTTACACAGATGAATATGACCAGATTCCATTGTCCACAGAAAGCTCCCAGTCTACATGGAGGAGAAACTAATATAATCATATTTTTAAATGTTGAAATGCTATTGTCTATGTGCTACATTAAGGACAGAGATGTGCACATAGGACAGGATTCTTAGGCCACATGCACTGGCTGGGCAATAATGCCCCGCTGCAGGAAAGAAGGCGGTGTATGCACAAGAGCCACATCATTTGGGCATGCTGAATGTATTTCACAAAACTGAACTCTGTGCAATTTTATTTACAACTTTCAGCTGTGAGAGAACTGAATATAGAATACTGATATTGGTGGGAGAGGTCCCATCAGGTTTTCACAGTGGCGAGTCACAAGGCTGATACACTTGAACTCTCTAGGCCACGTTCGGCTCAGGATCCTGCAGCAATACAGATCAAGAGCCTAATACATTCTCTGTAAATGAAAAGTAAGAGCCTCAACTTTCTCTAGCCCTGAATTTTTAATTCAAAGATTCTTCCTGTTTTACTTTTTTAACCTTTTTTTAAATTTAAATTATTTTATTGTTGCTCAATTACAGTTGTCCGTATTTTCTCCCCACCCCCTCCAAACCCACCTCCCTCCCTTGCTTCCACCCTCCCCCTTGGTTTTGTCCATGTGTCCTTTATAGTAGTTCCTGAAAACCCTTCTCCCCACTGTCCCCTTCTCCCTCCCCTCTGGCTATTGTTAGATTGTTCTTAATTTCAATGACTCTGGTTATATTTTGTTTGCTTTTTTCTTTTATTGACTATGCTCCAGTTAAAGGTGAGATCATATGGTATTTGTCCCTCACTGCCTGGCTTGTTTCACTTAGCATAATCATCTATGGCTAACTCAGTTAACACAAGCTTGGGTGAAGCTTTATAATTGTAAGAGGGAGAGACCTGGAGTCAGACAGAACAAGGCCTCCTCTTCATTCCACCCCAACAGCGGCCTGAGGCTAGGTCTCATTCTTGTCTTTCAATGGCACTGGTAAGACTGTACACGCATAAGCTTGTTGTCCACATTGGTATTTCCTAGGAAACACTTATGCAATGCCTAGCTCATGATAAGAGTGCCAGATCAGTACACTTAGGGCTTCTTTTATGGAGTTAATCCATCCCATATTTGGTCTTTTCCTGTTACCTTCTGTTTTTCCCAGCATTATTGTCTTTTTCCACAGAACCCTACCTTCTCATGACGTGCCCAAAGTAGGACAGCTTTCAGTGACGCCTTAGGCTTAATTAGCTCTAGGACCCACTTTTTCATCTTTCTGGTGGTCCAAGGTGTCTGTGGACTCTCCAACACCAGATTTCAAAGAAATCGTTTTTTTCCTATCTGCCTTCTTCACTGTCCAACTTTCACATCTTTACATAGTAACTAGGAACGTAAGGGTGTGAATGATCTTAGCCTTGGTCTCTAATGACACATCTTTGCTCTTGGTGATCTTTCTTAATTCATCCATTGCTGACCTTCCAAGTGTCAGCTTCTCTTTATTTCTTGGCTGCAATCGCCATTTGAATTGATGACTGAACCAAGGTAAGCAAAATCTTTAACAATTTCAATGGCTTCATTGTTTATGTTAAAGTTGTGTATTTTCTGTAGTCATGATTTTGTCTTCTTGACGTTCACATGTATTTATACATACATACATGTGTGCATTTATACATACATACATACAATGTGCATAAAGATATGCACACATGTTTATAGGAGAGTTTATGAACTCCCACAGCAGGACAGCAACTCCACGAGAGTAGAAATTTGTCTTTGTAACTAAACATGCATAGCACTGTCAGACACTGGTCTAAAGACTTTACAGATATCAGTTTGTTTATTCTTCAAAGAACTCTGTGGGGCAGGTACTATTATTGTTCTCATTTCATCAATGGGGGAACTGAGACACAGAGTGTCAGGTAACTTCCCATTGGAACCAGGATTTGAATCAGTTATGTGTTATAAACTATTGTGTTATGTGTCCCTAAGATTGTTCCTTTTCATTGTCTTCAGAAGTCAAATTCTTGCATCAAAGTCATAGTACCGAGTATGATGAGGATTAGAATTAGAGAAAGTTGAGGTGAGGGTGATACTGCTCAATAATACAACTGAAGACTAGTTCAATTTTTCTGTACTCCAAGAATTTTTTCTTTAGTTAGTCCAGACATCTACACTTGGCTGCAGGGTGCCATGAGGAAATCCCTAGATTCCAGTATGGTGAAATAAAAAAAGAATTTCTCTTTGCTCTTTAAAATAACTTACATGAATGCACAGTAAGAGAAAAATGGAAAACAAGGAAATTATCCAGGCCTATGGAGAGATGATAAGGAAGCGGCCGGCAGTTCAGAGGAGAGGCTGCGTCGAGGGGTGATAACTGGAGATGTGCACTTTCCCACCAGCAGCTGCTGACGCGCGAGTCCCAAAGTAAACATTAGTGCTCGGGGATATTAAATGGATGTGAAGCACCATGTGCTGGGTTTCTGTGCCATGAAAAACAGTGGACCTTTGGGGTTAGCCTACTCTTGTAAGCAGTGACGTAAGTGCAATACTAGACTCTGGGTCCCCAAACAAACATTTTCCCAGCAGTCTTCTACCTTTTGAACTTGGAGTGGGAAGTCTTCCTAACAGGTGGTTGGCAGTATGGGAACCTGGGGCTGGGTCATTCTGTGTTTTTGTTCCCATTCCCAAGAAGGAAAACAGCAGCTCATCTTTTCAGTCATATGTGATTGCACGAGAGAATAAGTAGAGCCCTCTGGTTAAAAATTTCCTCTGAATATTAGATAAGTTTTTGAAGCTGATGAGTTAGTCAGAGATTTACTTGAAATCAGGAGCTCGGCAGGGCACAAAACTCCCATAGATTAGGTCGAGACATTCTGCTCTATTTTCTTGGTGGCAGTTGTTTCATGGTTGACACAAAAACTGCACCAAAGCACATGAGAAGTCTTGGGGAGAGACACACAGATCGGGGTTTGAGTCTTGATCCAGCCCTTCCTGATCCTGTAACTTTAAGTAAATCCCTTTGCCTCCTGGGTGTTAATTTACTGAACCATTACAGGAGACAAAAATACCTGCCTGACAGTTTGAAATGGCAAGTCACCATACAGATGAGATTAACATCAACGTTAACCAACAAAATTAACTTCAACTTTAATATTACTGCTCTCCCTACTACACAGTCAAAAAATAGCTAGCCTGGTTTAATAACCCTGGTTTTATCTCACACGACTGCTAGAGCCTCAGACACCCGGAATCATTTTCTTTTCCTGATCTGCAGATGGTGCAGCATAATGGGGGCAGAGGCCCTGGCTGGTGAATTAAGGCGTCCAGTGTCTAACTTCAATTCTGACTGTGATGTGCTGGAGAAACATGGATGACTCACTATTTTTCTGGGCCTCAGTTTTCCCATCTGCAAGTTGAAGACTCTGGTACAGAAAATCTTGGAGCAACATTTTAGTTCTAAAGCCTATGATCACTCATTATCCAAACAGAAGCAAGAGTTATCAAACTACACGTGTTACCGTTTTAGGGCAGGTAACAACTGTATCTTCTGGGTTGTGTGGCACAAAATTTAGAGATGGGCAGGGCAGGGTAGGACAGGGGGAGCTGGCTGTATCCCCAAGGGCCCAGACTCTTTCCAACTTTCTGACCACAGAGTAAAAACTGGCCTCCTGGCTGAGGCCAGTCCTCCGCCATCCAGAGAAGCCCAGATGTGTGGGGAAGCCTAGGGGCCTGGGAATAGGAAACCCGAAGCTCTCCTTCCCACATGTGTCCTCTCTGCCCCTTGCCACAGCTCCTGCAGCTGCTCAGGTCTCAGGCAGCGATGGTTCTCGTTAAACTAAACCTCAACTGAAAATGATAAACTCAAAATCACATTAACAAAGTCCTCCTCCCCCATGCTGACCTGCATCCAGGAACTCCTGGAATTGTCCTTGCTCTATCTGCTCAAGCACTGACACTGCTTTTCTCCTTCCAAATTCCCTGGCATGACTTTATCTGCTTTTCTAATCCCCTCCATTCCTTATAGACTGTCTGCCTCTTTGGAGCCACCTTCTCTTTCTTGTTGGATATGCTCCCTCCTGCCTGCAGCTGTGGGCCTGACCCTGGGCCTGGCTCCTACTCAGCACAGTTCAGGTTCGGTCTGATTTGTCTACTTGGCAGCTGCACATCACTTCTGCTTCTGACTTGTGTGCCCAGTGCCACCTGTCCCACAGGCTGTCTCCTCTGGGCACCTGGGGACATCTTCCACCTTGTAACTAGACTCCTTGGTAGGGTAGGTGCCTAGAAATCTGTATTTTCTAAAGGTCCCTCACACAAATTTAGCAATCCTTGTTTCTGAGCTTTCGAAATCCTCTCACATTTATTATCTTAATGAATTCTTTGACTCTGGGTTCCATGCTGAATGAGGAGCACACCAGGGTGAACACGATTTGGTGGGAAAACTGAAATAAGTGCAAAGTGTTGCAGAAACACAGAGTAGGGGGTGATTTTTTCTAAGAGTGAGGCTGAGTTTGGAGAAGTTTCCACAGCGGAAGTGACACAGTGAGTGCTGACGCAGGACTGGGACGGACTGCCTAGATAGGGGCTGGAGGGGAGGCCGCCCCAAACGGTGCAAAGTGTGTGTGCCCTATGCTGAAAGGAGGAGCGCCCGGTGCAGCTGGACCCTTGGGAAGTCAGATGGGGTGGGAATCACCCTGGACTCCCTGTTCCACCGTCTTCACTTCTACTTTCTTATCTTTTCACTGAGGACTTCATTTCACAAAATATAGGTTGACAAATTACTAATGTATTAGCAGAACCCTTACTTGGGGCTGCTTTTTGTTTTCTACAAAAATCAAGTGAATTGAGGAAGGGAAATAATATCAGTGGACATGGTTTGCTTTAGAGTAGGGTTGAGCAGCATCCCTGGCCTCTGCCCACCACAGTCAGTACCATTCCACTTTTCCCCAGCCATTGCCAATTTCCCCTGGAGTGGGGGTGGGTAAAATCACCCCTGGTTGAGAATCACAAGTACAGAGGGAAAAAATATGAATTTTGGAGTCAGACTCAAGTTCAAATCTTGCCATAACACTAATTACGCAATTAGGGAAAATATTATGTTTTCTGCCTTTAATTTCCTCACGTGCAGAACGGGAGATAATTTATGCCTTGAAGGAATGTTATGAGAAGCAGGAGGCAAAGTATGTCAAGTGTCAGGAGGAACACCTGCCACACAGAAGGCAGGTGAGAAGGTCATGGTAGTAATAATACCAGTAAGAATAACAGTTCTAATACTTGTTTTTATTAATGATGATATCATAGGTAGTATTAGGAAAAAGCCTAATTGGAGTTTAAAAGTTATAATAAGTAAATAAATCTCAGTTTACTAAGAAGTAATAATAGGGCAAGAAATGTAATTATATCACCAGATATCACTTTCTCTAGAAATCCTTTTATAATTCTTCACATCTCAATTTTGGGCACATTCTATGCTTTTCCAAAGCTCTCCTCCATGCTTGGCACACGTAACTGCAAATGTCTATTTAATGTTTATTTCCTCTACTAGACTACAAACTCCCAGAAATCCAGCTCTCTTTCATACCTTCCTTACACCCCCATCAACTAGTAAAATGGGCCATCAATTAATGTTTATTGAAAGGCTTTCCTCTTTAAATATTTGTTACTTGTGCAAATGACAGTTTAAGGGTCAAATCCGAGAGTGCAATGGGTCACATTTTAATTAAAAAAAAAAAAAAAGCTATTCCATAGAGCACAGCGATTAGAAGAGTGGGCTCTGGAATCCCATGGCATGGGTTGAAATCAAGCATCTGCCCTTACCGTGCAGATCTGGGCAAGGTGGGCTGTCTCTGTGAGCTTCATGGTCTCATTTCACAAAGGGAACGAAATAACAGTATATATAATGTGGCCTCGAGCATCAGTGTTGCTTGTAGAGCATTGATAACAGTGAGGCAGTAAGTTGGCACGTTTTATTGTTCACTGGAACAAATTATGTTCTGTTGTAGGAGGGAATGGACCTATAGCTCCTTTTGCAAGACTGGCTCAACCAATTCTTCTGTAATTAAGAAAAGGAAGAAGAAACAAAGAAAGAAATTCAAAATCTCCATTTTGATTTGATGCCGCAACTCAGATGAGCAGTTTAAGCCAATTCAACATCTGGCAAAGTATCCAGTGTCTGGAATCAAAGAATGATGCTAAACCTAGGCACAAAGTTTGCTCTTGACCAGCACTTGCTGATGTGATAGGAGCACAAAGGACAGCGATTTCTAGACATCTAGGAGTGGACCACAGAGTGCTCCCAGCACCTGTTTTGTTGTATGAATGGAGCCAGGTACGCCTACTATACGAACGCCTGCTCTGTAATGAGAAATACTACAATACTCAGTTGTAATATCATTCCCTTGTGTAAGGAATGCCATTCATTCACTCATTCACTGAATATGCACGAGTTAAAGGTTCTCCATGTGCAAAGCACTGGGCAGATTGCTGGGATATAAGGATGAAATGGCAGTGCTTTCTCTCAAAGAGTTTACATACTAGTAAATGAGACAGTACTGCACACACAAAACTGGATAATATGCACAGTAACGGAGGCGAGTCCAAGACATAGTTGGAGCAAACAGAAAGGAGTACGCAGTCAGCTTGGGGGAGCCAGCGAAGGCTCCCACCGGAGACAGTACCAGATTCAAGATTTGATAGATAGTCAGGAGTTCATCTGACAGATTAAAACAACTGAGAGGAGAGGGGCCTGAGACAGGAATCAGGTTGTTATTGCCTTTCAGGACAGCTTGGGTGCTGGAGCCAAGAACAGACCTGGAACAAAGTTAACACTATTTTTATAAGCTAGAAAAATATCAGCAGCAGGAGCCCTGGCCAGAACCACCCCCACAAAGAGCAAACAAAGCTCCTCCTATCTCCTGCCTGTCTGCTGGGGAACTTGCTAACCAGCACCTTAAGAACAAAATGTTCTTTTATCTTTGGTTTTCATTCCCACAAAGTCCTTCCTCTTCTTTTTCCAGCACTGGATAAAGCATGAGTTGAGTTTTACTTGCTCCTTTGATCTTGATTCTCTGGTCCCAGGCTTCTCTTGAGAATGAGAGTCCAGGAGAATTTCTCCAAAGCAGTCAGAATGTGGGGGCCAAGCCAGGTCAGCACTTGAAGGGACCATAACTGTCGGGGCCTGTTTTTGCAAGGTCTGGATGGCATCCGATTCCGACCTCCAAAGCTGGATTCTTACCCTGACATTCAGTGATCTCTTAGCACAGAGTTCATCTAACCATTTCTTGAGGTTGTTTCTGATCTCCAAATACACAGCATCTTAAAGTAGTGAACACTGTGTTCTGTTACAGAGAGCCAGGAATGGACAACTAGGGCCAATTCGGGAAAGTCAGATAGAATCCGGAAGCCCGAGGTTCTTTTCCAAATGCCTCTCCAAAGGGAAGATAGCTCTCCTGGTACCCTTCTTCCCAGGGCAGTAACTCAGAGAACTTCCATTTATAAAGCCCCTACTTTGTGCCAGGCATTGTGGTTCTGGAGTAAGAAAACTAAAGAGATACCTCAGGATTGCATGCCAACTATGTGCCAGATGCAATGCCAGCTGCTTTATCTACTGATACCATTAGTTTTCATACCAACCCTGTGAGGGGGGCCCTTCTCTCTCTTATTGCAGAAGAGGAAACAGAAGTGTGAAGAGGTATGGTATCTGGTCCAAGGTACACAGGTAGGGAGAACAGGGATTTACATCCAAATATTCAGACTCCGTGTGTTCAGAGTCCTTATCACAGCATCTGCAACTTTTATTGTTGAGCTACAAACATGCAGGCCAGGAGAGAACAACCAGAATTTTCTCTCCAAAAAGAGCAGGGCTTTGTCTGCTGTGTTCACTGCTGATAATCCCCAGTGCCCAGACCAGTAACGGCAAGTCTGCAGGCACTCAATATATATCTTTAGTGACTACATGGTTGGATGAGTGGAAAAACTTTTTAAGACTTTTAGGCCTCTGTTCTTCTGCATATCTCGGTGGGGGCACAGGCAGAGTGGGAAATGAGAGTGAATGTTCCCTCCCAGGCCTCCTCTCTTACCCAGCCGTGTAATCCTGAAGTGGCTGTTAGGTGAAGGGGAGAGGTAGAGGTCGAAGGGAGGATAAGAAAGATAAAACTTAGTCATAACGGTGACATAGGTCTTTACTGCCCCACGCTCATGGGAATCCCTTCCCTGTGCCCATCCCAGCCCCTGCTGGCCCTTAAGCGCAACCCTTCAAGAATCCAAAATCCTTCTTCTAGCTTTCCACTTAAATAACTTACTTTTGGAAAATATAAGGGAAACTCACTAACTTAAGAGCAGTTGTATTTTGAAAGGAAAAAAGGCCTCAGGCAAAACTTCTAAGGATAAAATTTCTTTCGGTGATGAGGAAAAGAGTGGGTCATGTAATGGCCTGAGCTCCTCCCAGGCCAATTCCCCCAACACGCTCTTGAGTGTCTGCAGTTCCAGGTGCCAGAGAGCAAGCAGCTTCTCTCCCGGAGGGCACAGTGAGCCCTGGGGTGGAGGGAGGTCTGGGAAACTGGCAAGGAAATCGAGCCCCGAAGCTCCCCAAAGTGCAGCCCACTTACTTTCAGCCTAAGGTGGCCCAAGCCCAGTGCTCGCCCCCTGGAGGGCGTGGATCACTGCGACTGCTGCCCCAGTGACAAGTGGGAACGCATGAGAGAGAGAGCTTCCCTGGCCTCAAACACGATGGAAGGTCAGGATGACCAGGGGACAGAAACCTGTCTAGATCACAAGGTCTCTCTGTGCCTGTCCGTAAAAACCAAAACCATGACGTTCCAATCAAAAGCACATACTGCTCATACCGAAAAGGGCGAGAAACACCCTGGCCTGTGATCCCTATTATCTACCATTCGACCAACTCACGTACATTATTGGCTGTTCACTGCTTCTCAGGCACAATGTTAGACCCTAAACACACAGAGATGAATAAGACAGACACATTCATAGATCACTGAGAGCTATCCTACTCCACAAATCCATGGACTATGTAGAAGAGCAAGATAGGGCTTAATTCTCTGCCACATAAGGAAACAGAATAAACTTTCACTCTACAGGGTAAGGCCACTTCCTCCATGTGTACCACTGCCTTCATGTGACTTTATTCATTTAATAAACTGATCAAACACCTATAGGAATCAAGACACAGGGCTCCGCACAGGGGATACAAGTCCTCGAGGAGCTCCAAGTTTAGTGGAAAAAACAAGCAGATAAAACAGTAATCACAACAACGATGTGATCATTTCTTCAGCAGGGGTAGGTGAAAGTGCTGAAAGAAGCACAACCCAGGGAATTTTGAAATAAACCTGAGTGTTCCTTGGAAGGCTACGCAGAGGAGAAAGCCCCCAGTATGAGTCTTCCAGTTAGGGCAGGAGTGGAGGACCAGCCGCGCTGGGAGCAGCGTACACGTGCCAAGACGCAGAGGTGTAATGCTCAGACAGACTTTTGGGAACATAATTCTATGTAGGTATTTAAAAGATAACTCTTGGCTGTAATACGAAGTATAGACCAGAATATCTTTCAAAGTTTGTCTTACTCTGACCCACGGGAATATGGCCGCAGTTGAGGTGAGAGATGTTGAGAATCTGAACAACCCCCTTCACCGCCCCGCTCCGAAATGCAATGAGGATAAAGGAGAGGACAGAGTCACCACCCTTCACTGTAATCTGCACCTCATTTTCTGCCTTCCCGTTAAATTCTGGGGAAGAGACCTTGATTTCAGTTTAAATTCACTGTCCCCTAGCACCACGATTGACACCCAGTAAGTTCTCAATGGGTCTTTTATATAATGAATACATCATACATGAATGCTAGGTTTGAGAGTCATTTAGGAGATGAAATCAAGACCATACTCAAGTAAGTGGATACAGGATATACGTCAAATATACTCTGAAGATAAATCCATTTGACTGTTGAGAGTTTTGGAACACCATTAGAAAAAGCAGTACAGTAAGTATACTGTCATCACACTTGCTAGTTGGGAGTTAAAATATCTTTTTCAAATTTTCAGTGAACCAAAGAGCAAGTTTCGATCATTTTATTCTATTTCTCTCCATGAAAAAATTAATAAAATTATAAATAAATTCTATATTTGATAAAAAGCTCTATAATTCTAGCCAAATGCCTAACTGTGAAAAGGCTTTTTATTATGATATCTTGAATCACCAGCCCTTGATCTTGGCTTTAAAAACAAAAGTGTCGTCTGTTCTGGAGAATAATTCATGCAAAAACAGCGCTGGTAGTGAACACGCAGTAAGAGATTATTACCTAGTCCTCCTGCATGGGCATCAATAAGTGAGGCTGCCACAGCAATTCCAGCAGGAAGGCCAAGGTCTTTTGCTGCCTGTGGTGTAAGCCCATTTCCAAGAGAAGCTCCAGGAGGCAGCACTTGGTTTCCTGGGTAGACAGGAGAAAAAACAAATACTTGTCAGTTTGAAAAACACAAAAGCAGACATAGGGTTTTCTTAAGAGGACCCTTCTGCTCCCTCCCTATCCTCTGTGTTTCTTCAACTTCACAAAGATAGATACCATGCAGCCACAAACAGTCTCTCTGCTCTTTTGATGACGGGTACATGTTCTTGGTTCTTATGGATCATGCTCTGGGGTTCTTTACAAAGTCAGGAGCTCTAAGACATATTTCAAACTGGGGAAACATTCCATCAATAGAAAAATCTAAAAGATATGAGAAGGGGCCCAAAAAACCCCAAATTGTTTTCTATTGGATAGGTCCCTTGTAGTATAGGCTTCCCCCATTAGGTGAGTGCTGTAGGAACCCATCTGTATCACTGTAACAGCTGGTGTTGTGAGAAGCTGCGTTCAGCTTCAGTGTATCTTTTCTGAAGACTCTTTCAATGCGTTGGCCCATTTCATGATGGGTGATTTACAAGTGCACCTGCCACACGGTGCGGAGTGTTCAGCAGTTTTTGACCAAAAATGGCATGACCTCTGAACCCCACCTTCCCTATTCATCCGATCTGGCCCCAAGTGACATTTGCATTTGTTTGTTTGTTCATTTTCACAGATGAAAAAAGTCCTCAAAGGGAAACGTTTTGCTGATATGGAAGAGGTGAAACAAAAAATGGCACAAGCACTAAAAGGAATCAAAATCAGCGAGTTCAAAAACTGTTTTGAGCAATGGAAAAAACCCTCTTGGTAGGTGTATTGCATCAAATAGAGAGTGCTTTGAAGGTGACTAAAGTTTAAACATATAAGAATAAATACGCTATTTCTATAAACAAAGTCTGTGTTTTTGGGGTCCTCTCTTGTGGCCTCTTGAAGGCTAGACTGAAATGGACAAACTGTTTCCTCCTAACAGAGCAGCTCTCCCTGCACACCTCACACACACATGCCACACATCCACTCACACTTCCTGCTGACATAAATTCCTAAGAAAGTTGAGAAAATCTGCTCATGCAGTTGCTTTCCATCAGAGAATAAGGAAGAAAATAACTTTGCACCAATAAAGAATGTCTTAAGACTTTCTCAGTTGAAAAATAAAGTCCAGTCTAATTTTACAAGGCTGCTACTTGCACAACCATATAATACAATGTGAATGGTGTGCTTTGGAGTTGTGCAATGCAACGACCCTGATATTTCAGGCGACCTTGAATTCCTGCAGTCAGTCAAGCCTTCAGTTCAGAATTTACTGACTATCTTGCTTTGTGTGGGTGCTGTGGTGCTGTAAAAGGCAGCCCTTGCTTCTCCCCCTCCCCCACTCCATCTAGTTAGGGAGATGAGAGCAGGACACAGAGAACCGTGTCAGTCAGAACAGAATGAAGAGATCCATCTGTTCCCAGGTGTTTAGCAGAGGGTAGTTACCCCCGCCACTGCCACCACCAAGGAATTTATCATAAGTATTTCTGCATTATAAGGAGAGATGGGGGTGGATGGAGATATATGCTAAGATTCCTCCGAGCTCCAAGATTCTATAATCCTGAATGTGTGGTCAGCAATTTGCTTGGTGCTAGTTACCTACCACTTGTTAAATGTTCCCTGGAGCTCCAAGGATGGGCAAAGGTGCTTCAGGACTTCTGAGGGTAAAGTTGAAGGTAGGGGTTAGAGGGAGGCAGAGGGTCAAGAGCTCACCAAAGTCCTCTAATTGGAAACCAAGCACCTCCACAAAACATTTTTATCAATTTTAGGTAATAGGTTTCTTTCTATAATTGAATTTGAAAAAAGTTAAGCTAAGAAAAGGAAGAAGACTGAAACCACTGCAATGACTTCTAAATGTTCACTATCCAATAATGGTAGCCATGAGGCACATGAGGATTGAGCGTTTAAAATGCAGCTGGAGCCCTGGCTGCATGGTTCAGTTGGTTGGAGCATCATCGCATCAACTGAAAGGCTGCTGGTTCAATTCCTGGTCAGGGCACATGCCTGGGCTGCGGGGTCCGTTCGTGGTTGGGATGCGTATGAGAGGCAGCCTGTTGATGTTCCCCTCTCACATAGACATTTCTCTTTCCTTCACTTCCTCTCTCTATAATTAATAAATTTAAAAAACAATTGTAAAGTGGCTGCAGTAACTATGAAGCCAATTTATTTCACTTTAAATTTAAAAACTGATACGCAATTCAGTTACTAAAAAAGTTTCAAGTATGTTAGTAACACTCTGGGTGTGCAAATCTACTTTTCAATGTTAATTTAAGAAATCTAAATCAAGTATTTATAATAGAAATTCAGTGTCTGAACTGAGATATAATAGGTGGAAAATTTACACCCAATGTCAAAGATAATACAGAAAAGTAAGTAACAGCTATGGGGGGAAAGCTGGGGGGGATGGGATTGAGCAAAAAGGAAAAAGGACTCATGGACATGGACAACAGTGTGGGGATGGCAGGGGGAGGGCGTATAAGGGGACTAAATGGTGATGAAAAATACAATAAAATTATTAAATAATAATAACTTTATATCAATTACATCAGGGGTGTCAAACTCATTTTCACCAGGGGCCACATCAGCCTTGCAGTTGCCTTCAAAGGGCCAAATGTAATTTTGGGACTGTACAAATGTAACTACTCCTTAACTAGGGCAAGGAGCTCGGCACTGCCGCCGGGTAGAAACCAGGTGCCGGGCCGGATAAAACAAGGTGGAGGGCCGGATTCAGCCCGCGGGCCTTGTGTTTGCCACCTGTGAATTACATGATGACATATTTTCAATTTATGACATTATATAATATATTTTAAAGTTAATTTCACCTATTTGTTTTCACCTTACTGCATCTACTAGCAAGTTTTAGGTTATGTATGTCACTCTTACTGCACTTCTGTTGGATTTCTAAGGTCGAGATGCTGAAACGCTGGGTTGGGGCACAAGGAGAACCTCCAGTCTGCTCTGAATGCCCAGGCCAGCAAAAACCTGGAAGGCAGCAGTGCCCCGAGCTGGGACAGTTTGGCTCCGGACACGATCTCAATTGCGTCCCCTCGTCTCGTACACACATAACAGGCAACACTCCCATTTGCTGAGCGCTTCAGTGCCAGGACTGTGCTGAGGACACATCATGCACTTTCTCACTTCATTGTCACAACAACCTTATGTGAAGGGTACTGTCACTGTCCCCACGCACAGATGGATGGGCAGGGGGAAGTGGATTCCCCACAGTCACACAGACCACAGATTCCACTCCAATGCCACACCTAGGTACTTTCTCATTCATTACATTACATTTTGGTGCAGCTGTTTTAAAAAAATGTTTTTTTAAGTGAATTAAGGTACCAAGAGAAGTATTTGGGGACAAATATTATGTATGTTTAAAAAGTAGCACCATTTGGAAACCATTCCCACTACAGGCACCCCTCAATTGTGCTTCACTTGACTGCGCTTCACAGATGTTCCGTTTTTTACAAACTGGAGGCAAAACCCACCACTGGCAAAAAAAAAATATGACTTGTTTTATTATGCTACTTGACTTGCCTTATTATGATACTTGATTTATTGCAGTGGTCTAGAACCAAACCCTCAATATCTCTGAGGTGTGTCAGTATATTCAGAATTTTTTTAAAGGATTAATTTTTATAGGAAGGTGTAAGTGGGAACTCAGTTTCACTTTCATCCACAATTTCACAAACATAAAAGGTGTAATTTTCATTTTTAAAAAAGAAAAAAGGTTCCAGACAAGAGGAGGATGAGCAGGGTGGGTCTTCTGGACTATAATTCAGAAAGAAGCCTAGTGGGGTGCAGAGAGAGCCCTGGGCTTGCAGTCAGGACTTGTGGGTTCAAATCACATGCTAGAGGACCCCAGGCAGATTTCTCAGCAGAGGCAGCATCTTGAGCAAAAGCCAAGACAGACGGGAGACTGCCAAAAGGGCCGAGTCAACCAAAACATAAGCTGGAGTGGGAACCGGCAGGGGGTGGCGGAGACCTATAGGGCAGGAGAGGGAAGTGAGGACAGTGCCTGTATTGTCATCCGGACTGAGGTGCTGAACTTCACCAGGAAGACCACTGGGAGCCTCTGAAGGTGCCTTAAGCCAGGGAGTGCGGTCACTGGATCTGTGTATTTTTAAAGCACTCTCTGGCAGCAGGGCAGCAGAGGACAGAATGGGGTAAGAGGGAACAACTGTGAAGCTCTTCCAGTAACCAAAGAGAAAAGATTAAGGGCCTTCATTAAGGTATTGTGAGATGCAGACATAGAGGCAGATGGGAAGGATTTTGTGAAGCAAGAAATGACAGCTCGTGGTGGCTGCTTAGATATGCAGAGTGTAGTGGACAGGAAGATATCATCACCTGGACCCCCAGTAAGGATGGACTTGAGCCCATGGCAGAAGTGAGGTGAGCAGACAGCCTCCGGCTGCCAGCTCCTCAGGCCACCTTTGACAAGGTGATGTGTTTCCCAGGGCAGCCATACCTGGTGACTTAGCAGAGTGGGGACAGATGGGTTCTGATGGGCACCGCTCACTCTTGAGCACTCTGCTGGGTTGGCTGAGGTGCTGTGGGACTGCACCTGTCCCCACTTCTCACTCTGCCCAATCCTACCCACTCCCCCTTCCTCTCACAGGTGGTACCCCCTGACAAGCATCTTATAACCCCAAAGCTGGCATGGTCTCTGCCTCCAGAGAACCCAGCCTAGGGCAGTGAGCCAGGCCTTGTCCACAGTCCAGTGGTCTAGGAATGAAAATAAATATGTACAAGCATTAACATCGCTCCTTTGAATTGGAACCACAGCCTTCAGGAATAGTGTATCTGGACCCCAAGCAGGAATAAGCTTTGTGTATCTAGAGACCAAAAGGCAACAGCTTGGCAAAACACAGGATGATACCAATAGGTGTGCCTCTGGGAGAAATCACCCATCAGATCACGCTTCTAAGTCATCTGCCAGAGATGCATTGCAGGGACTAGAGGAGCTGTCAGAGGCAAGCTTCAATGCATCTTGACAACGTTACCAGAAATAATCCTCCTTCCACCATAAAATTAAATTATTCACAGCATCAGTTTTCCCAGAGTTAATCAGGGCTTCACAGTCTCTGCATTTGCAGTCACTTCTCATCTTCATTCAACCATTCATATTTGCATTTTAACAAACAATTCAGTAACAATGATAGTAGTGGTCCCCGTATATTTTCACCTACCCTGTGCCAAGATTTAGGCGTGGGGTATAAATGCACAAGGTGGCTCTGATCTCAAAAGACTCCCACCAAGTTCTGTGCAAACCGAGGCTCTCGGGCCCATGTACATAAAATGCTTTAAAGGTGGATGTGGTGTTTCGGAGCATTGAGAGGGGACAGTGAGGTTGGCCCGGGAGTACAGGAAATCAAGATGAAGGTGACATTTGAGCCTGGTCTGGAAAGACAGGTGGCAGATTGCTGGTTTCAGAGCTATAATGCTCAGGGGAAATGAATGCCATTAGAGCAAAAATCAGGTTCACTGTAGAGAGCCCCGAGGGACACTGAGTGTCTGAGGCATGCAGTATGTTGGCACAAAGGACACCAGGGAGGAGTGGGGCAGTCCGGCTGACTAACAAGAGAGGCAGCCGGGGACCTCAGGCAGGGCGAGGAACTCCAACTAAGGCAATGAGGCCCCGCCAGCTGACGGTTTTGAGTACTTGGTTTGGTTTTTAAGAAGATAAACCTGCAGTGTGGAGAAAAGCTAGAATTGGAAATAGTTTTTATCTTTAAAACAATCAAGCCAACTGAAAAAATGCAGGCTGCAAAACATTATGTAAAGGATGACTTCATTTGAGGAACAACAAAGAAGGTGGATGGACTATGTGTACAAACGCATTCCCAGGGGGGAAAATTATAGAGAAAGGCTTTCTCTGGATGGAGAAATTATGCATGATCTTTTTTCTTCTTGCTGTTAACTAATCCATAAATTCCAATTGTTCTACCTTGAACATACGTTTCTTGTGTAATTTTTTAAAAAGGTGTTTCCCTCCTTAAATATGGTCAGGGGAAATAAATGAGGCACATATATGCGGCAGAATATACATAAACATTAAAATGAATGAGGTAGAATTAAGGTATGGTTTGGGAAGAAAGTCCGAGATAAATTAAGTGAAAATAGAAAGATGCAGAATAGCATTCAGGGTATGAGGTCCTATTTGTGAATTTTGTTAAAGGATACAAAAATGTAAGCAAATATACTTCCAGGAAAAAAAAAAGAATGCTACTTAGTGCATTCTTCTCTACTATTTGTGCTCCTTCTATACCATGACCTTGTATTTCTTTTGTGACCGAAACAAAGTTTAAGTCAAAGCAAAATTAAATTCAGGAGAATACTATGCACCCTTTCTAAGCCCAGCTCCCCAGCCTGAATTCAGGCAGGACAGAGGCCCCAGGATGCTTTACTACTTTCTTCATCTGGCTGGCTTCCACCCCTATGAACACACTCTCACCTTGGGGCACAAAAAAGCAATTGCTCTGAGGGCTCTTGGGCCCACGTCCCCTGAATTCTCATTCAGATGGGCAGACTCAGTGTGAGCGGTCCAAAGCTGGGGCCTACAATTATCTGGTGGTTGCAGTCCCTGTTCGCAGGCGGGGGCTACTATTACACCAAATCTTCCCCTACCAGTTTTTCAATTATCTATGACTAATGAGCACTTTGGGAACAGTTTCAGACACACACATAATCCTCTTTCCTGATGTCAGCAGCAGAAATTAATGACTGTGTGGATTGCTGGGAGACAGAAAATGCATTATAATGGTCAACAGAACTGTTATCCTCTCCAGGAAGGGGGAGGTAGGGGCGGGGTGCTGTATTAACTGGAAGGTTCAGTGTTCCTTTGTATTCCTACAAACATGAGATGAAACCCGGGGGAGAGAGCTGGCGCAGAGCCCGTGGAAATGTCAGAGAGGGGACTGGGCGTGGGTGGCATGCGACCCTGGTTCCTCCCTGCTTGGCACTGGAGCACCGGTCCCTGCTTATATTTGCAAAGGTCAACAGGCCAATCAGATTGTCCAGGACAGTGCTAAGTGACACCCTGCCCTGCAGCAGAGAGGGTCTCTGAGTCTGTCAGACTGACTCCACTTCCAATTGGGTTTAGAGATAAAAGGACAAGCATTGGCTGGAGGTCTTTCAAAAGCATGCTGTGGTTTCCATGTTTGTAGTTTCACATGGATATACTCTGAGGTGGTGTCCAAGACGGTTAAGAACTGGTCCAAATATGGTGGAGCTTCAAAGTTACATGAAGCATGAACCCTCACTATGTAAAACATAATACCATCATGTGCCTATGGCTGCCAGCAGATTGGCTATGGATACTTAGTTTTAAATGAATGGGCAGAATTAGGGGCTTGACCCACACCCAGCACCTAAATTCCTCCACAGAGGTCTCAGTCCACTTGGGCAGGTTTTCTCAAGAGAGCTTTTTAGCCCCTGATTCACAACTGATACAAGACTGACTGAAAAACATTCCAGTAGTTCTCACTCCTGAATGGAGTTACACATGTCCAGAGCTGATCACTCAATCAGAGAAATGAACAAAAACTCACACCTGACAAGTTCTGCCACCTGTTGAAAGGCATGTTCTGAAACTAAGCTGTTCATTCCCCTTCACTTGCCTCTTAAAAGTAATCTCATTTTAACTAGGAATTAAATTCTATTTTGAATTATTGATTGAACGTAAAACTTGCTGTGATATAGTCATCATTCATTTAAAAAATGTTTACTGAGTACCTAATATGTGTCAGGCACTAGTGAAATGTTGAAAATGCATTAAGGAACAAGATAGACAAGGCCCCTGCCTTCACACGGCTTACTTCCAGTAGACACCATTCCCTCCCAATGCCTCTTTGAATTATATCTTGTAACTATTATACATTTGTAAGCTCTTTTGTGATTTGGATTGTCTTTTACGTATTTTTATATCCCTGCTCTTGTATTCTGACCTATAGTAGGTATTTAATAAACACTACATATATTTTAAGTCAAATTTTGAATGACCCTTATGCTACATTTTCCCCACTGTTTGTCTCTTTCCTTCTCTCCTACTAATCGAGAATAGCTCAAAGACAATTTCATTTATCTCTGAATTTATCACCCTCCCCACCCCCCCACACCTGGCAGTGTCTAGGACAGAAATTCTCAGTAATGTTCATGCAACTGAATGTATAGCTTTTTTTAAAAAAGAGAAGAGCCTAACACAGGGGTCCCCAACCCACAGGCCACTGACCAGTGCTTGTCTGTAACCTGTTAGGGACCAGGCTGCCCAGCAGGAGGTGAGAGGCAGAGCAAATAAGGGAAGCTTCAAGCTTGCATTACCACCTGCCTCCTGCCCCACCCCCAACCCCAGTTCATGGAAAAATTATCTTCCCTGGTGCCAAGAACATTGGGGACCGCTGCCATAATGCCATAAGTCACAGATCAATCGACTTAGACAAAGAGATTACACGTACACACGATGCTGAATATCAGCTACAACAGTAAAGAGACTGGATTAAGTGTAACTCTGAGTGCTACCCAGACAAGGAACATACTTTGCTAACACAATCCCACCAGTAATGCACTCTCATCTCTCTAACTCAGGGACAATGCAATGTATCAAGGCCTAGGCGTGTGCATGTGTCTAGAAAATGGTTGACCAGTGGGCCCAAGCCTCTCACTAGCACCACAGTGAGTCTTTATGGATACCATCATCTAGTGAAATAAAGGCTCTCAAATTCTCCTTACCTGTCAAGTCTGGTTTAAGAAGTGGACAGTGGCTAACTTCTAAGTGAAAAGTCCCTGGGTCTTACAGCTAAGTGGGTCTGAGGAAGGCAGGATGAGAACCAGACCAAGCGGTCTGGACTTGCTCTAATCAACAACCAGTAACTGCTGCAGGTCAATGAGCCAAGGAGTGGCATACACAACTTGTATTTTAGGAACATAAATACCATAAAGTAATAGTGCCCATTTATTAAAACCTACAGGTTTTCAGTTACTGTTTGTGCCTTTTTCAGCTGCTACCACCTTCAATACTAGAAACAAACCTATGAGGCTACTGTTAGGAGCATTATTTACAGTTGTAGAAATAAAAGCACTGAAGGTTATGTAATTTGTTCAGAGGAACCTATCTGATAAGGCACAGTCAGGGTTTCGATCCAGAATTCTCGGATTCAAGAGTCTGGGATCTTCCTACTTTACCATGTTGATTAAAAACAGTAAACATTAGAGCCAGGGAGAGCGATCTCAAGTGCAGGAAGACTGCCGTGGGTAGAGAAGGAAGGCAGCTGCATTTGTGGAAGGCTCCCACAGAGGGCCAAGTTCAGGAACGTAAAATCCCAGCATGCTGAATTTTCTAGCTCTTTCCTTTCCTCTCCTAGCCAGGTTCTAAAAACAGAGATTCTGGACTTCAAAAAGCCCTTTGGGACCATCAACTTCAGTGTATTCCTTCTGCATGCAGAAAACTGAACTCAGAGAGGGAGGGGGCTTCCCTGGGGTCATCAGCTGCAGCAGCAGAAGTAGGAATTGAACCCCAGGACTCCTGCCTGGAGCCAGATTTCCTCCACTTTCCCACACCCATGCTGTGGCACTGCTCTCTTCTATCCACCCCAACTAGAGCAGGAACTCACCTAAACCAGGGCTCTAAGTCACACAGAGAACAGGAGAGGTGGCAAAAATCCAGCAGATTCCTGCAGTGCAGGTGGCTGATTCTGCACTAGTCAGAGCATTAAGTGCAAACTTTTCAGCTTGGAGTCATCCATGCTGACACCCAGAGTGACCTAATTCTCTTGATAATTGCCGATGCCCTATTTTGTTCTCACTTAGCCTAAGGCCACCTCCACAGAGGCTTTCCTGGGTAGATCATAATTAATCACTCTTTCCTTTACAATCCTAAAGCATGTTTCTTAGAATTACATCATTCTGTTCTACATAATGGCTTTTTGCTTTGTGCGTCTTCTTCTATTTTAGATTATAACCACCTCGAGGGCAGAGCTCTTCGGTAGATACATATATTTTAAAGATTTTTTATTCATTTTTAGAGAGAGGAAGGGAAGGAGAAAGAGACAAAGAGAAACATCAATGTGTGGTTGCCTCTCATGTACCCCCTGCTGAGGACCTGGTCTATAACCCAGGCATGTGCCCTGACTGGGAATCGAACCAGCAACTCATTGGTTCTCAGACCAAGTCACTGGTAGCTACACCTACTAGGTTGGTTGGCAGCTCAAGTCACTGAGCTACACCAGCCAGGGCTTTTAGTAGAGGTATTTGTAGGAGGCAGAAGTTTAGCAGAGCACACAGGAGTTCAGGTTAGGAGGTAGGCAGGCCTGGATAGAGATCCTGGCTTTACCAATCGCAGAGTTTGTTTACTTGGGCAAGTGATTTAATTTCCCTGCTACGGTTTCCTTACCTTTTAAAAGGCAATAATAACGCTATCTTTCTCCCTAAGTGGTATGAGAATCAAGCAAGATGATACCCATAAATCACTTTAGGGTGGTGTCTGTCACATGGCAAATGCATGTTAAGTATATTATTGTTATTATGATTCTGTATTCCTGATGTATTGGATGTTACCCGCCATATAATGGTTACTCAGTTCATTCTGGCTGAGGTTTTTTTATTTTTATTTTTTTTATTTTATATATAGAGAGAGGAAGTAGGGGAGGTAGAGAAAGAGAGGGGGAAACATTAATTTGTTGTTCCACTTATTTATGAATTCATTGGTTGATTCTTCTATGTACCCTGACCCCAGATTGAACCAGCAACCTTGGTGTATTGGAAGACACTCTAACCAACTGAGCAACCCGGCCAGGGCCTGACTGAGTTTATAAAGCTTCAGGAGTGACCCTTGATGTTACGGTATGTGGAGATGCGTGCTTTTGGGGTCAGGACATCAAAGCGCAGAAACTGTGAAAGCCGTTAAAATATTCAGTGACGGAATTCAGTTTTTCAGCACATGGTCATATCTCCATGGCACATCTGGGGACTGAAATGTTTTAGAAGTACAGGAGGTGTCCTCTTTGGAGTTATTTTAAGGACCAAATGCTTGTTTCTAAAGGAAAAGTTATTATTTTTAAAGCAACACCCTTGACTGTTACGATGACCGATGATTTTGAGACCCAGACGAAGAGTTCTGCCACAGAGACTGCCCCACCCCGGGGGGCGGCGAGTTTAGGAAATCTGTGCAAACATCTCAGCTGTCCCTGTGCTGACACAATTCGACCAGGTTTAAGCCAGTGGTCTTCACAGTTCTGTTTTGTTTTCTTCACAATCCAGTTAAAAAAATCACATTAAAAGGAAAAAAAATTGGAGACTGACGAGCTTCTCAATGTTGCATTTAGTCCCATAGATTCATTAAAAACAAATCCTAGAATCAAGATCGTTTGGCAGAATGTTTATTATCACTAAAAAGTAGGAAGGAGATAATCTCAAAATAAAGGACATTGCTTTAAATTACATGCATTTCCTTTTATGACTTTATTTTCCCATTTTATCACACACCAGTGAGCTCTTTGTCAGGGGCCAGTGTCAGTCTCTGGTCTAGACTACCATTTGCAAACTGCTGGTTCACAAAATGATAACAGCCTCCTAACAACGGGTGAATCAAAAAGCAAGCTCTCACACGAAAGTCAGTGGGACTGGTGTTAACCACATTGCGCCAAACATCTGGTGATCCGAAGACATCTGGGGCTTTTCTACCATGTAGACCAAACATGATTCAGGTAATTGACCAAATTTTTCACTTCCCAACCAGATGTCTTACTTTCATACAGATGAAGCCAATCTTGTACTTTCATGTGCAAATAAGCTAGACATAAATTCACCCCTGGAGGGCAGAATTAATTGCTCATTCTCAATGAATATGAAATTACATATTATTTCTTTTTTTCCCCCAAATATTCTACCTTTGGATAAGGTGTTCCACTATTGTTTGAAAAGCATATACTTTATCTTAGAAATGTTTTCTCTTTAAAAAGTTTATTCTTCCTTATGTTTGTTGTTGTTTCTCAGTGAGGCCTGTGCTGTATAACGAGGAGTACGGTCTTAGGCATCAGGATGAATAGGGTTCTAATTCTGGGCACACTCCCACCCCCAAGCTTTTAAGGGCCTTGGGAAAAATTACCAGAAGTCTCTGAATTCAGTTTCTTTGCAGATGTAAATCATAAACTCTTCCATAAGGGACACGGTGAAGACTTGAGATCATTCTTTCCTGCAATATGTGGTGGGTGATTACTCTGTGCGCCCATTACTGAGAGCCAATGGAAAACCACAGCATTTTCCTCCTCTGGGTCTCAGGTGCTGCCAGGAACCCGGGCAGGTGCTGTAACAGGAGGGTGCTATAAAAGTCAGGCTTATGCTGGGATAACAGCCGTACTACCCAACAAAGGCAATGTCTTCCTTCAGCGTTTTTAATAAAGTATGAGTAACTCAAATTGTCGCTGATTTTTAAAGGAAGTATCAAGTTTGTAAAAGGAAGGACCTGCCTGAAACCTTGCCTCTTCTTTTACAGATTCCAAGCACACACTGGAATTCGCTCCGATCATGTTTGTTTAAGAATTCATGTGATTATCAATGACCCTTCACCTTCTAGGCTGTTGTCCTGACAACCATTTATCAGACAGAATATGGAAAGCAGACAACAATGTGTCCCTTCAGTCAGGTTTAGTAAGGAAAACTCAACAGCACAGAGACAATGTTCAAAAGGCCAGGGTCTTTGTGTTTGAGATCCTTTTAAAGAAAATAGTTCGTAGACAGCAACATACATACACACCTACATACAAAGGAAGGGGGCTGCATGGAGAACCCAGCTGGGCAAAGAGAGGCTGCTATGAAGCACTCACTTGCAGTTTAATAGCTGTGGTGTTTCAACAGCTGGCTGCAAATAAATACAGAGCGCAAAGGCAAAAGGGCTAAGTTTGCTGCCGCTGTTGTTTATCCTAAGATGTTAAAGTCTTTTCTCACCAAAGCCCAGAAACATTTCAAATCTATGTAGAAATGAAATGTGGTTCTGTTTTTTTTAACTTTTCCCTAAAAACCAGAGCTTTTGTTCCCAAATGATGCCATCTGCCTCAAATAGAGAAAGAAATGCCCAAAGTTATGGATGGCCTAGTCCAGACACCTGAGGAGGCCATGCAGATTGGGGGTTGGGGGGCTGAGAAACAGAGGTTCAAATCCAGAACTCAATCCGTGATGAGAGTCTGTCACCTGGAGATTAAAGCGGGGGGAACCGTAAACTATAAGCTCCTTTCTTAAGCGTTACCATAGTACACAAGCCGAGGAAGCAGAACGTGTCCACTATCTGACCACAGAGACAATGACCTCATCCTGGGTGAAGAAGGTCACTGGCACTGCAGTGCCCAACGGGGAGTGGAACCTGCCAGCCTGGCATTTAGCCAAGACGTTGGAGTAAAATCCCCGAAGCCCCTGGCCACATCACCTTGGGAATTTAGCCAGGGAAGATTCCAAACACGATGCTCTAACTTAATGTCATTTAAGTCTCCATCTAAGTCATCCAGTGGATGGAGGGTGAGAGGCTCATGTAGATTTAAGGGAAAGTGCTCCAGTGATAAGAAGATGGAAACTCCAAGCTTCGTAAATGAAACAAAATCTCATTTCTCCATCTTTGGACACAGGACCTGGGAGACCGAGCAGACCCTAGGCAAACAAAAAGGGAAGGCTGGCTGGAAGCCCAGAGTGTCACCAGCCATCTCACCCTTTCACAATGGCCACAGGGACGGTTCCCACGTGGAGCATGAAGGGCAGAGGGAGGCAGCCAATGTCCAACAGGCATCGGTGCCTTTAGCTGGGAGGAGAAAGGGATAAATTGTGCAAGATTCCTTCAGGATCGGCTTCTAGGACAGGTATTTGAGACTGTACTGCCTCTGGAAGGTGACCAAGGGTAGGGCTCCATGAGCCAGTCCACCAGGCCCTAGCTTCTATGATCAGAACTGAGTGTTTAAACTGTGGTACGTTTACACAACAGAATACTATGCAGCAGAAAGAAAGGAGGAGGAATTCCTACCCTTTGTGCAAGCATGGATGGAACTGGAGAGCATTATGCTAAGTTAAATAAGACAGTTGGTGAAAGACAAATACCATATGATCTCACTTATGAGAGGAATCTAATGATAAACTAATACACTAATGAGCAAAACAAAACCAGAGACAAGGAAACAGGGAACAGGCTGATAGCTGCCATAGGAAAGAAGTGGGGGGGATGGTGGAAAGAAGGGGAAGGGAGTATCAAAGAACAGGTATGAATGACCCATGGTCATGGACGACAATGTGGGGATTGACTGTGGGAGGAGGGGGCAGGATGGGCAGAGGAGGGCAAAGCGGGAAAAACTGGGACAACTGTAATAGAATAAACAACAACAAAAAATCGAGACCATGAAGCTATTATGCATTGTGGTTTTTCTTTAGTTGACAAGGTAATAGAATGGCATTACAGGTAATTCAAATAAAACATAAAGATAGGAGAAAATAAGCTTTCCCTTTCTCCTCCCAGAAATAACTACCACCAAAATACGGGGGTGGGCAAACATAGGTTTACAGTTGTAATACAGATAAATAATGCAATAACAAATAAATAATAATAAAGGAATTTTGTGTACTCACAGCTTTAAACCTACTTTTGCCCACCCCTATATTAGAAACTATTAGAGTATACCCTTCAAAGATACACATGTATTTAATTTTATGTAAAAGGGATAACCTAAGTGTGCAATTTTAGAGTCTGTCTTTCTAATTTAATGGTGTGTCACAGACATCTCTATTCATCGATGAGTACAGTAAATTTGGACATGCCATTCTATTTAACCAACCCTTCAGTATTAGGCAGTTTGTTTCTCCCAAATTACAAATAAGCCCAGACTGAGCAAGGAGAGGCGCAGAAAGCATTAGTGTAAGGGGTGAAAGGGCTCCACAGTAGGGGAAGGAGATTACTGCAAGGAGGACAATACTGCGACCATATGATCTGCAAGTGTCTCAAGAGTTAGACAAAAAGGGACTTTTTTTTAAGACAGAGAAGAATAAACAAGACTAAAAAGAACACAGTGTGGGGAAATGGAATGAAAGAGAATGACTGGATAGTAGATGACAGAATATTTTAACCTGAGGCCAGTCTGTTTTAAGGGAGGAACATATAGTTGTTAATTTTCTGTGTCCCTTTGACTGGGCCACAGGGCACCCAGATACTTGGTCAAACAATATCCTGGGCATCTCTGTAAGGATGTTTGGGATTAGATTAAGACTTAAATCAATAGACTGAGTAAAGCCAACTGCTCTCCTTAATGTGGGAAGGCCTCATCCAATCAGCTGAAGGCCTGACTAGAACAGAAAGGCTGGCACCTCTTCCAGTCCTCCATCCCCATGAGAGAGAATCCTTCCCCACACCCCCTGAACTGGTACTGGGCTTTTTCCTGCCTTTGGACTTGGAAGTGAAATGTCAGCTCTTCCTGGTTCTCAAGCCTGCCAGCCTGCAGCCTAGAACCACACCATCAGCTCTCTTGCATCTCTAGCGTGCAGGTTCACCCTGCAGATCTCCGAACTCACCAGCCTTCACAATCACATGCGCCAATTCATTACAATGTATACACATACCCAATCGGTCTGTTTCTCTGGAGAACCCCGACTAATAATACAGGATTCTTAAGGAGGGCTGTAAACTGCTCAGGCCTAGGGTGGGCCAAAGTTCAGAGGCTTGGAGGAAGAACAGAATCTTAACCAAACTTTGGTTAAAAGCATTTTGTTCTAATTGGCCAGTGGGGACAAGCAGTTCAGCTAATCATTCATAAGGCAAAGAATGGGAATTTGGAGGGTCTGCATCTGGCCTTGTTCTAAGCAAACAAGAAAGGCATCCCTGAGTCTTATCAAAGTCACATGGAGAAGCATAACTGCGTGCAGTAAGCCGTTTCCTGGCTGTCCTGCACAGAGCGTAGGGGTGTTTACTAATCTGCACTGTTCCGGGAGCTCAGGGAGAACTCAACATTGTCATTTCTAATGACTCTCATTACAAATAATGCTGCAGAGCCCGTCTGGGATCGCATTCTTGCCCGCACAGCACCATGGCTCATTTGGGGAGTTTAGCAGTGGCACCTCCTTGATCGCTCACTCTGACGGTGGAAGCCACAGTCGGTGTCTAATACCCTCCAGACCAGTAGCTCACATCCCCAAGGAACCAGAAAAACAAGGTGAGTGTGTGAACACTGTTTTTAGTCAGAAAAATCGAACCTGAAACCATCTGAATCTCCTTCCTTAGATAAATGCTCTCCAGCCTCCTTGGAGATAGGGTGGAAGGAGCACGATTGTTGGATTCAGGCACACGAGTTCAGATCCAGTCCAACGTTTATCAGCTGTGAGAATCTGGGTTATGTAAACTCTCTATTTCTCCTTGTATAAGCTGGGAAGAACAGGACACAAGAGAAATGCTGTGAAGAATGAATGACATGCATTTGCCAGGTGGCTCAGTTGGTTGGAGTGTTGTCCCAAACACAAAAAGGTTGTGAGTTCAATCCCCAATCAGGGCACATACCTAGGTTGCAGGTCTGATCCCTGATTGGGGTGCATACAGGAGGCAACCAATTGATGTTTCTCTTTCACATTGATGTTCCTCTCTCTCTTCCTCTCTCTCCTTACTCCCCACCCCTCACTCTCTCTAAAATCAATAAGCATATCCTGGGGTGAAGTTTTAAAAAAAAGAATGAATGAGATGGTAAATATAAAAGGGCCAAGCACACTCCATGGCACTTTATTGGTTTCCCATACATATTTTATTGTTCTTGTTTTCTCTCCCATATATAGGTAGTCATATGGAAGCAAATGATGGTACAAGGGAGGAAACCATGTTGTACTGAATACCAGCTGTGATCCAAGGCTGGTGCAACACACTGTACTTTACAGCTCTTATCTCACTGACACTCTTACTAAGGAGGGGAGGTCAACCCCATAATATAGGTAAAGAAACCAAAACACAGGACGGACTTGCAACTTGTCTGAGTCCCACTTCAAATAAAGAGCAGGACTGGAGTTGGGGTCTAGTTTCTCTGGTTGCAAAGACCATTTTCGTTCTGTCTATGTGGGATGGAAACACTGATTTCCCAAAACCCAGGTACAGCTATTAGTTATACCCTCTCCTTCTGGGAAAAGGACCACCTTTCGAATGTTGTTAGTAAATTCCCTCAATAAGGAACCTCATTCTCCAACAGAAGGCTGGTGTCGCTTTCCTCTGGACCATAAACTAGAAGAGGATCCAGCAGATGCTCCAGGATTCCACTGCTTTTCCACTCATATATGCTCCAGGGATCAAGGAAGGAGCAAAAGAAGAGAAACCAGCTACCCCAGGTCCCAACAATTCACAAAATGCATTCACACAATAGCTAGCTAGATTCTGCAGCCTGTTCTATAGCTTGAATAATCTCCTCAGCTAAAGCCTAAGAGAAAACCTTCTGGATTGCCACAATTCTTTCCCTGAGGAAAGTGGACAGGGAAGAGGGGAAGAGGGAAACTCTGTATTAAATCCCTGGGAGGCAGCAATTAGCACCTCCTTTGTTCAGCCAAAGAAGCGGAGGCTCAGAGCCTTCCTGAGGGGTGAGGTAGGGAATGATACCAGCAGTCAGACTCCAAATCCCACGCCAACATCTCTCCCCTCCTATTTCTTCATCAAAACGTTCCGTCAGAACCAAATGAAACCTCAAGGTCTTAAAAAAGAAATGAAAAGGAAAAAGTAGTAGCATTCAGTTTCCTAAGGCTAACTCTCCTGTCCTTATCACTTGGCTGTTCCTTCATTTCTCATCCAAATGTATTACTAGTGTTATCAAAATGGGTATTCCCAAGGAGCAGCGTGAACAGCCCCTTGGAACTAATTAGAAACGCATGGTCTCGGGCCCCCTCTAGGCCTAGTGAAGCAGAAACTCTGGGGCGGGCCCAGCAATGGCCCTCCAGGTGATTTTGATAAGAAGATACCAATTCCTGGCCCCAATCCCTGACTTCTGGTCAACGGTTATGGAGTGGGACCGTAGAATTTTTATTTTTAAAGCTCCCTGGTGATCCTGAGGCACAAGCAGATGTAAGCAAAGAATCCCCAGAGAAGAAATGTTTACAGTTAGAGTATTTAACAGCCTTATTGATATGTGAAATTGACAACTGCACCCTAGTTTAAATAATGACCTCTTTTCTGATTAGCTAAATGACCTTGGACGAGGTCCTCTCCAGCCTCCTCCTCCTCATTTGTAGAGATAATAGCACATTTTCAGGTTGTGAAAATTAAACAATAACATAAAGTGCCTGGTACATAGTAAGCACTAAATAAGCAGGAGTTATTTTTATTAATCACTGAGTAACAACGAAGAAAAACAACCCAGGTAAAGAACCTCTGTTCTGTGAAATGGAAGGGTCTGAGTACACAGGAGGGAGACTCCTGGCATCTGAGAGCCTTCCCAACCAATCCCCTGTGTCCCCAGCTGTGCAGGAGACTGTCTCTTGCAGGGAAACGTGACATCCTCTACTTACGCTGCTTTGCCCAAAGCAGATGCAAAAGTGAACCTGGAAGAACGTGGAAGGGGCACAGTGTGAGAGTGTTCGGACACAACATGAAGACAGAAATAGCGGTGCCAACAGAACTGTAGGCACGAACAGGAAATCCACACTTCCAGGAAGGCAGAGCCATCTGACATCGGACCCTGGGGAGAATGGTGCACAGCGAGGGGCTTCTCTCTGGCCTGGGGCTTCAGTCTGGCCTCCTGCCCAAGGCAGAGCAGCACAGCAAGTGCAGGGAGTTGAAGAGACAGATGGAGAAGGAAAACTGGTGAGGGCTGGACAGGCAGACTGCAGTAGCAGAGAACTGGGCCCATTGGACAACAGAAATGTCAGCAGCTCATGTTAAAATCTGGACTAGGAAAATTGCATTCTATTCTGTCTCCATTGAAAACAACTATTTACACTGTGGTGCAAACGAAGCAAACGTCCTCCTCCTGCTTGAAATTTGTAAATCTATTTTCCCAGGACGATGATGTGCCCGTTTGTGTTTCCGTGTCCATGCTCAGGCTGTTACTTCTCTGTGCAATATCCTTCCCCGATTCTTCGCATGCACTAACATCTACTCACCCTGCAGGAAGCAACTCAGGGGTCACCTTCTCCAGGAAGGCCAGACCTGCCCCCTCTGCACCCTGAATTGTGCTAGATACCCTCTCAGTCTAGTCTTCACACCTGTTGTATAACTTAATTGTCAAATTTCCTTAATTCAGTGCTTCCCAGAGTGTGTTTCACATTCAGTAAGTTAAAAAAGCTATTAGAAGGTGTTATTTAAAAGAAGTTCTTAGTGCAAATAAGTTTGGAGAATGCCAAGCTAAGCTCAGTTACATAGGTTTCTAAGACGCAATAACTCTCCAACTTTAATATGCTGGTGTGCACTGAGAATCTCTAAGGAATATAAAATATGAATCCCCAATTAAATTTGATCATGGGAATTTCTATTTCCTAAAAATCCTCTCTAGTTCCAGAGTGCACACCATGGGCTATATATTTTACAGGTGCTATTCTTTCTTCCTCACCAGACGGTAATTTCCTTGTGGGCAACAGTGTCTGCTCAATATTGCATTTCTTGTATCTATCTACCCAGCATCTGCTATATGCTAAATACTTGGTACAAACCAACTGCATGTTAAACAGCTAAATCATCATCACATCGTCTCCATTCCGACAGTCATCCATTTGCTATTGTTACCTGTAGGAAAACTTTGCATGTCAAACTCCCTGGCTCTGAGGCTCCACATTTAAAAAATCTCTTACCCCATCTCTAGCCATTCTCTTTTCTGACAACACTCTGCTAAACTGATCTTTTTATTTCCTCAGTCTTGCCAAGCTTATTCCCCTTGCTGGGCCTTTGAACATTCTGTTTCTTCTGCCCATATGTTCGTATTGCTGAAACCATCTCCATGATGAGATCTCAAGTCAAAAGTCTCCCCCACCACATTTCGGCCAGAATTTTATTTCCACCACAATACATATCAATAATTGCCATTGCCTTGTTTATGTATGAACTGCTTATTACATGGAATCCCCTCCTCAAACTGTCATGTGATATGTGTAATACATATAAGCTTAACACTCTTACCACTACCTTCAAAGTGCTGAAACAAAGGAGATGCTTAATTAATATTTGTTGGCATTGGAAGAATGAATTGATCTATGTATCTCAGCAGGGAAGAGCCCCAGCCTTCCTCCCAGAAAAGGATTAAACCCTCACCTGCCAATGACTAGCTCTGTGACCAGGGCAAAGTCATTTAACTGCAAAAAGCCTTCCTGTAAAACAGAAAATAGTAGACTTCTATTTTAAGTAATAGATTGACCATATTAGTTAGTTCTTTCTTTCTCTTTCAAGATTGTAGTAAAATAAAAACAATGGGGTGTTTCTTGCATTTTTTAAAAATTGTGATAAAATAGCGTAACATAAAATTCACCACCTTTACCATTTTAGTTCAGTGTGCATTAAGTTGTGCAAACATCACCACCATTTGTCTCCAGGACCCTTTTCATCATGAGGACTGAAACACTGTTCCCGTTAAACAACAACTCTCCATTCTCCCCTCCCTCCGGCCCCTGGCAACCTCTCTTCTACCTTCTGACTCTCTCAATTTGACTACTCTGAGTACTTTATATAAGTGGAATTATACAGCATTTGTCTTTTGTGATTGGCTTATTTCACTTAACATTGTATCTTCAAGATTCATCACATTGTAGCTTGTGTCCGAGTTTCCTTTTTAAGGCTGAATGGCGCCCCTTCCCTCGTATGGGTGTGGCACACTGTGTTCATCCATCCTCCGTGCCTGGACACTTGACTACTGTGAGCGGTGCTGCTACGAACAGGAGCGCGCACATCTCTTCCAGTCCCTGCCTTCGGTCCTTCCAGGCGCACACCCAGAAATGTGATCCTGGGATAACGCTATTTTCGATTTTCTGAGGAACTGCCATATTATTTCCCACCGTGGGCACACCATTTTATATTCTTACCACAGTGCACCGTTTCTCTAAATCCTCACCAACACTTGCTCTTTGTTTTTTTTTTATAGTAGTCATCTAATGGTATGAAGTAGAAGAGGTATTCCTTTTAAAAGATGCAAACTTACCAATACCAAAAATATGAGAAACAGTCATAGCAACAAAAAAACTTTGCAAGTTAGAAAGTAGAACAATGAGTGGTGATCAGTTTAAAAATCCTAAACAACCCAAATCCTAAATTAGCTGTGAAGAAGCAATACAATTTGCCCCACAGAACCCCAAAATAAAATAAAAAATATAATAATATAGAAAATAAATAAACAATGGGGCTCTCTGCAGTATTTTATATGCTTTTATTTAATATTTATATTCTAAAGGAATAAAGCAAAAAGATTTATGTCAATCTTGTATAAGATTTAATCTTATACAAGACTTAAAAATACAGTAAGATCAGTTAACAAAATATTATACTGTTATTAAAATTATGCTGATAAAGGGCATAATGAGAAAAATGGAAATATGAATATGCAATAATGTTACTTTAAAATTGCAAGTGACAAACTAGCGTATGAAGTAAGGTTTCAATTGTGTTAAATCAGCCAGAAAAAGGCAAAGTTAACAAAATGTATTAAGGTATTAGAATGGGAGACTGTTTCCTGCTTTCCTTTGTTTTCTTTAGTTGCTTTTACTTTTAGACTCTTTTCAAAAATAGAAGAAAGAATTAAAATGGAAAAGAGAAGAAAGAATTAAAAAGGAAAAGATGATCTGCTGTTACCAGACAGGCTTCTCAGAAACCAAAATTGACATGTTCAAGATCATGTTTCAGTGACGTTCACTTATGAAAGGGCCTCAGTCAAAGTCAGGCTGGGGAAGAGCCTTGGGGCCTGGGGCTGGCAGAGAGAATGAGGAGCAGAGCATTTAGACGTGGGGGAGGGGTGCTTAATGAGGTGATAATGAGCCAAGGTGGTCCAAAGCTCCTTAGGCCCTTAGATATATCAAGTGTCTCTGGATAATTATCAGTTTCAGGGGTTTCTGTAGCATTTTGTGGGGTACCAGCCCAGGCAGGTTTTATCTCCACCCCAGACTTGATTAATTGGGTGCCTCAGCAGCTACAGATCTCAGCGATGAGAAAGAAAGTTTAAGTGGATCTACTTGAAGGCCGCAGAGTGGAAAGCCACGGCAATGTTTGTAATGGGATTGCTCAGAAAATCTGTCAGGCACTGTGGCAGTGCAGGGTCCACGACAGGTAATGAGATGGACATGGCCCCTGTCCTCATGGAATGTATAATCTGGCAGGAACATTCAACCCATGATCGTAAGCAATCCATGAGAGATGCACAGGTAATGAGTGTTATAAAATGAAGTGCAGTAGATTTGTGGTTTGCATAGATAAGACATGCAAACTCAACTGTACACAGGATTCAGGAAGCAAACGAAAGAGATGCAGAGAGAGATTAAACAATATAAATAATTCAGGTAATTTATTTCACCATCCCACTCAGGGAACTTAGCCCTGGAGTAGAATGTAAATCAGCTCTTCCCTGGGTTGGCTTCAATTCCTATTTTCTCACCATGGGAGTCTCTCATTTTGCTACATAGGGCTCTAGTGTCATTCATAACATGGCCTACCTACCTAACAGGCCTAGGGGTGCTCAGCTTGCTTGGCTCTATGTAATCTGCATTTTTTTCATACAACCTAGACCCTCAAATAGGCCAGTATCTCAAAGAAAGAAAAAGGAAATAACAGAATGATTGCCTGTGCTGGTTTGTCAGTTTCCACTATGGAGTTAGCTTCCTAAGGGATTTTCAAGGATAATTCTGGCTCACAAAATTTTCACAGTTTGTACTCATTTTAGAACAAAGTCATCCACTTTGATTCTACCACACCCAGAAGGTACATAATTGAGATCTGATCTACTCAGGAGAGCCTCCCTGTAGGTCATTGAGAGCAGAGGGATGAGCAAAACTTACCCAGGAAGAGAGGCTGGGAAAGGGTGGCCTGCAGAGAAAAGGGAATTTGTGTTGGTACTAAAACAGGAGAGCATGGAGTGTGTTTGAGGCACTAAGCCTGGGACACATGAAGAGCAGGAGGGAGAAAGCGGCCTAACTTACATACTACAGACCCAAATCTGCAAGGCTCCTTCATGTGCGGACTCCAACAACATTAACCCAGCACATCCTAAGTCTCCCTGAGCCCGCTGGACCCCAAAGTTGCCCTTCCTTTATTTCTTCCCACTCACAGGGCACTTCAAGCATTGGGAGGTCAGTTCAGAAATAACTGTGGTCTGCCTACTGTATAGCAAGCACTAAAACCTCTCGCAGACATGGCATTTCCCTTGTTCCTCAGCTTTACTCAACTGTTCAGACCACGTGGGCTCCTTCTAGGCAGGTTTGTCACTGCCATTAGGTGTACCTGGCACAGTGCCAGGTTCCGGTGAATGCCCGGGGGCATGTGAGCTATTGCCAGATGCTTTTTATTGGTGAAAAATCCAAGGCACAGAGGAGTTAGGCCATATGCCAGAGGACATTCACATTATTGGTGACAAAGTTGGGTATATAGGATAAGTCTCCGATATGGTTTTCCCCAAAAGCAGGGTTCTAAATCCAGCTTTTGCTCGGTTTTTAAATGTTGCCAAGTCACTGTCCCACAGTGACTCAGAAAAAGTTCTAGAACCAGACTGACTGGTTTCAACTCCTGTGTGACCTTCAGCAAATTATTTAACCTCTTTTTGCATCTGTTTCATGATCTGTAAAATGGGGATAATAGTCTCTCAGGAGACTGTTGAGTGAGTTATATGAGCTATTACAAATAAGCTCTTAGAACAGTTCCCGGCACATAGAGGGTACTCAGGAATGACAGCTAAACTTATTATGTTAATGCACTTCCTATTTCCCCAATCTTGATGAGTCACCATTTTATTAGTTATGATTAAATGTAGCTACAAATCCACAAAATAGTGACATTAAAAAGAAAAGAAAAATTTCTCTCCCATGTAAAGGAGGCCCCTAGATAGAAAGTCCACGGCTGGCACAGCAGGACCACAAAAGCTCCCAGTGCTGTCATCCCCGGGGACTGGCCCTGTCTTCCTTCTCCAGAATGGCTGCGAGAACTCCAGCCAACCCACCTGAGGCCGGCAGGCAGGAAGGGGAAACGTGACCACCACGACCCCTGCACCCTCGTCCCTTTTAAAGCGGATTTCTCAGGAATCCCACAGGATACCTCTGCTTATATCTCATTGGCTAAAACTCGGGTAAGCATACAAAGCTAAAAAGGAGGCTAGGAAATGTAGTCTTTAAGGAGCTATGTTAGTAAAAAGTCTGAGTTGTGTTAATAAAAGGGACAGGATTATGTAGATTAGGTGGGCGTTCAGCATTCTCCATACTGCCGGTCACGCATAAGAGCTAGCGATGACCGTGGAGGTTGATCCCAGTGCTGCTCCGCTTTATCAAAGCTCTAGGGTTTATAACAAATCAAAGGGCATTTCCAAGCACATTTTCTCAGGACCTATAAAGCTGCCTCTACTGTAATAATTTTGAAAGCATATCCCCCTTAAGGAAAATGTAACTGTATGGGTCTGATTCACTCTAAATTATTGAAACATTGATTTTTTAAAAAGGTGTTTGCTAGCCAAGATGTTTTGAACCATCTTAATGAGCTTAAAAAATAAAAGCACTCTTTCTTTTGAAAAGTAAGATCATGTCTTTGTCAATTAAAAGAAAAACTGAACCCCCAGATTAATGTGTTTACCTATCCCTTAGTGATAGATAACCTATCTTTTCTGAGTTCCCAAAAAAACAAATAAATAAAAGCCCATATTCTCATCACTACCAAGGAGAATTTCATTTTAAACATATTGCTTACTTTGTATTAATTATGGATTATCAATAATCTGACTGGTTTTTACTGCCAAATCTTTTAAAATAATGCATGTGATAGTAACTCTTCATGGAGGCATTACTTACTGAAGCATTTCTCCAATCACAGGTATACAGAACGAGGCTCATAAAAAAGTCACATCTGTGATTGAACATCCTTTTCAAATAAACATTACAGTTCTGAACAAATGCACTTTTACTCCCTGGCAAGCTTACCAGACTTCTTCTGTATTACAGAGATGAGCCATAAGAAGCTATTCCGTTAAGTCCAATGGAAAGAAAAATTATGATGGACGAGGTAGACTGTATTTGAAAAAAGGGCAGGAAGAAAGAGGATACAAGGGAGAGCACAGAAGATACATTGAATCTGGTGAGATGAGTCAGAAAACCAATATGCCAAATGATTCAGCACCAACCCCATGAAAAATGCATGAACTAAAATGACTGGGGGTGTAACTTACTGACAAAAAGCATGAGCGTTTGGAGTGAGACAGGTCTAGTTTTAAATTCCTGTTCTTCCACTAAGTAACTGTGAGACTCTGGGCCAGTTATCTAACCCCTATGATCCATGATGGCCGCATGTGTAAAAGGGCAATAATCATCATACCTGTGCATTATTGGTTGAAAAGTTCACCTGACAGTTCATGTACAATGCTTGGCAACAGCCCCTGGCACATAATACACACTCGACAAATGATAACCTTTATCAGTACACTCTTTACTTTCCCTCTCTTCTTATAACAGATATCCTTCCTCCAAAACCCTGTGTCCTTCATCTTTTCTTGAAAAAGTCAAACTGCGAGAGGTGCAGGTGGGGGTGGAGATGATGATTTCAGTTCATCTCCCTAGGACTTCTAATTTCATTGAAGTTGGAATAAGAGCGAGGAAACTGCTTTGGACAAGGATTTCTGCTCTTGTGTTGCTTTCAAATGTCACTAGCTGCTAAAAATGAAAATGCAAATTTTGAACAAAGCCAAGGTTTCATCTAGAACAGGAAGCCATCATTTAGGTTGGCAACAGTTAAATGAAAATGCCACTTACTGAGCTGACACAATAGAAATACCTCAAAAAGCAAAGAACAAAAATCAAACTAGATACAGGAAAATAGACAATTTATTAAGACCACAGTAGAAAATAAGCCTGGTTAGGTAAAGTTTGAAGTTATAATCACAAATTCCACAGAAGAATATTTTATTCTCATAGGTCCTTACACTTACTTTTCAGTAACAACAGGAAATTAATAACGTTTCTCCAGGGTTTACATGCACCTCACAGGCAGGGTCCAGCTGTGCCTTAATCATGCTATATCTCCAGCATCCAGCACCATGCCCAGCACATGAGATGCTCCATAAATATTTGTTGAGCAACTGAGTAAATGAATACATGAAGGAGTGATTTTCATCAGTTTTCCTCCATTCATGTTGAGAATTTTCCTGGGTAACCATCAAACTTGGTCAAAGCTGTTGAGAAGTCACTACATAAAGCAGTGGTATTTTTGATCACCCACAAATACAGACCAATGAAGGTAGCCACGTCACTGACCCTCAGCAGGAAATCTGAGGGACCATTTACTTCAGTGAGTCTCAAAGTGTGGCTGGGACCATCGCCTGGGAGCTTGCTGGAACTGCCAGTGCTCGAACCCCACTCCACAGCTTCTGAACCAGAAACTCCCATGGGGTTCGGCAATCAGTGTTTCCAGAAGGTTTCGGGTGGTTTTATACATGCTCCAGTGTGACAACAGCTGATAGAGTTCAATCCCCTCCATTTACAGAGGGAAAAATGGGGGCCCAGAAATGGAATATCAGTTATTTTTTCAGAATCAACTTTTGTAATAACTAGATAATTAAAAGGTCTCCAAACAGAGAATTAAAAGGTTCAGGTCAATAGAATGAGAGTAAGAATAATGTGTATAATTACTTGTTCATGACCTTAAAGGAAAGGAACATATGTTCACCTTCCTTTTCTTTCCTTCCTGAAGGCTGAAATGGATCTTCCTTCAGTCATATGAACAAAACCCTATACACGGCAGAAAACCAGCTGAAAAGCCTGCAACCTGGAATCCATTCAGGTGTAGTACCATCCCTGGACCAAGAAAAATGAATTCGTCTCTTATCAGAACCACTGTTGTTGGAGATTTTATTACAGCAACAGCTTGTATTCAAAGTAATAAAAATCAAGAACTCTAGTCATATGTATGTTTATTCAGAAATGCCCATAAAATTATATGGTATATACTGTATTCTTTCTTGTGCCAATAAGTCATTAGAATGCTCCAGAAATGGCAATATTTCAATTTCCAAACTAAATCTCACAGACTAAGCAGGACTGTCAAATAAATTAGAACTCTCTTATCAAGTTCTCTAGTTATATCTGTGTGTACATACATACTACATATATAAACAATTTCATATATATGTATAATTTCTCCTTTATTTATATATATAATTTCCCTTTGGGGAAATGTAGTCAAGATTCCTATATCCAAAAACTGTGTGTGTGTGTGTGTGTGTGTGTGTGTGTGTGTGTGTGTACACAAGGCTCTGTCTTTTAAATAAATGGTCATTTTTGCAGGGATAAGACCTTGCTCAAAAATGAAAACACTTGTCCACGATTAGTATAATTGAGGTTGAAGTTTCCTACCATGAAGACTACAGACTTCACTTTAGATTTGTGTCTGGCAAGCCCACAGGAGGTTATAACATCAGGCTGGTTTTTGAAATAATTCCAGGGTGACCTAAGCCATTAAAAGAAGACTCAGCTGGTGATAAAAGGATCTTGGTAAACATGATCATCAACTTGACAAACACATTCATCTGGAGACATCTAACCCTTGGTCTGTACCCCTATAAATGGAATTTTCTGAATAGCTAAATATACCCAGGAGAGTGCGGATTTTTTCACCATCTGGTTATCAGAGATTCCCTTTTCTTCCCATTCTTGCATAGCTGGGCTAATGAAGCATGAGGAAATAAATCATTTACATTGGCCAAGTAGTTAACGTAGACCTGAACTAGTATTTGCAGCATCAGGAAATAGTATTCTATAACTTAGATTTTTTTCCCCTATAAGTTTTACAAGAAACTCTTTGTGAAATATACCCAAACACAAACACATTCCCATGGGAACACGTGTTTCTTCAAATGCGCAGGGCTGAGATGAAGTGAGGCAGCGCACCCTTTGGGAAGACTCTATCTTCCCAAGTCAGAAATCAGTTCAGTTCAATCTCTTAGCCTGCAGGCTTTGCAAACACAATGTCAAACAAACAAACAAACAAATGAACAAACAAAAAACATCTTTTTAATGAACTGAACTGTCCATGGTTTTTGCGTCATGCAAACAGAACCTGGGGAAGTGTGTGCCTCCAGACTTCCAGGCCGACAGCTAAACGGTCAAGAGAACCCTAAAGCTGCACTGGTAATTCACTCTCACCAGACTCTGTATAGTTGGGGTGCATGCTCATTAGACACCTTCACTCCCACCTTGGCTCCCCTATGTCCATGGTTCTGACGAGGAGAGTAATTGCTGAAGAAATAGGATGGGTGTTCAGAAAGATAACAACTGGGCAGGAAAAAAACACAAAAGACCATTCGGAGACAGAATCTGGTTTAGAGCTCCATCTCTGCCTCCAATCAATTCAGAGACTGTCCCTAATTATTTAACTTTCCTGGGCTTCCGTTGTCTTCCTCATAAAATGAAGTAGATGTTCTCTATGTTCCTTCCCAAGTACTAACATTCCAAAATTATCAGAAAATTTTGAAGAACTTTATATTCTAAAGAAAAATAATGGTCAAAGTAGACCTTGTCATTTCCTGGTTTAAAATATTTCAGCAGTTCCTTGATGCCTAATATAATGGTTTCTAAACTTTTTCATTGTGCATGCCGCTAAAAATGTCTTCCGCATGGATTTCCATATAAATATTGATTGCTTATAAATTATATATAAATTATAAATTGCATGTGAATTTATAAGTGTCATGTGATTATGTGTGTATAAGACATACATAAAATAGAATTGCTAAAAAATAAACAGAAGTTCTAAATCTTTTTCCCATATGCAACAGACCACCTTGTTTGGCATCACTCAGGACAGAAAATCCCATTTAGAGAACATGAACATAAGAAGTTTAAGAAACTCATCATCGAATAGAAAGGCCATTATAATTTGGCCCCTGCCTATTTCTCCAGCTTCACCCTTCCTTTTTTTTTTTTACCTCAAACTCAATGTTCTGGCAACTTTTTCCCTGCAAATACCACATTACTCAGCTCTGAACCTTTACTTATGCTGTTACTGGATCAGCAATATCCTTCATTCAATTCTTCACCTGAAAAACAGCTTCTCATCTATGACAGAGACTCTAAGTTGCGTACTTAGTACAAACCCTCTCCTTCTTTCTTAATAATGTAACTCTGATTTTACTGAAGACTGCAATGTAACCAGGGAAAAACTCATCTTTTCCAACTTCCCTTAGAGATAGTGGTATTCATGCAATACAATTCTGACCAATGAGATGCAGACAGAAGTGACATGGTGAGGTGTCAGAGATGACATCCTGAAGTGAAAGCAGACTCAGTTAACATGCACACTTTGCCCTTTGTCCTTCTTCTGCCATTATAACAGGGACTGGTCACTAAAGGCTAGACAATGAGACCACAGGAGCAGGCCCTGTGGTAAGGACAAGGGTGTTACAAGCAGAGAACTGAAAGATGGGCTGCAGACTAGAGGACAGAGGTCAAGGCGGAAAATAGTACCAGAAGGGGAGGTCATGGTGGGGCTTCTGTTTTGTGCCCCAAGAGCAATGGGAAGACTTGGAAAGGTTTATGCTAGAAAGTGACAGTATTAGATTTTCATTATAAAAAGCTCATGCTGGCTGCAGTGTGCAGAATAAATCGAAGAAAGCAAATTTTCATTCAGTGAGACGTGTTAGAAGACTGCTGAATAATAATCCAGGTGGAAGATAATAGCAACAGAGACTTGGTAGCATTTAAGGTAGAGAGAGGACATGGATTACAGAGATATTTGGAGCATAAAACCTGGTAACTGAATAGATACGGGGGATCAAAGTGCAGGGTATGCCAAGGGCTTGCAGAACTGGTGGTGCTGTTACTCACCACCATTACCAAAACAACGAATGAGCACCCCCTTCCTCTGTGCTTGCAACCAGAATTGCCAGTGCACCGGAGAAAATCACACAAAAGGGCACACTAATAATTTCATGACAGCCCCTCAACAAGGCTCTCAACATCACTCAACAACCCTCCAAGTTTTCTCTATTTCAATCTTTCCCACTCTTCTCAAACTTCTGACTCCCCACACTCTCAAATGGTCATCTCATCTCCTACTTCACATAGAAAACAGAAGAGCTCCCTCAACTTCCCATTTCTGAGCATCCATTCCTTCCAGGTCTGCATCCATCTTCTTCCTATCACTCCCTATAGAGGCTATACCCTCACTCCTTTCTAGAAGCCATTCCCTCCTTCCTTCTCTCTCTAGTGTCTCCAGTCTGTCACTCATTACTGGAACCTTCTCATTGGCAATTAGAACTGCTGAAGCAAATCTCTTCCATCTTCGGGCAACCAACAAAGCAACAGAAAACCCCATCCACTTTCAACTGTTCCTCCTCTAGCCACTGCCCCCATTTTTCTTTCTCTCCCTTCCTACCAAATTTCTCAAGAACTGTCTAAACGGGCTGGCTCTGTATTCTCAGTCTGCCGTCTGACTGCCTTGCCTTGCTTCCTGACTACACATCTGACCTGTAGCCCCAATCCACTCTAACCAGCTGTGTGACTTAGGATGACTAACTTCTTTGTGCCTCAATGTCCCCCTTCTGTAAAAGCGGATAAAGGGATGAGATGCCACAGATCTCATAAGGTTACTGCAATATGATAATCCACATTAAGCCCATGGCACAGTGTCTGGCATCAGGGAATGCTTGGTAAATAAATGTTAGTTGTACTAATTATTTACTCCTTAACCCTTATCTTCTGCCCTACTTGTATAATTAAGTGGCTTTCATTAAAGTCTCCATCACTTTGTCAAATGGATAGTTTTCAGATCTCATCTCAGTTTCTCTCTCAGCATCCCTGGGAATTGTTCCCTCCCATTCCCAACTCTCCCAGTCTTGTTATCTCCCTGTCCCTTACTCCTTAGCCTCCTTTGCAGGCACATCCTCCTCTACCTGGCCTTTAAGTATTGCAAGTCCTTCCTCCCAGATCCATTTGTCTTCTTCCTCTAGAGTCCTGGTATTTGAGATACCTGTAGATATCTCTAATACCACCTATACTGATAATTTCCAAATCTCTCTTCCTAGCCTCATCCCCCTTCTCAGCATAGACCCCCTGCTTACTCCACGTCTTCATCTGGAAATCTCAAGGGCACAAAATCCTGATCTCAGCCCACTTTTATTTGTTTTAACTCTCCTCTGAAGCATTTGTCTGTGTGTATTTTCTAACACTATTTAGTCGCTCATTTACCTAACATCATCTATTGAGTACCAGCTATGTCCCACACTTTTTTCCATGTGCTATCTTGTCCCAGAAAATACTGGAGGGAGCTTATAACTAGAAGGCAAAGATGGCATAAGGTAAGTGAGATTAAAGATTAAATAAAACCAAAGATGGGAACAAAATGAATTCAAGTGGGGCTAAGCACATATACCATTGGCTTACACACCCACTGTAGATGAGTCTCAAATTTGCTTTAAATCCTCAAGCAGCCAAAAGGATGAGGAATATCTTGCCAGTAACTCGATATAATGCCCATAAGAGAGAAAATAAAAGCAATTACACAGAAAAACCAGGAGAAACTAAAAATAATTTGAGTACTTGTATCAGATTTGATTTTTCCCCGGGGGCCTGTATGATGAGGTCTCTGTGTAAGGTCATCTTAACTACCAGGCACTACTCGGTGTGGCAGGTAGGAGAACCTGGGTCCTCACAGGTTAAGGAACTCGCTTGACATTAGTCACACAGCTAGTCAACGATGTCAACTCATGTCCACATGGCTCCAAAACCCATTTTCTTTTCATTACCCCAAAGCATATTTTGAAAATACATAACCCCCACCCAGTAGCTCTGAAACAACAGATCTCTACGTTAATGTCCATAACAGGACAGCATGACATCACAAAAACTCCGTCTCTTAACGATCCCTGGGCAGCTTCTGTAATTTGAATTTGAAGATGAATGCACAGTCCTTGGTAGAAGAGAATGGGGGGAGGGAAGCAGAACATGAAGTATTAATAAACATCGTAAAATCATTACCTGGTCCCTTAAGTAGCCTCTGAAGTAAAAGCAGTGGGGAAAAAAAATTGCAGGAGGCTTTTTCCCCCTCCTAATAGATTGTACATTTCAACAGCTAAAAGGGTATAAAAATTTAACGGAATTTTTAATGTCTTTCTAGGTTTTACAATACCACAAAGAGATCATCTTCATTCCCTTTGCGACAAGAACAGATGGGTGGCAGGGGTGGTGGGGCCGTGACTCACTGCCTCCTCCTGCCCGCAGAGGCTGTCTGGGAAGCAGGCAAACTTCTGGGATCAATAGGGTTCACGGCAACGCAGGATCTGCCAACAAACCTTGGAGAGGCCATTAGTCAACCAGTGACCTGCCAGCCTGACCACAGCAGCCTTCTGATGTGGATTCTCAGAAAGGTTAGCCCGTGATGGGAAATTGAAAAGGTCATGGTATCTTACCATCAAAACTCCACAGAACTGGGGTGAAGGGCACTGCAGAGTTGCTAGGAATGCAGAGGTAAGGGCAACCTTGGAGGCCAAGGTCACCACCCACCAGCTGCATGACCAAGAGAAGCTAAGCAGAAGAGGCAGCAGCTATGGCGACACAGGAGGACAACCAATGGAAATGGCTGCCTTCCAAGAACACTGACTTAAACGACCTCTAAATAGATGACAATAATGACATGAGGTCAGATGTCCAACAAGATCTAGAAGCAAGTCCCAAGTTACAAATTTTGAGAAAAAGGAAAAAAAAAATCCCAAACTGAATTTTGAATTGCAACGTAATTAAAACACATGCAGCTTTGCAAGATGTCACATTATTCATTCATTCTTCTCCCAGAATTTCAGAAGAGCTCCATGTTAGGCAGAGGAAAAAAGTTTAAAATATGGACAGTCTAGTTGAAGATACACAAGTAGACAGACAAGATAGAAGGACCCAAGTGCAACTGGAGCTTGTACTGTGCTCCAGCATTGCAGACAGGGAGAGTGTTACTGAGAAAACAATTCGAAGAAAAGGTAACACCTAAGGTTAGGTTAGCATGACTTCTTCATAGTGAACTTGGGCTAATTCTTAATGACTAACTCTTTCACAATTACATGCTAAATAATCAAACCAAGATATCTAGTATTGTTAACATGAAGGACAGGCCAATAGTTTTTATAAACCAAACTTTTGGAAACTGGGATAAAGGATAACCATTTTCCTATCTCCGAGCAGCAATTCAGTTACATCCTCAGTGGCCCCAAGACCACATCTGAAGCTGATTTTCCTGGTTGTGGATGTCTAACTGGGCATAAATATATAAAAGTGATTTAGATGATCAAAATACTCTCTTAGATTTTTCATTTTCTCTCAACCACATTTGGTCTGATTAAACCTGGTTTTCTGGAGTGATTTCAGCATCGTTTCACATCTTGTTCCTTTCAACTTTCTCAACTCCAGCCACACCGGCCTTCTTTTGCCATGCTCCTTCCTGCCACAGAGTCCTTACAGATGCTGTCCCCTCTGCCTGAAATACTGTTCTCTCCATCTTCACAGAGTTAATGCATATCAGCCTAGTTTAATCATCACTTCCTCAGACATTTCCCAGTTTCCCTGACAAGGCTGTATCCCCTTATTATACAGTCTTGAAACCTGCTTTACCCATTTTTTGTAGAATTTACCTCAGTGGCAATCTTGTAATTGATTGATTGATTGCTGCTCTCTGCATTTGACTGAAAACTCTAGGAAGACAGGAACCCTGCTAGCTTTGGTTCACCGCTGTTCTCCAACAAGCAGCACAAAGCCTCATGTTGTTAAGTTAATGAATGAGGGCAAAGAAGGGAAATGAGAGCTGAGTGTTTCCTCTCTTTTTTTATTCAGTTATTACTATGATTATGTCTTTGCACATAATTAGCCCTACTTTGATAGTTTTCTTTCCTTTGAATATAATTATCAAAAGTCCTTTCTGGTTGTTCAAAGGAGTTGTCATTAGGGGAGTCCAATGCTAGCTCCATTTGTCACTGTGATATTTTACACAGCATTGAACCTTCTTGTACTGGTTAATTTAGCTACTTTTACTTGAGTCTTACTAGAAGATAGCCACTTTATATACATCATCATTCCATCACAAGGACCGTGCAAGGTAGGAATTCCTACCTGTCTAATAGATGAAGAAATCAAGTCTCAGAGAGGTTTAGTGACTTGCCCAAGGTTATACAGCCCATCAGTGGTCAATTTTGGATTTGATCTCAGGTCTTTCTGATTCTAAAGCTTATGACTTCTGGTTTCCCCAAATGCTATTAAAACCTATCTGTCAAATTTGGTGGGAAAAATAAATGTGATGGTGCATGAAAAGAAATACTCTTCTAAAGTCATGAAGCATTATGGGAACATTAGTCACTGAGTTAATTACTACCTATGTATCCTATACTTTTTATTTGCCTATGGATATGTGTTCTTTTGTACATGGAGAAAAAGCTAAAGATTGTGTTGTGGGACTGAAGAATTTAGGAAAACCTGTAATTCTGATCAAGGTAACCTCTCAAGGAGGTAAGCCTAGAATGTGATTATAATGTAGGAGCAGAAATATGATTACTTTGATTATATCCTGCTTGCAAAAAAGTTATGTGAACCCAAGGATGAAGCTCAGAAAAAGTCATTCCCCCAAATCAGAAGAAGTTAGTAATAATTACATGGAATTTTTCAAGGGTTATTGGCTTTGGCAGACATGACCTATCACCTAGAGAGGAACTAGAGTTCAGGAGAAAGGCCAGTTATTAATGTAGTAAGAAATAACATTTTCTGAAGACTTAGTATGTGCTGGAGCTTCACCTGCTTTATTTCCTTGATCCTCCTAATATGTCTATTCATCCCCATACTATACCAATTAAGGCTCAGTAAATAAATAAATAAATAAATAAATAAATAAATAAATAAAGTACCACGTCCAAGAATACACATGACAGGGCTTGCATGCCTTACAGACGACAGAGCCAGAACTGAACTCATGCCTGTCTGACTCTGGTGACCAAATTCTTAACCGTTACAATAAGCAACAGCTAACATATTACTTAATTATTTTAGTTTTTCTAAATCAGTTGCTTAAGAGCTTGATTGATGTGTTCCCAGATCCAAGTATCCCTGGCTACTTGGGCAAAGTCCTAATCCTGCATTTGCAAGGATGAATGCAAGGACAATGGGTTGAGTGAATTTACCTGTGTAAGTCTTTCCCTTGGTGACATTGTTCTGCTACTCTTAATCCCTTTCGAACAACCATTTCCCAATTGGCTAAATGACCAAAGTTTGTTTAAAAATATCAAACAGGAAAGGTGGCATAGAGTAGTGGAAGAGCCATCCGACTGGGGGTCAGAAGACCTGGTTTCTGGTCTCAGAGCTGTGTCACTCTAGTGTTGTAAGACCAAGCAAATCCACCCTACCCCCTGGAGTGTGGCTCTTCATATATAAAACGAGGGCATTAGAGCAAAACCTTCATGGTCCCTTTCAGCTCTGGTATTAACTGACTGTTCAGCAGTAGGAAGAGACTGACCTCACCCTTTGGGGGCTTCCAAATATCTTCCAGATGCTATGCTGAAAGTTACATGAAACCTTATATCCAACAAAACCTCTGAAAGCCATTGTCTCACACAATGTGGTCATCACTGCTCCCTTGCCTTTCTGGCTCTGCAGGGCTATTCCTGGAAGGGCCAGCAGCTGAAACTGTACTTCTGGGAACCTCAGGGTGATGAGAAGCGGGGAGCACCATTACTTCCTTCAGGCCCAAAAGGCAGGGCACAGAGTGTTATAGGAGTGAAGACCATTGTCCTCCAGGCACCAAGGTACACTTAAAAATGATAACACCTAACATGTCTACAGGCTTCATAAACCACACTTTCCTATGATATCTGATACCTCATTTCAGTTTCACAAAAAACCTTATGGAAGGAAGGATAAGAAATGGATACTATATGTGATTAAAGGAAAAAAATGGGCTTGGGACACAGACACACACACACATTCATCTTCACAAGAGCTACAAAATCCCTAAAACTGCCCTCAATTTTACTTATAGCATTGGCAGAAGTAGTTTCTGGAACTATCTCTTGAGAGCAATGGAGCCAATCTTGTTAGGCTGAGTCTCTTACCTGTGGTCCCATCTTCAAGGTAGATGAAGTCCCATTAGAAATTAAACCCAGTCCCCTTCCTATCCCACCCCAGGCCCACTGTGCTCCAGCCACACACAGCAATTTAGACACCCTACACTCTTCCGCATCTCCATGTGTTTGCCTGTGCTGTTTCTTCTGCCTCAGAGGTCATCTCCCTTATTTGGTAAGCTACCACTCACGAATTTCTGACACATCTCAACTGCCATCTTATGAGAAGACTTCCTTGATATCACCTCTAGTTGTTAGTGACTTCCTGCTCTGCTTCCCCACAGTATTTTGGACATCTCTAGACCTATTGAAAAACAGTGAGATTACTGATTTATTCATTTATCCCCACCCTCTGCTGCGCAGACATGAGATTCCCAAGGGGACTGACTGTGGTGAGTTCATTTATGTACGTATCTCTAGTACTTCGCTCAGCACCTGGCACACAGGAGACACTCAGTAGTGTGCTTGGATGGATGGACGCACGGTTGGATGGGTCACTAACTGACACGTAGACCTCTATCAGGGTCATTCTCCATCAGGCAAAAGTTTTATTTCAAAAGGTCAAATAAGACACTACAGTACTCAGAGGACATGTACTTGCCTGAAGTACATGAAAGACTTTGTTCTATCTCTTGGGCAGGAATGACAAGGGTGACAAGAGGAGACAGGATAAAGTGGAAGGCTCAGGGTAAAGGACAAAGGTGAAGCCTAGTCCAGAGCACCCACAGGGATGACCTCCCTCAGGACACGGAAGAAAGTATTGTCACAGCCCCACAGAGCCTGGAAAATGTAGAGTGCCTGTGGCCAAAGACCTCCCAGTACGAATTACTAAAAACAGTTAGATTGTCATACCAATGCGCAGCAGCAGTTCAAAAAACTCTAAATGAAAAGCAAGTTTTGCATTCTAAGAAACAAAGGCAGGAATCCTTGTAAACATGCCCAGCTCTATTGGGCAAATTCAGAACATTGGGTATTAATAGCCTAAAAGGAATTTTATAATATCTACAACTATCAATGACATCACTGGATTCTGGGTCCCAACACTGGTCATGATGAATATCGCTGGTGAAAACCCCTCAGGCATGTTTCCATAAGGGGATTTCTTCTTCTCTCTTCCGGGATGAAGTAACGTTAATGTGAACAGGGCCATCTCCTGCTTCTATACCCTTACTTATTCCATCTGTCAGAAGAGGAATTGCTTAGCTGATCCACGAGACTTGAAAAAGAAAGCCCACATCCATGGGACCATGTTAACCAGAAAGCAGAGCCACAGCCTTGAAACAGGGTCCGCACAGGGTTGGCACATGGCTCTCTTCTTAAACTACCCACACTGGGGCCAGCAGGCCCTTTGAGTTCAGAAGTAAGCAGATCAAGTGCTGAAGCAGGTCCAGCCATGGCTCTTGTCTCTTTGTCTCAGCTTCTTGGCCTGCCAAGGAGTGTATTAAGTCAGTGTCATGCAGATCCCAAGATCCAGCCAGGTGCCTCTCTCCCTCCCTTTAATTCAGTGTGACCAAAGCCAATACTCAGTTTGCTTCAGGTGGTTCTGTGAACTGTTCTCAACTGGCTGGACTTCACAGTGGGAGAGGAGTGAGTATTGGCACATCTATGTCCTCAACACACACTCTACCTGCAATTTTACGTCTACAAAACAAAAATATTTAAAACACAGCTTTAGTTAACTACAGGATTTATTTTACTCTACAGAAAAGCAATATTCCCAATCTCTCTAAATTAAGTTTTGTTCTTGGTTTTGTTTGTTTGTTTGTTTTAATTTCCTGTGAAAGGAGTCTGTAATATTTCCTGTCACAAAAAAGTCTCCAAGATCTGCTATAGGAATAAGGTTGGACTGCGGCTATCAGGTTGGAATGTGTCTTCCACAAGAGTTCTTTCTTAAGTGCCAAATATGTTACTGAAAAAAGGACTGCAAACACTGAATTTACAAAATGAAATCGTTGTCTGTAACCTAGTAGTATCATTTAATTCAAAACAGTTTATGGAGAGTCTATTATATATTACAGAAAATTAAAGCCATAAAGGAGCTTACCAAATCCTTCATCCAAACCTATATTCATTCACTCACTGAACAAATATTTCTTCAGCATCTACTGTGTGCCACAGTGTCTGATGCCGAAAATGTAGTCTCATAGAGTGAGGGAGAGAAAACCTACTAAAAAAATGTAGCCTCCTTCCCCTTAAGGAACTGCCTTCCTTCACATATACTTTATCTTCATTTCTGCCTCTCACTTAACAATTACTAACTCCTTCTACTTGGGCTTTAAGTTTCTTCTTTGCCTGGCTTCCCTGACCCCAAATAATGAATGAGCTATAAGCTAACACAAGGAACCCTTTTATATACCAAAGCTCTTCCTGTACTGCCAATAATCACTCTATAATTCAGCCATGTTGTACACGTGAGTTTTCACAAAGAGGTCTACCCCAATAAAACACTGAAGTGCTTTTCCCAGGAAGTAAAAGGCAACCATGGCATGCTGAAAGTGAGCCTGGATAATCGATTAGAACAGGTGGGATGCTGCTTGTCTTCTTAAGGGTCCTTTCTCCCTGCTGATCTCTTCCTTCCTGTTTGCTTTTGATAGATGTTTAGGATTAGATAGGTAACCTGGGAATTAGTCACATGGAACTGAAGGTCAAAATGTATTGATACAGACCATTTTATTGGACTATGGATATATAATTCCCTACAAAACACCGGGTTTATGTTTTCTTCATTAATCCTGAACAGTAAATCAACTTGAATAGTTTCAACTATATTACTTTGATTCAAAAAATGTTTTTTCCTTATTTTACAATGTTCCCAAACCACATCATCCAAATAAAGGAAGGTGTTAGGTAGTAACATTTAGTTTTGAAAACTTGCATGTAGTTACTTAAAACAATGAAAAATTCTTCCACTGTCCTTGAACTGCACCATATAAATATTGCATTTGATCCTTAACTTACACTGTATAAATAATTTATTTCAAAAATATCCCTCCATAAGACCATCAGTTGCTGAGGTGTTCGGTTTTCGGGGAAAGCATTTATTTACTGCATGAGTCCAGGAAGGCTGGTAAAGACTTGCCTAAAAGCTCCACATGGAGCGAATTATGGTAATTGTATTAATGCTCAAATCCACGATGCTCTGCTCAAATCTGCTAAAAGGTTTTGCACTACATTGCCCACATCTTGACGGGCAATGAGTCCACTGAAAATGTTTAACACTTCATAGAGAGGCTTCCGAGATTCATTTTTTTATAGCTCCAAGAATTGCTAAAGAATATCTGAAGGTAGCTTTCAGAGGAGTCTCTGAAAGTCACAACTTAGAGTTAACATCCTCCTTAGCATCTTCCACTTTTGGTTCAGACTGAAACTCCAAGTTCAAGTCACCAGAAATGAAAATCAAAGGAAACATCACATAATTAATTTTGACGAATGGGCAAGTTTTAATTCATGTATGGCAATACGCTGGTTAATGATATGTCTCCTTAGGACATCCATTAAAAATCCATTAACTTAACAGACAAAATCTAATAAAGTTACTCTGGAAATTTTCTGCTAAATTAACATTATGGACTTTTAATGAATATTTCCTGTAGATACTGCTCTATTAGCAGAGCTAATATACTAATCAAACTAAAAAGCTTCTGCAAAGCAAAGGAAACCATCATCAAAATTAAAAGGCAACCAATGGATAGAAGAAAACATCTGCAAAGCATATCCAATAAGGAGTTAATATCTAAAATATATAAAGAACTCACAGCTCAATAGCAAAAAAAAAAAAAAGGCAAAAGATCTGAATAGACACTTTTCCAAAGAAAATATACAGATGGCTAACAGGCACATGAAAAGATGTTGCACATCACTAATTATCATGGAAATGCAAATCAAAACCACAGTGACATATCACCTTATATCTGTTAGAATAGCAATTATTAAAAAGACAAGGGATAACAAGTCTTGGAGAGGACATGGAGAAAAGAGAACCCTCCTGCACTGGTGGTGGGAATGTAAATTGGTTCAGCCACTATGGAAAAGAGTATGGAGGTTCCTCAAAAAATTAAACATAGATCTGCCATAAGATCCAGCAATTCCATTTCTGGGTATTTATCCAAAGAAAACTAAAACACTAATTCAAAAAGGTATTTACCCCTCTGTTCACTGCAGCATCATTTACAATAGCCAAGATATGGAAACAACTTAGGTGTCCATCAGTGAATGAATGAATGGACAGAGATGAAGCATACTGATATATGAAATACTACTCAACCTTAAAAAAGAATAAAATCATGCCATTTGTGACAGCATACATGAACCTGGAGGGTATTATGCTAAGTGAAATTAAGTGATACAGAGATAGATAAATATCATATGATCTCCACTAACACGTGGAATCTAAAAGTCAAAGCAAAACAAAAGTACCCAAAATGAAACTCATAGATACTGAGAACAGAGTGGTAGTTGTCAGGGGTAATTGTTAGGGGGAGTGGGGAGGTACAGACATCCCGTGTGAAATGAGTGGGTCATGGGGATGCTGTGTGCAACGTGACTCTAATTAATGGTATTGTGGTGCATATTTGAAGGTTGTCGTGGTAGAGATTAAAATTCTCATCATAAGAAAAAAACGTTTAATTTGTAACTTTAAACAATTTTTATTTATTTATTGATGAGAGAGAGAGAGAAACATCGATTTCTTGTTCCACTTATTTATACATCCATTGGTTGATTCTTGCACGTGCCTTGCCTGGAGACCAAACCCACAACCTTGGCGCATCGCGTTAATGCTCCAGCCAACTGAAGCCCCTGGCCAGGGCTAATTTGTACCTTTTTATAGTGACTGATGATGTAGTGATCATTTCACAATGTATACAAATGTCACCTGAAACCAGTAGAATGTTGTGTACCAATTATACTTCAATAAAAAATTTTAATAATACAAAATTAAAATAACATTAATCTTGTGTGAAGGGAGGGAAAGCATCAAAAGTTAAAATATACTTAAAAACACACAGTTAGTGCTAGAATTACAACTACCCCAGCTCCTAGTCCAGTGTTTTAGATCTAATTTGCCTGCACCCCTTAATTACAGGATAAGATCTTCTCCCTTGACACTTAGTCCTAACTGTTCTTCACCAAGACAGGAAACTCATGGGTAGCCTCCAAAACACCAGACTGGGGACTGAGGACTTAGTGACCATGCCTTAGTTCTAATGACCCATGAACTGTGTTCCCCGAAATTCATATGTTCAAGTCTTAATACATAATGTAATTGTATTTGCACTTATTCCAATGTAGCTGAGGTTGGCTTTGGGAGTTAAATATTGAACTTCTGCCTAATCCCACTGGAGGCCAACCGAATAGCTGCATCAGTTCCCTCGATCTCATATATCCCAAGGAGACAGTCTGCTTTGGCAGAAAAGTGTGGAGCCAGAGACCCAGTTTCTAATACTGAGTCTACAACTTAACAGTGGACATGGAACTAAATCTCAGTTTTCCCACCTGAAAATGGAAATAACTATACAAATAGGTTTTGTGAGGGCCAAACAAGATTTTAAAAATATATAAAATAAATCACCTGCTAAAGGACTTGGAAAGTATCGATGACTAATGAGGGCTGCTTTGCCTCCTCCCCTCTCCCTCTAGCCCCGAGCTCCTCCCACTTCTCTACCAGCTCAGATCCTGAGACGTTTCAACTGAGCCACAGAAGCTCAAAAGGGGCTCTTTCTGCAGACCACCCTGGCTTCATTCTTTCCCCAGAGTTATCTATTAGTAGTTGAACAGACCACAGAAACCAAGTTATGTTGTCTAAAACACAGCAATACAGGTGCTACTTGGATCCTTCATGTCTCTATCTTTATATTCTTGAACTTCAACAGACATGTCATGAGGACTCCACCGCAGAAAGGTTGAACTAAAATAACCTACTGTGTGATTCGGTAATCAAGGGTGGCTCAAACCTGTAGCAGATACTACTAGCTGACAACCAATATATAGCTAAACTCTCAAGTCTTAGTTGGTCACATGATTGGATGCACGGCTGTCCAGCCAAGGACTACCTTTCCCAGCCACCCCTGCAGCCTAGTGGAGGTTTATGTGATCAGAAATGGCACGGCCCATTTCCACATTATGCTCCCTCCAAGAGAATGTGAATGGATTTCTCTGGTTCTTTTTATTCTTCCACCTCACAGGCTGGGAGCTGATGAGAACGAGAGCAGCAGTTATCTTGGACCCAAAGTTGGAGGCTGCGTTGTGAGAATCGCAGACCTGCCCTGAGAGTCACTTATCTCTATTCTATCACATAAAAAGGAAATAACCTTCTATCTTGTTGAATCCACTGTACTTCTAAGTTTCATTTTTACAACATCCTGGCCAAAACACTAAACAATACAGAAGTATTTCTATTGAATCAGGTGTAATTGCTTACCTGATGACAGCTTACTGGAACTGTAAACAGTAACTACAGGAAATAAACATCTTTCTGTGAAATGAGTGTGCAAGCCTTAAACTTTAAAATGTCAGCTATTGTTACATGGACCTTGTATCTGAATTCTTTTCACCAAGTAACCCTCACTAGTCACCGCACCTTTACTATCCAGTCAGTGCCAGAAAAAAGCTGGAAGTCTGAAACCCGAGAGCCTTAGTCAGCAACCACTGGCTCATGTTCCAGTTTCTGTCTTGTTCCTGATGTTTCTCATTTTGACCTCTTCAGTTATTTTCTGCCCATGACCTTGCCTGATTCCTTGAACCTAACTCACAAAACATTTCACTTGTAATGACTGGAAACGATCCATACACCTCCCCCCTTACCCCTTGCTTATGCTATTCCCACCTGCTCTATGCAAATATCTTCATCGGTCTAGCCCAATGTCTGAGATTCTGTACTTCAATGCAGAGTTTCAGAGCCTGACTATCTCCACTCAGATCCTATAAACCCCACTGTAAAGGCCTGCTAACCATGGCCTACCCATCTGAACTCACTTCTCTTGTTAAAACGGGGCTATGTTCCTATATTTTAATTCATACTAAAAAAACCATCAATATCCTCATACATACACAGACATAATCACTCTCCAGATTTTCTATTTTTTACCTATTTTGCTGTAATTATCTGCAACCAAGTCTTCCAAACCAATCATCTTCCAGAAACTGTCATCCCAGCCTTTCTCTGCTGAGTATGTCCATTTGCACACCAGGGAGCAGAGAGACCTAAGAAAATGGGAGAGAGGTGGAACCAATAGTATGAGTGAGCGAGGCTTCCTTTATGTTTTACCAAATACCTGCCCTGATAGCTTCAGTAGTATTAAAGAAGGAGAATAAACCAAACTAGGTAACTACACCCCTGTTTAGATAAAAAAGTCCATTGACACCTGTTAATGAGTACTTTCTTTCACTTTCAAGAGTCTCAGCTCTTTATTTATATCTTGATTGAACAGTGTATATAAACATGTGTATGTTTATTTATATTTATATATATACAACTTGAGATAATTAGAAATTACAACACTGATTAGCTATTTGATGATATTGAGCATTATTAAAGTTTAGCTATAATATTGATAATTGCCATTATATCTCAAAACAGGCTTCTTATCACTTAGAGATACAGGCTGGACTACTCATGCATAAAATGATATAATATCTGGGATTTGCTTCAAAATCATAAGAGAAGGGGAAGTGAATGGAACAGAATTAGCTATGAGGTGGTGGCTGTGGGGCTGAGTGATAGGCAAATGGTACTCTGTTTGGTTCATGTTCAACATTCTCTATCATAAAAAAGTTTTAAAAGGTGCCTGGTGTGTGAGTGTGGTGTGTGTGTGTGTGTGTGTGTGTGTGTGTGTGTGTGTGTGTTTGTATATATATATGTGTGTGTATATATATTTATATTCATCATTCTAGTCTAAAGCGGTATTTAATAGGAGGAAGACTTGACTGCTGGAAGGTGTTTTCCTCTCCAGCTTCATTTCCCTTCCATTCACCTTTAATTTTCTACATGACAGCAATGAAGTATCGTTTGCAGTTCTATGAAAAAAATCACATTCTTGCACAATTTTATGCACCTGCTATACTCCTATTTGGAGCTGCTTCTTCACCCTGGTAACTCAAACACCTCCTTTAGCCTGGGCTGAGTCCCCAGTCTGGGTGGGTCTCCTTCTCTGAGCTCCCAGGCGGCTATCCTCTATCATAGCTCTTATCACATTGTTTAATTAACTGCTTCTTTATATATCTTCCCGATAGTCCCACTGACTTCCAATCTGTTCTCCATGTTGTGCTCAAACTTCATAAAATAAAACCTGATACTATCAACCCCTGATTAAAACCCTTTGGCTGTTCCTTACTACCTTCAGGAACAAGTCCAACTCTTCATAGGGCTTAAAGGGCCCTTTGTGACATGACCTTGATGGCTTCCAGTTTCCTCTGGCCACTCCCACCCTTGCCTGCTCCCTTCCGCACTACCAAATTACTTAAAGCTTCCCACAGTGGGCCTTGATTTCAGACTTCCCTGTGCACTGAGTTCTTTGCTCCATTCTTTCCATAATGTTCTTCCCTGTTATGCATCTAACTCCTAGTTAGAATTCATGACTCCGCTCACATTCCCTTTGCCTGACCCTCAGTGGAAGGCAAGCTGAGTACAAAGCATCTTCTTCAAGTTCCAAGATATCTTTACCTACCATATTTTTTGGACTATAATACACACTTTCCCCCCCAAATTTGGGAGGAAAATGGGGGGTGCATCTGATAGTCTGAATGTAGCATTCCTGGCTTGCTGTGGCAGTGGCAGGGCTAGGGGAGCTGGTGGGGCGGTGGTGGAGCAAAGTCACAGGTTATTAAATATTTTACCACAATTTTTGCTTCAAAATTTTTTTTTCCTATTTTCCTCCTCTAAAACCTAGGTGTGTCTTATGGTCTAGTGCATCTTATAGTCCTAAAAATACGGTAATCACTTACCATTGGAACTGCCTTTGCCCATGCACTTCTCCGTCTCTCCCACTCAACCAGCAACTCCTTCACAGCAAAATTGGCCCTAATTATCTCTGTATCACTAGTACCCAGTCCACATTCAGCCATACGTCAAGCCACAATGAATACTGACTGAATGGAAGCACTACAAAATGCTTTGTCCACCTTGCCACAGGTAAATGGTAAACCTAGGTTGCTCGTGCAGTTTTAAAGAGAAACCTATCTCATACAGCCAAGTAGGTGCATCTCACTCAGCCATTCACATGGGTTCACACACTTACTCATTAAACATTTAGTATTCACTTACTATGACCCTGGCACTATGCTGGACCCTGGGAAAACAGTGGTATGTAAAAGACCTGATGCTCTGCTCTTGTATAAGCTGACCATTGAATTAAGGAGACAGAAACTGATCAAACAATCATACCTAAAACCGCATACTAACAAATAGCCAAAATGTTCTCAAGTGGAGAGAGAAAAATGAGAACCTTTAGCAGGAATTCCTGATTGGACCTGGTAAAAGGAAAAGGGAAAAGAAGTTTTAAGAAGGGCTCTACAGAGGAGATGACATTTTGTGAGATCTAAATTTTGAAAGCAAACAAATTTATGATTTATCACTAGTGAATTCTTCTTCAGGTGTCACATAGATGGCAGAACATGATGAGCTAAGCTAAACGTCATGGATATATTGAAGGAGTGAAGTGCCAGTAGAAACTTAATACACACCGGTATGTGCTAAATCCTTCACATGCTTTAAGCAAGGTAAGTTTTTCAGGGGGTAGAGAGAAGGCAGCCATCTGGGTAGCATGTCCAGGCCCAATGTCTGAAATGCCAGCTCCTTGGAAGTTCTGAGAGCTCAGCAGAAAAAGCAACACGATGGAGGAAAAGGTGATGTGGAAGGAAACTTCCTAATGATCAAACCGCATAGGGCAACTCTTCACTCCCGAACTGCCCCATTCACGTACAGATTTCTGTGCCTCCCCTTCGACTGCTCCTTAAGTCTTAATTGATTATAGCTCCTTTCACTCATCCTTGTCTACTTGACAAACTCCAAATCAGCCTTATGATCCAACTGCAAAAGTTTCCTTGCTACCTCCAAACTAAACCCATAGCTTTCTCCTTGGAGGTGATATTAGCGCTTGGAAATACTGCACTGTCATTCTTAACAGCCGAGGGAGGTTGAGTTTAAGGCCCCCAGTCTATGGCTCTCCATATATGCACACCCTCTGCCACGTAATCTGTAGTGCTTTACCTTCTCCTCCTCTCGCCTCCCCACCCACCACTGTATGCAGGACCTCCTTTCCTACTTCAAGACTCTATATTCTGTCATGTGACTAGATTAGGTCAAAAAAATGAGGCCAAGCAACTGCATGCCTGTTTCCAGTCTAGGCCTCCAGAGGCATTTTGTGTTTCTTTGCTCATGGCATCAGCATGAGAAGATCCTGCCTGGGATGGTCCTTTGGTCCAGGAGAAAGAGAAGAGATCAATGGAAAAAAACAATGATTGCCAAGAGCAGCCTAAATCAGACACCCCAAGCAGCCAAAACCCAAGTGAGTAAGTCCACCTGAGACCAGAAGAACTGCCCAGCAGCGCACAGCCTAAATAAGCTACCCATGATTATTGTTTTAAACTACTGAGCATTAGTTATGGTTTGTAACAGAGCAACAGTGAAATAACTCAACACCTTAAGGCATAACTAAGTTACTCAAGTAGATTATTTCCCCAATAAGGGCCAGTCCTCAAAGAAAGTCAGATGTTTGGAGTGGAAGATGACTGAGCCCAGGAGGTAGGAAATTTTACAGTTGCAGATGCCTCTGGCAACTCCATTTTCTATCAGTACTAATGAGATACTACAAGGTTCCTTTTTATTTGGGTTTATTTTAATCAACTCTTAGGTAATATGGATGTGTAAAAGCAACAGAATTAGCAAAATTAGGAAAGTGCGTCTGAGGCCACAGGTTTTCCAGAAATCTCTATGAGAGAGCAAGTATAAAACATTAGGCTGTCAGTGAGTAAAGACAAGGTACCTGTAGCAGAAAAAAGGGATTGCCTGCCCCACCTCCCACCCCAGCTGGACAGGAGTGCTGCTTCCACCCAGCGAGAAGGGGCCACTTATGGTTTGTTCACTGCCATCCAGAATGCCCGGCAAGCAACTGCTGTACTGCTTTCAGATTTACCAGTGCCAAAGAGGCTAAAGGAACCTACATGAGCGTCAGAAGAACATAAATCAATGAATAAGCAAAACAAAAACAATACCTAACTTAGGAGGACTAGTTCACCAGGGAGATCACTGGAATATCTACAAGAGGCAGGCCTCACGGATGTAGAAGTGACCAAAAAACTGGAAGAGAACATCAATAATGAAAGCGATGAGAAATCAGAAGAAGAATGCAAATTTTTCTTAACTAACAACAGTGATATTAAATTTTAAACCTTAAATTTCTGCATAAGAAATAAAAAATCACTCACACTCTTGAAAATCAAATTAGTGATCTAGAAGACCAAGTGAATGAAGTATGCTACTGCCCACAGCAAAGACACAGAGAGAAATAGTGAGGGAAGAAATAAGAGCCTTGGAGGGCAGATCCAGCATCCTACCATGAGAATAACAGGAATTCCAGAAGGGATTTTTATTTAAAAAAAGAAGAAGAAGAAAAACCAGATGAAGGAGTTGTTATAATTAAAGGTATACAGTACAAGAATTTTTTTTTTAAAAAAACTGAGCTGAAGCAAGATTTAAGCCTGCAGATTAAAAGACTCATTAACCCAGGAAGTGAATCCAGGAAGTATTTGAATTTCAAGAATATACAACAAATTAAATTATACAAGTTCTCAGACATAAAGAATAAGTTACTCAGAAAGGCAAGAGATTTAGACTAGCTAAGGAATTCTCATCTACGACTCTGGAATGTAGAAAACAGTGGAACAATGTATAGACTATTAAGAAAAATGATCCAAGAATGCTATACCCAGACAAAATATTATTCAGCTGTCAGGGAAAAAGGAAAATATGTTCAACATGCAAGGATTCAAAAAGTAGACTTCCCATAAATGTTCTCTGACGATAGTACTTGAGAAAGGACGTAACCAAAAAATAACTGATTCAGAGCAACCACCTCAACATAGGCAAAATCAAGACCACAGGGACCAATGGTGTGAACACACACATATAGACACATATACACACATATTTAAATCTTTATTTTATGTTTCTTTGTATCAAAACTGTATTCTTTTTTATTGTTAATAGATGATGATAGTGTGAACAGGAATTTCTAATATCAAGTTTTCTTGAAACACAACAGGCATGCCATATTAGAAGAAAAAAATCTACTAACAGCCTGGAACTGAAAATATTAAGTTAAATATGCAGAACCTCAAAGTCAGAGATTGAAAGAGAGGTACACAGGAAATGTATTTGGGGATGTACATGTATGTTTGGGCAGAATATAAGTATAAGGTTGGTTGTAAAGACAGAGAAGGTAGTCACTAACAGATACAAAAAGCTTATAGGACTCCCAAAATAACAAGGAACAAAAAGAGAATAAAGAGAAATTAATAACTCAGCCCTGGCTGGTGAGGCTCAGGGGACTGAGTGCTGGCCTGGGAACCAAAGGGTTGCCGGTTCTATTCACAGTCAGGGACCATGACTGGATTGTGGGCCGGGTCCCCAGTTCGGGGTGTGCGAAAGGCAACGACACATCAATGTTTCTCTCCCTCTTTATCTCTCTCCCTTCTCTTATCTCTAAAAATAAATACATAAAATCCCCTCCCCTCAAAACAGGTATTTTAAAAAAATAAAATTAACAAGTCAGTGAGATGAAACTAAAGAAACTAAAATAAAAAGAAAAGGGAAAATCGGTAATGTAATATAATCAGAAAACAAAAATAGTATACAAGAAATAAAGTCGATTATTTCAGTTATTATACCAAATGTGAATGAACTTATTCCCACAGCAGGTAAAAAGATACTGATAATCACACTGGGGTTAAAATTAAGCTATATCTTGTTTACAATACAAATTTTTTAAAAATGTGATAAAGAGGTTTTTATTTAAAAAGACTGAAAAAGTAACAAATACAAACAAGAAAATTTTAAAGGACAATATAAATATCAGACAAAGTAGAATACTAAAAAGCAAAAATATTAACAAATCAAAAGGAACATTCTATAATGGTAAAATGCTCAAATCCAAGAAGAATACCATCACTTAATAGATTTTATGGAGCAAACAACATAGGATGAAATATTTACATATTAAAAAAGAGCTCCAAAAAATAGCATTTAAAAGGAGACACATATTTAAAGATTTTATCATACTTTCAAAATTTTAACAGGTAAACCAAAAATATAATAATTAGTATCACTGCTGAGGTATTAAAGGATGCAAATATAATCAATACGCTCAATTCTATATACTCATATGAGGGGAGAGATAGGGGAATGTTTTACAAAACAAGCAGAGATTAAATTGGTAAAGTCGTGTTTTACAGAGAAATTTAAAGTTTTAAAAATTTTTATTGGAAAAGAAAAATGCCTGAACAGAAATACCCTAAGCAACTAGTTTAGGAAATTATGAAAAACGTTAATAAATTAAACTGAAAGAGATCTATCTACAAGTAGTAAAGATAAAATCAGATAAAGATACAAAATAACAAGACAAAATTCAGAAAATCAACAAAGCCAAAACACGGTTCTGTGAAAATGTGTTCTATGAAACAGAAAAACTTCTGGCATAATCAAGGGGAAAAAAAAAAGAGTGAAGACCAAAATAAAAAACATCTTGAATGAAAATGGCAGACACCACCACAGATAAAGTAGACATTAACAGAAAAAAATAAAGATTACATGAACAACATTATGCTAGTGAATTTTAAAATTTACATGCAATAAACAATTTACTAGAAAAACAGATCAAAACTGATTCAAGAAAACATAGGAAACCTTAATAGAATTATAATCATTAAGAAAGTAGGTCAGTAAAATTCATCCCTCATATAAAACTTCAAGCCCAGAGGGCTGTTCTAGAAATTTCTAACAAATGTGCACGGAACAGAGCACTCTAAAGTACTTCAGAGTCTGAAAGAAGAAGGGATGCCTTTCAAGTTATTTACAAAACTAATATAACTATGTTACAAAAAACAAGAGAAGACAGTATATGAAACAAACATGAAGCTATTCTCACATTATGAATGTGGGCACAAAAATTCTAAACAAGACATGACCAAACTTAATATAAAAATGTGGGGAAAAAATACATCATGAACAACATTCAAGACTGTTTTAATAATAGAAGATTTATGAATATATTTTACCACAGTATTTTATTAAAGGAGAGAAAAATGATCAATTCATATTGAAGAATAAAAAGCATCTGATGAAGTTTAAATGCTACATCAAAATAGAAACTCCTGTTGAAGTAGAAGTAATAGAACCTTCTGCTTCTAAACATGACAATAGATAATGGATTTTACACCCCTGCCTTAAAGTAGAAAAAGAGGAAGAAAAAAACCCATGAAACAACTGTTTTCAGACCTCGAACAAAAGGCAGTGCAGGGCGGTAAGACCCGAGAGAAGGAAACAAATGAGGTGAGCCCCAGCATCACTCTGGCTTTCTGCCCAGAAGCACATGCTAGACCACAAGGCAGGAAGAGGGATGCCAAGGAAAACATAGCAGCTTCTCGAAGTTGCAGAGACCGAGATCAAAATCTAGAGAATCTGAGGTGATGAGAAGCTGCGGTGGCACAGGCTTCCAAGAGAGGGTCACTATGCAGAAAGAGAGCCCTGAAAATCTGCCCAAGAGTCCCACTCCACACCTACTGACCCTGAGATGCAGATGTGGACACTGACATTCCATGCCTGGTGAGGAGCGACTGGACAGCTGTGAGCTGAACAGTTCTCAGAATTCGCATACAGCCGAGGATCATTGGCGTTACTAAAATTAGAGCGGAATGTCCTCGTCCATCACTCCCGACATTCAGTGGAAACCCTAAAAGACATATACCCTGCAAGTGTGACTGAAATTTCCTGGTGCAAAGGCTATTCTAATCCTGCTCTAACAAAGTTAAAAAAAAAAAAACCAGGATAAAATAAAACTAAGACAAAAGTACTTAACACCTACCAGAAAAAGTAGCTCCTTAAAGAAAGATAACAAAATCCAGACACCCAACAACATAAAACTCACAAAGTCAACATTCAATCATAAATATTGGAAAAAACAATAGCCAATTTTTTCTCAATGTTATAAAATATATCACCCCACAAAGCCAAATTCAATGACACCAAAGCAGGATAAACACAGACAAAGAGGGGGGAAACAGTGAAAAAAAAGTGTTTAAAGCAGAGGAAAATTACAGAAGAATAAAGACAAAAAGTCTACAGACTTCTTATCAAAAACAGTGCAACCTAGAATGAAAGGGAACAACGTATTTAAAATGTTGAAAATATTTTAAAGGAAAAAATCAACCTAGAAGTCTACACTCAGCAAAAAGATCTTTAAACAATTAATACAAAATACAAACTTTTTCAAACAAACAAACACAGAGAAGTCATTTCCAAGAAAACTGCATTACAAGAAATGTTAAAGAAAATTCTTCAAGGAGGAGAAATCTAATACTAAATGAAAATGGAAATCTATACAAAGGAATGAAGAGTACCAGAATCTGTAAATAGGTGAATATTTACATTAAAAACTTATTTTTCATTTTTCATTTTTTTAAATCATTTGAATGCTGACAGGAAGTCCAAACTTAGGGATTATTTCTTTGAGTAGAAGTTTTGCCACCTCAGTTGGCTTCTCAGTTCTAGTGGGGTATTCCTCTTCCATCCAGACATGTCTACAAAAACTAATAAAAATGTAAAGTTTCCTATGCATTTAGGTACCTGTAAAGTCCTTTCATTTTAAAATTTCTTTAAAATTTAAAAACATTTTAAAAGTATAGTAGATGACTTTAGGAAAAAAGTCAATGCGTTGTGGGCTTTGTTAACATGTACAAATAAAACAGATGACAATCACAGCACAAATTATAGAGATATGAAAGTATATTACATGTGATGAGATATAAAAATTTTTAAGGTAACCTGTGATAAGTTAAAGATGTGTATTATAAATCCTAGAGAAATCAGTACTAAAAAGATAAAATAATAAACCAATTTTGGAGACAAAATGGAAGAGTAAAAATTACATCCATAGCCTGGAAGAAGGCTGAAAAAGGGAAAAATTATATAAAACACGTGGAGCCAAAAAAAAAAATAGCAAAATGGTCGAATAAAACCCAACTATTAAACATAATTGGCCTAAAAACCTCAAAGTAAGGGCAGAAATCATGAGGCTGGATAAAAATAAAATCCAACTATATGCTTGCAGTCTACACAAAACATATTCCAAATATACAGGCACAAGTCAGGTTAAATAATAAAAGGATGGAAAAAGATACGGCATGCAAATGCTAGTAATAAAAATGTACAAGTGTGGCTATATGAATATCAGGCGAAGAGGACTTCAGAAAGAAGTATTACCAATGATAAATAGGTACCTTACATAAAGATAAAAGTGTCAATTTACCAAGAAGTCTTGTTGGTTAAAGAAGAAATCGTAACTTGTTAGAATGGCAACTTAAACTCAACTAAAGTTACATTCCTTTTTAGTTATTGTTTGAGCAGAGAACTAACAAACAAGCAGTGCAAAAACTGTAGCAGGGATGGACAACCTTTTGGTGTCTCTGGGCCACACCGGAAGAAGAAGCATTGTCTTGGCCCACACATTAAATACATTGCCACACATAATTACAAAAAAGACACATAATGTTTTAAGTAAATTTATGATTTTGTGTTGGGCCACTTCCATAGCCATCCTGGGCTGCAAGTGGCCTGCACGCCACAGGTTGGACACCGCTGCACAGGAAGTCAAGGATTCACGATGGTATAACTGGATGTGGTCACGTAAGATCGCCCTTGTCATTTATACAAGTTTGCCTATATAAATTCGGTGGCCTCAGTGGCCCATGTTCACTAAAGAACTGTGGGCCTGCTCCATTTTATACTACTTGAGGAAAAAGTGTGTATTAGTGGGAAAGCCAGAAGGTATTAAAGGATGTATTGCCTCATCATAAGAGAATGTTATTACATTTTGTTTCATTCCCTGATTATCCATCTGGCCTTCTGGGAATGTCAGTATATCTGGGCCAGCCATGGCCTCCCACAACAAGGACCAAATCTGCCTTATTCTTTATGTCACTCCTTAGCATCAAGCAGAATACCTATCTGACAAAAAATTTTTAAAAGATGTTATTTATTTATGTATGTATGTATGTATTTATTTATTTATTTTTCAGAGAGGGGAAGGGAGGGAGAGAGAGGGAGAGAAACATCAAGGTGAGGTGGCCTCTCATGTGCCTCCTCCTGGGGACCTGGCCTCCAACCCAGACATGTGCCCTGACTGGGAATCGATCCAGAGACACTTCGGTTCACAGGCTGGCACTCAATCCACTGAGCAATACCTCCCAGGGCCCTATCTGGCAAATTTTGAGAGCTCAATGAATGATTACTGAGTAAATGAATGAGAACCCCATATACCAGTTACAGAAGAAAGCTTTTAGGTTCCTATTCACTTTTTATTGTATTATAAGGCCCATGTTCTCTGTGCAGGCCCTAGAGGAGACAAAACTTAGATTCCTGGAGAGTCCAAGGGCAGTAGAACACTGAGTTCTTTGTAGAGACTACCTACCTCAACAGAACAAAGACAACTTTTTGAAAATGTACTTTGCCTACATCACATGCCTCCCATCACCTACTTCCCCAGACACAAAAACATGCCAAATCTGTAACACATCTTCTTTCTTTTTTGAAAAATGCAAAACAAAGAGGCTTCCAGTTAAAGATGCCAGATTGACTACACATGTTGAATTCTGCTCCCTTTACAAATTTCCCAAAAATGGCAGTGTAAGAATATTTCAAAAAGGCAAAAACCCACAATGACAAAGAAAACAGGAGAGAAAATGATAACCACTGAAATCTGTAAGGCAGAAAGCACAGATGGATGAGTAGTAACTCTCCCAGTAGACTTGGAAAGATAACACCTGAGTAACCATGGGGAAAATTCAAAAATTTCAGTATAAAGAGACCCAGTATAAAGTTCAGCAAGTGGCGGCCCCAGGTATTTATGAAAGTTGGACTAGAAAGTAAGGCTACAAACAGCAGGATGGTTGAAAGCCAGGTGGGAAGTAATTAAACCTTCATGGGTCCTCACCATGAGCAATCAGCGTACTACTGCTCCCACCCCCTGGCAGCAGACTATGGCTCACCCTCAGACAGAGTGGGGGACCAGGCCCACCTAAGGGCAGGGGCATGCTGAGAAGAACAGAGAGAGACAGTAAGGACCTGCCTTTCTTGCAAATCAGCTCTAATGAGCTTTTCCCCAACCTAACTCCCAGCAGGTTTGTACCCTGAATATTCATTTGGGGGGAATCTGAGCAGAACAACAACAAAAAAGACTTAAGGTCAGTTGGGAGGGCAGAAGGTACAGAAAGGACAGGACAGCCAGATCATTCGGGTCTTAGGAGGATTAAAATTACAGAATATAAGTAAAGCTCATTTTTTATCATCAACAGTGGCAACTGCTATAATCATCATCATCATTATCATCATCTTATAAAACACATTAAATCAGAAAATATTTACTGTGAGCCCACTATCTCAGAGTTTTTCTAGGCAGATAGGAGCCTCCAAATTCTGGGAGAAACACAGAGAAAGTGTCACCAAGATTCCAGTCACACATTTGAGACCATGAAGGAGCCTTAGGAAGAACAAGAACTTTTGACTTCCCTGCTTTTACCCAGAGCAAGACACACATCAAAAGCACATGCCTGCTGAGTTCCAGACGCCTGATCATTATCATATCACGTACTTCTCCAGCAAGATTTTATACAAAACACAGTTGGCACTACTGCACTCTTATATGCATTGAAATTGTGAGACCCCCACTTTCAAGAGAAACCTTTTGTTCTCTGCTTGGAGAAGGCAGAACCTGGAGAGTCTCAATTGAATGAACAAATGAGCTAGTGAATAACAGAATAATTAAAGCTGAGCACAGGGATAAATTACCAAAATATTCCTGGCTGCAGCCTTCAGTGCATCCAGGCCTATGATGCCTCTGTTTTTCCAAGCCATAAAACAGACTGAAGATACAGCTCCTGGGGAGATATGATTTGGACTGGATGGCTAACTGTATCAACAAAGAGACCAAGAAGGTCAGTCTCATTTCTGAAGCAATACCACTGCACCAACCAGAGCTGCTTCTGTGAAAGAGCTGTCAGATTTCAGGCTTGGTACTATTGACTCTGTACTTCATCAAGACTTGCTGACAGGTCCATGACAGACTGAAATAATGTATGCAATGATGCAACGCAGGGCAATATTAAGTTGCTCTCTCAGTTAGACTCGCCAATAACATGGTTCGAACGCAGCCGTGACAATGTGGGGAGCATGAAAGAACTGAATAAATAATCAAGTTCACAAAGTTTTCCCAGGCCCACAAGAGAAAGAGATCTGAG
>CM052542.1:38263759-38284187 GCA_028533065.1 Trachops cirrhosus | reverse complement strand
GACTTGCTGACAGGTCCATGACAGACTGAAATAATGTATGCAATGATGCAACGCAGGGCAATATTAAGTTGCTCTCTCAGTTAGACTCGCCAATAACATGGTTCGAACGCAGCCGTGACAATGTGGGGAGCATGAAAGAACTGAATAAATAATCAAGTTCACAAAGTTTTCCCAGGCCCACAAGAGAAAGAGATCTGAGAATCAGAACACAAAAGATCCTGAAATTGCTGCCAATGCATTCCACGATCTTAGTCAAGTCCTTCTACTTGGGGATTAGGATTTATGTCCTGAAAAATAAGGATGATAATTTCAGGCCATCTGAGACGAGTGGGGTAAACAAAGGAAAAACGAAGGAAACCAGGGACAGCTTACTGAGCCCCTGTAATACACCAGGCACTACGCCTAGTACTTTTATGTAGGTTACTGTAATTGTTCCCACGACTCGTAAGGACACTTATCAGTAACCCCATTTGCTAGAGAAGAACACTGAGGCTCAGAGAGCTTGGTTAACTCACGTGAAGCCATAGCACTAGGAAGGAGCAAAGCAGAGGTTCTAACCTTGATTTGATCAATTAAAAGCCTACACTTGTTAACTTGCTTATTCAAGCCCATTCATAAAAAGATTTTCACAAACCACTGCAAAGGCCAATTAGTGCATGCAGCAGAGTGTAATGAATTTCAGATATCTGTTCTCTGTGTTTATCTTGTCTATTATCTTCTTTTTTAATACAGGAAAACTGAGAAATTTTTTAAAAATAAGAAACAGATGCAGAGCTCAAAAAAACAGAGCCCTAGGGAACCAGTAAGTAGCTGCAGGAGGTTTCCTGTGAGGATGTTCGGGAGATACAGACCACGGGCCCGAACACAGGGACAGCAATGGGATGCTCCCTTAAGGTGGGGAGATTGATTGCTTCTGAGAGTTCAGCTGTAAAGTCAACCCATAATGAACAAGAGTGGAAATGTGCAAAATTATCATAAAAATACAAAATGAGTTCCTGGACATTCAGAGTTCCCAGTAACCAGACTGAAGACATTAAGATGTCTAAAGAAAGAATCTGTCAGGTAGATGGGCGGTTAGTCTGAGAGGGAACAGAGACAAATGTCAGCGGGGAGAGGGAAGAATTTTCTAGGTGGGAAGGAACACATGTGCGAAGGGCTGGAAGTGGGAGACAATGTGGTTCAAGGCACATCTCAGTGAGAGCCTCTCCATGCAAACTTCAACAGCTAAGTGTGGTCCCTAAGTGAGGAAAGAAACAAAAGAACATTCGCTCCCTCCCTCCATCACTCAGTCACTCAACAAACATTTAGTAAGCTCTTATTTGTACCAAGCACAGATATTGTCTCTCCCTTTGTGGAGAATCTACTGAAAGAATGAAATTCATGGAGCTAGCTTAAATTTCTAATAAATACTGGAAGTGTTGAGTATAACACAGAAGTATTACAGGTGTCCTAGTGCTTTTGGTACCAAAAGGCATAAAGAAAAGACAGCAACATATACCTTGCCTTAGATTCTCCCACTAAGGGGCCAGGTATCCCCACTGAGCATCAGTCCACTCCCTCAGTTTTCAACAGCAGACAGTAAGGCTAACGGCCATTAAAATGGGGTGGCCTTTTGATGGGTACATCCTCAGACCTTGCCCATGCATAGCCCCACCTCATTGGCCTCTGCCTTTGCTCTCACTCCTTCTCCATTCTAGTGACGTGGGACTTCTGACTCAACTTCTTGGGCATGAGGCTCAATCTCAGCCTTTTGGCTCTAGCCACGTAAAAACTCACCAGTGGCGTACCTTCTAGTTCTTCTAAACCCCTCGGCTTCAGGGCCTTCCACCCTGTTGCTGGCTTCCTCGGCAAGGTCTAACCCCTTGTACGTGAGGTTACTGAAACCAAGACCTATTCACAACCACATAGCTGTGTCCCAGTAGAACACAGAAGAAACTGAAGACATCTGCATCTCCCCCAGTGTAACTCAGAAAGGGGACATTCCCAAACATTTTGTAAACTCTAGTATTCAAATATCTCTTCCAGGGTCAAACCATTTTGGCCTAACCTATTAGAAAATGACGTTATATATCAAGGACAGACAAGTGGTGTCTATACAATTCTTTCTTTCCAACATTCTTCAGGCCTAATAGCATCCAAAACTTACCATTGGTTAAACTGAACACTGGCCGGATCCAAAGTTATTTAAAGTGTACATATCAGTAAGCCTAGGATCTAATGCTGCAGACAAAAAATACATGAAAAGAGCAAAGCTATTCTAAAGCACCTAGCTGGGGGTGGGAAAGCAAGGAAAATAGAATTATATTAATACATGGTCATCTGTGGCTGCTGTGCCTTATAGAGATAATGTAAGATTCCTAGCAGAGGATAAGAAAGGGGCAGATTGAAATAGATCCCCCCAGCTGGCCCAGCACGTTCCAATTCTGCTTGGCTATTAGGCTACTTTATGATTATTAGCATCTGTCTCTGGTGCATCCAACAAATATCATCTTAACTTGAAAACACTCTTCAATATAAATAAATTGTTTTAAAACTAATCTTTTCCTGATAAGCTAGGATTAGCTTTACAAATTGTGTTAATAATAACAATGATGAGCTATAGTTGAGCACAGCACCTAGCATGTTACGGGCACTCAACAAATATTCTTTACCTTTATCTTTTATGAGACATTGACACCAATAAGAGGTATTGAAAGGAACAGTGATTTCCCTCACACTGCACATGCCAAAATGCTATGTTTGATCTTGCCCAGGGATACCACCTACAGGCACTGGATTCTTATAACTCCTGAGAATATTTAGCAGATCTTATGGTTCTAGTTCTCTTGCCCTACCAATCTTGGCTGGGTCTCTAAACACGGTGCCATTGCTCTCCCATAGTGCACAATGCAAAAGCACTAGCAGCAGCCTTTCCCTTACCCTGTTCTCCCTTCTGCAGGACTCACCGTGCTGCAGGTGACGGAGGGCAACATTATGATGGTGGCCATAATGATATGTGGAAGTCACCATGATGGTATTAGTGGCCTTTTCAGTTATGACATCAGCTATTCCAGCACCCAAAGAGCTTACTTGGCTCTCAGAGCTGACAGCTTTAACATATCTCTCTAGCACAAAGGGAAGAAAGCCAGATTAAGACTTTTCAAACAAGGCAAAGAGGAGAAAACATCAAAAGAGTTGGTGAACCACAAGTATACACCTGAAGTCTTCATAACTTACAAGATATCTTGTCTCCAAGAAAAGGAAGAGGAAATGGAAAAAGAAAAGGAGACAAAAATGGTCTCAAAACTAGGTTCTCAAGGGGTGACTAGGCAGAGTACGGAGGATTTTTTAGAGAAGAGGAACTACTCCTCATGACACTGTCATGGCAGGTACACGTCATACATTTGCCCAAACCCACAGAATTCACAACATCGAGAGCGAACCACAGTGTGCATGGTGGACTTCAGGGACAGTGACATGTCAGTGCAGACTCATCAATTTCAACAAAGACACCACTCTGGTGGGGGGTGTTGATCAGAGCGAAGGCTATGCATGTGTGAGAGAAGGGGACACACGGGAAAGCTCTGCACCTTGCCCTCACTTTTGCTGTGAAGCTAAAACTACTCTAAAAAATCATTTATTGAAAACAACAACAAAGACTTGGTTCTCAATGTCCCACAGAAATTAAGATCCAGAAACTAACTGGCAGAAATACTACATCAGCTCTTCTGAAGGAAGATACAGTCAGACTTGCTATGAATGTCAAGAACACAGCAATATTATAAGTTCTGTTGATGGTAGCAATGTAGATGTTCTGGTTTTGTTACTGTATTACAAGTTATGCAAGATGTCAACACTGAGACAGGGTAAAGGGTGCAAGTATCTCTGTGTCATTTCTTTGGAATTTCCTGTGAATATATAATTATTTCAAAATTAAAAGTTTTTTAAAGTAAAAAAAAGAATACAGAAATTCTATAACTTAGCCATTTAAGCCATTCTTAATATCATCTCTCTCACCTCAAAAAAATTCTTAGCCTCTCAGGGGAATAGAGTACCCTAAGATCACCTAGCAAATATGGGGAGAAGCCCGTGTTTGAACCTAAATGACTTCAGAGCCCATGTCCTTAACTACGATAAACACTGCCTCCAGGAGCATACCCTCTGCACCACATAGGGGTTTCACCAGTCAAATTTAAGGTATTTAAGAGGAACAACAGAGGAAGAGGTGACCTCTACCTGGGAATATTAAGGGAGCTTCCCTGTGAAGAGTAGTTTGAACTGTGAGTGTTGAACTAGGAGTCAGGGTCCACCAGGTGGCCAGAAGTTGTATAGGAGTTATTTCAGGCAGAGTGCATGCACCATGCACTCAGTTCAAGTGTGACCCTGCCTCCAAGCGGAAGATGGAATAGCTCACCTCCTACGGACTTGTCCAGTCTTTTGATTTCACTGCTGCCATGAGGAAGGCACTGCTGAGCATTTGCAGAGTGAAGGTTTTAGATCAGACACAGTGATGCCATCATTCCCTAGTGAGAGAACCCCCCTGCACTTCATTTTCTTCATCTGTTAAGGAGAGTAAGAGCAGTACTTACCTCATAAATTCAGTGAGTTAACTCATATAAAGCATGTAGCACACTGCCTGTTACACAGCACATGGCTGATAAAAGATGACTATTTTGTTCTTGATTCCACCAGCAACATTAACACCACCATCACGACACCATCATCATCCTCTCATACCTACCTCTGGTAAAGAAAATACTGATGAAAGAGAATTACCCAAATGAAAACTTGCTTTGAGACTGTGCTAAATACACTCCAGAGAAACCAAGTGGGCTTTCAGCTCTAACTGGATGGCCATTATCTGAACTAAATGAAATAATGGCAGAAGCAACCCAGCTCAGCCTTGCTCAACTCAACATAAAATTAAGTTCAAAGACAAATTTCAGGTGCATATCTGGAACTTGCACACCAATCCTGGGCCCAAACTGTACCCCCTCAGCAATCTTAGGGGCAAAACCACTCAGAACACTCTATCCATTCATGGAGTGACTCATTATTTCCCAAACTTATTTTTGCCAGCTCTTAGCGTGGCACCGCAGAGACCCTGAGGTGAGTGCTCCATCCCCTCCCCTGAGTGAAGCCAACCTCTTCAATCTCAACAAAAGAACAACCCTGGAGAATAATGTTTCTGAGAATTTCAAATTCATGAAGGCAGTTGTGCCTAATTTATGGTCTTATTTAAATAAAAGCACACAAGTTTCCTTTTTAAATTTCAATTTAATAAAATATATTGAGTGGCTATGAAGTGTAAATTCAGTGTGAGGTGTCAGGAGCATGGAAATAAAACATGAGTCCCAGCCATCTCAGGCCACTGGAGGAGAGAAAATGACTCCATCGGTCACTGCGATGTGAGACATAGTAAGTGGACTTGAAGAAATACAAACTATGGAGCAACAAGTCATGGAAAGATAACATGTACCTGGACCATCAAGTACTAGGAAAAGATTTAAGGAAAAAGTAGATCATAAGGTAGGCATTAAAAATTCATAAGTGTGACAAACATTTTAAACAAACACACGGAGTAGGAATATTTGCATCATGCCTGGGAATAGGAAATGGCCTCGTTTAACCTAAGCAAAGGCAGGTGTTAGAAGGTAATGAGAACAAAAACTTGAAAGTTGGCTGGGATCATGTAAGTGACCCAGAATGTAAATCACTAAATGTGAATCAAAACATATTTATTCTCTTTGAGTCGAAATAAATTCATTTCCTAATTATTTTCCCCCTCAACTGGAATAAATCAAACCAAATTCATTATGGTATTATTTTCTAACAGAATTCCTAATATTGAAAAGTTGCAATTTAGCCAATCATCTGATAGCTGCCACCCACATGCAAAACCTTTGGCTTCCTATTCACACAAATGTATCCAGAGAGGACAGTATGGATCTGATTGCCTGGTGGAAGAACAGCTAATGGGATGGACTTGGCACTTTCAGGGTTTTAAAAAGTTGTCACAATAGATATCTGACTCGGAAAGATCTTTGCAAACCACAAAAGGAGAAAACACCAATGTCAGTCATTTAAAAAAAACAACAACAAACAATGATATGCCTAAACCTTAGAGACAGCTACTTCTGCAGAATTTGTAAAGCATTCTGGGTCATAAATAAAATGAAGGAGGAAGTGAACAAGTTCAAACTGGTAGATGTCTGTCAAGCAAACAAAAAGTATGTTTTAGGATGCTATGTGGTATTGAAGAAGGGACAATGGCTTTGGCCATAGGCAGGCCTAGATTTCAATCCCAGCTTTGCCACCTGCTATGTGACCAGGCTTGGGCAACTCTCTAGTCCACTCCATTTTCTCACATCTAAGGTGTTGGTAATGACATTGAACTTAAAAACTCCGTTGTAAGAATACTGTAAAGGACCCCCGGCACAGCAATGGACCCAAGCAGACCCTCAGTAAATACTACCTATTTTATTAGCAGCACTCATGCTTCTTCAGCTTAACTTGCCACATTTAAACATTCACACACACAAGTACTTCAGCCTTCTCCTGAAATCTGCCCATCACGCTGTGTAGAACATCTCCATATTCAACAATCTATTCTGAAACCCCAAGATCTCCCCCTGGCTGGTGCAGAGCACATGTGGGAAGGGTCAATTTTGTATCATTGCACAATTCTCTTGTCAGCCTATAAACTGGCTCAGATTCCCGGCAAACAGTCAGTTAGTTCCCTGAAGACTTATTCCCCCGAGACTCTAGATTGGGAATGGGTCTGAAATATCCATGTTTTCCATGACATTTATGCAGAAACTCAAAACCAAACCACTTTAAGTATCTACCTTCATAGTGGTCCATTCATGTGATCACTGCAGAGACATATGTGTACACAGACATCATCTCCAGAGCAAGCCACACTTGACACATGTACCACATCAGTGTTAACGTACTCACATACTAAAGTATCTCTCTAACATCTCCCCCAAAGCAGTCACTAGAGCAATCACTCAGGAACATGGGGCACATATGTCCTCGGGCATCACATGACATGGGTACATGAAATGTCATTATATTCTTCTCTGTACTATTGTGTGACCTTTGAAGTTTTCCAAAATAAAAAGTAAAAACAAATATAAGAGGATTTAATGACACGGAGGTCACTAACATGTTGACTTCAGTGACAGTCAGTCGGAATGCCCATTTTATGCCAGTCACGGAAGGAAATATGGACATGGTATCCACCCTCCTGAACTCAAGAGGGAGGCAGAGAGGCCAGTATTTAACCTGTAATTACATAAATACAATTGTCTTAAGTGGGAAAAGTACAGGGCATCATGAAATCATATAAGAGGGGCTGAATTTACTCTGAGGGGTCTGGGACAGACTGCTTGGGAAAGTGACATTTGAGTGGAAACCTACAGGATAAACAAGGATTGCCCAGTGACGAGGGAGGGAGAGGACAGTGCTCCAACCCAGAGGACAACACAGTGATCAAAGGGATAAATGGAGTCAGCTCTGAGCCCAGCATCCTGTTACACATTTTTGACACAGCTGATTTTTTGCCTTCAAAGACCTGGTAAGAAGAAATGGAATTAAACAAGTAATTAAGTTCACGTTGCACAGGCAGAATTATTCCCTAATATTAGCAACTACAATTTTTCTTCCAGATCTTCTTCAACAAATATCAGTTGCACAACTTTTTGTGACTCCCTATAAATGTGTATAAAGCAAGAGGTATATATAAGAGGTAGCTGTGTTGGGGAGATTAGGAACCAAATTATCAGATACTTGTATTTGCTAAAAAAGCAAGGGTTTTTGTGCCTTCCTTAGGTTTTAATAGGGTACAGAAGACCTGAGGATGAGCTTAGTAAGCTATCTCTGGACCTTACCATGACTGAGAATGGGCCAGTGGAGAGGGTGCAGACTGTGCCCTGAGCTAGTGGCCAGCCTGTAGAGAGAGCTCCACTATGGGATGGGTGTGGTTATCGTTACTAGGACAAGAGTGGGTTCACCTCCGCCCCCACACTTAACCCTTCTTGGTTGAATCCCTGTATGGAGCTGGCTCCCAACCACTGGTGGTCATCGCAGGTGTCTTCACACATAATAGAAATTAAACACAGGGCTCTTTCTCAAACAACAGAACTCTGTCCCCGAACCCCCTGCCACACCCCCAGGAACCATGAAGAAGAGGAGAAGCTGCCAAGGAAGGGGAATCACAAGGACTTGGGGAGAGACTGGGCGTGGAGGGTGAGGGACAGCAGAGCCTCCAGGATGACATCCTGGGTTCTGGATCTCACTTCAAAGACAGAAACCAATGTCCGAAGCTCCTCATGTGGCCGCCTCAGCTCTAATTAACAAGGGGTCAGGGAAACGAGAGCCTGTGGTGTTGTATCATGGATAGTTTGGACAGAGCTTGTAAACACCCACCTCCCGTCCAGTTTCTCTTAGCCTTTCTCCAAGGACAGTGGCCTTAGGCAGCAGTAAACAGAGATCACCCCCAGAGTGCTAATTTTAGTCCCAGTTACAACAGTAACAGCCGAAGTTCTTCCCTTTCCTGGGCCGTGACAAGACAACCTCGGGGCCCCTCACCTCTGTCCTTCAACTTCTCCGTTACCAGATAAAGGCGGACATGTACCAAGAGCCAGTGCCTGCCTGTGCAGGGAAAGCCTATCCTGGTGAGACGCCCCAGACAAGGGAGGCAGGATAAAAGCAGATTCAGGAGCTCGAATTCAGCCAGTAACTTATTTTCTTGACATACTTTTTTTTTTAGCACTTGCCACCTAACGGGCCCAGCAGCAGATCCCGGGTTCACGGAGATGAGTAACATGGACAGGCTGCCATTCTTGGGGGCAGCGACATAAGAGCCAGAAATTAGATGGTAAATCACAAAAGTAACTATTTAATGACAACTGTGATCAACGCAATGAAGGGCGCTTGAGGGAGACTTAGGATAGTCCAGAGGCTTGGGGAAAGATTCCTGGGGAAGGAGTGTTTAAGTTAAAACTTGAAGGAAAATGAGGGCTGTGGGAAGAGAACACGAGAAAGGCCTGGGGTGGGGCAGAGCGCAGCTTGACCGAGGGGCGGTCAGGTCAGTGTGGCTAAAGCTGCAGGGGAGGGTGTGCAGAGCACTGTGGGAAACCAGGCCAGAGGAGCCACAGGGGCCAGACGTCACGTTCTGTAGCCTAGTCAAGCACTGGGGTTTCTGACGGCAGCAGGGAAGCAATGACAGGTTTCCAGCAAGGTCTGTCACAGTCAGTTCAAATTCCGACTGTGCCCCTTGTTACCTATGTGGCCGTAGGTGAGCCATCTTCACTCGGACTTCGAACCTACCTGGTAATGTGCTCTCCTGCCCTGGGGTGCCTCGCTGACTGTATGCTGCTGTGCATAATGCACTCCTGTGTATAACACGAACCCATGTTTTTGGCTCAAACTTTCAGAAAAAAATCTTTTGTTTTAATTTTTCTAATTCTATTTATATTTAGAAACAAAACCAATTATCATATTCCAAGGTAAATTTTGCATACGGATATCATTATTGTTTTCTGGAGTTACACTTTTAATGCATAAGCATAAATAAAATAATTAAAAACATTTATGTAGATACAGAATTAGTACTACCCATGTAAAATGCACATCCTTATTTTCCCCTTAAAATTTTGAGCAAAAAAGTGTGCATTATACATGGCAGAAAACGGTGATTAACAAATATCTCTTTATCGTGAGTCTACTTTGTTCTGGCCACTGTATCAGACAACAGGATGCAGTGGTGAACAAGACAAGTCCTTGTCCTCCAGAAGCTTACATTCTAGTAAGGGTGTCAGACAGATGTGCTATGGAGCAAACAGAGCGTCCAGGAACAAAATAAGCCAGGAGGCCACCTTCGGGCAGGGTGGACAGAGAGGCCTCTGAAGAGATGATGTTGGAGCTGAGGCCTGAGGAGCTAGAAAGGTCCTTCATAATATGGAGACATGGGCAAAGGAAAGAGTAGCCACAAGGCCTGGGGGTGGCAAGGGGCTTGCGACCTGAGCAAGAGCTGGGCAGAGAGCTCAAGGAGAAGGGCTCAGCTGGCAAGGCAGGCAGAACCCAGATGGCCCAGGGCTCCGTGGAGGGGGTCGTCACTGCACAAACAGCTGGAGGTGCTCTGGTGAGTGACATGATCTCAGCTATATTGCAGGATCACTCAGGCTGCCGTGTGGTGGAGGGACAGGAAGAGGGCAGAGTGGAAGGAGAGAGATCTAAAGGGGGATTTCTGCACTTTCTTTCATCACTGGATACAACACTGCTACATTTTATTGTTTGGGTAAGTTACACTTCCTCTTTGTTAACTTTCCTCATCCATAAAACAGGGGCAAAAATATCCCCTGCCTCACCCTGGACTGTTGTGAGGATTGATCACAAGGTGTCGTAGGACGTACAACAGTACTTGGCTGAGCTCCCAACGCATCTTAGCTATTCTCCTGGTCTCACGACACATTTCCTATGCATCTCAGCTACTGGACTCCGAGCGCCTCGTTTTTACCTGCCCGGCACCCTTCCCAGTGCTTATCTCAGGTACCCTTGTAAATGATGAGTCACAATTTGTTGCCTGAAGACCTACTGGCTCAAAGACATATTTTGTTTGCCTGATGTGGAGACTTTGAAATATAAGACTGTGGTATTTTAGGCTGAGCATGCCCTCCCCAGTTCCCTGGGTTACTCCCCACCCCTGTCCTGTCTCCTACCTGCAGGAGTCCTACAGGTACACTACCCTGCAGACACTCAAATTTGTAAGTCCTAATAAACACTGGGTGAACTGTTAAAAATATGATTGCTCGGAATGCCTGTCACAAATATAAGGGACACAAAAACCCACAATATCCCTCCACTCTCTTCTCCAGCCCCCACTGGGGCAATGGTCTGATTTTCCAACTTTTCTTCAGTCATGTACCACATATTTACTGAATACCTTTTCAGGAACTGGAAGAAGGGAATGGGAAGAAAAAGACACAGAGTCTGCCCTAACTGAACTTACAACCCCAGTGCCCAGGAACAAGATGCTGTAGTCTTTTCCGGTGCGAAGGTGCGCCAATAGTAGATCAAGCTCAGGAGTCTAGAGCCTTTTGTACAGATTATCCTATTCTGCTCTTACAATAGCTCTGTGGGGGTAGTTTAGACAAGTAGTCACTGTTTTCCCCGACAAACAGATGAAGGGCCAAGTAAGCTGAGTATATCCCCCACAGTGACATAAGTAAAATAAATGGTGGATCGCGAATTCCTGTCTCTTTTCATCAGTGATGACAATGCAAGCAAAACAGGGTTTAACCCCATTTTTGGAATAACCTATAAAGTTTTCTTGCAACATGCCACAGGCCTGAGAATAATAAAGGCAAAAATGATATCCAGGGCTGACCACCACGTGGGCAGCATCATTTAGACTGGCGTAGATGGCAGAAAAACAATGATAAAGGGGCTGGCGAGAAATGAGAGACTTGGGTTGCCAACAGACTTCTCGGGTTCCAGTGTCACCAGTGACAGCTGGAAAAAGAAATGAGAAATCAGGGAAAAGAACATAGGCCCTGTTTGCTAGGAGATTTACAAAAGCATATTTTTGGTTAATGCAGTAAGATTTTGCCAGGCAGTGCCACACCACACAGCAGGTCTGCATGGCCCAGAGAGATGTGCCTCCAGAGGGACCCTCCCTGGTATCCCCCAGGAAGGCCTGGCCATCTCAGGAAGATGATCACAGCCACCTGCCCAGGCAACCTGCGTGTAGAGCAAACCTCCTCTCTGTGCTCCACACACACAGAGGCCTGGAAAATACACCATCGCCCTTGAGAAATCCAGCGCCTGACCAGTCCTGAGGATGTCCTTTCTCAGTGTGCACTACTCAAGGCTCCTTGGCCATCATTTAGTTGAAATCAGTGGTTCTTTTTTTCGTATTTTATTCCATCTTTATTGTATTTTCTCCATTATCTTTTAGCCCTCTTACACCCCCCTCACCACACTGTTGTCCCCCACACTGTTGTCCCCCACTGTTTGTCAGCCCCTTTCTCATTATTTTCCAGCAATCACCACACTGTTGTCCGTGTCCATGAGTCCGTTTTCCTTTTTGCTCAATCCTTCCACCTCTTCACCTTCCCTCGCAGCTAGTTGTCACCTGCTCTCCATCTATGAAACTGTCCTCACTTTCCTTGTTAGTTCAGTTTGTTCATTATATTCCACATATGAGTGAAATCATATGATATTTGTCTTTCTCTGACTGGCTTATTTCACTTAGCATAATGTTCTTTAGGTCCATCCATACTGTCACAAAGGGTAAAATTTTCTTCTTTTTTATGGCTGAGTAGTATTCCATTGTGTAAATGCCCCACAACTGTTTTATCCACTCCTCTACTGATGGACACTTGGGCTGCCTCCATATCTTGATGATTGTAAATAATGCTACAATGAACATACATACGGGTGCTCATGTTCTTTCCAATTAGTGTTTTGGGTTCCTTCTGATACATACCCACATGTGGGTCAAAAGGCAGATCTATTTTTAATTTTTTCAGCTATCCCCATACTGCTTTCCACAGTGGCTGCACCAACCTGCATTCCTACCAACAGTGCAGAAGGGTTCCCCTTTCTCCACATCTTCACCAGCACTTGTTATTTGTTTATTTATTGATGATAGATAGCCATTCTGGCAGGTATGAAATGATATTTCATTGTGGTCTTAATTTTCATCTCTGAAGGTTAGTGACATTGAGCATCTTTTCATATGTCTATTGGCCATCTGGATATCCTCTTAGGAGAAGTGTCTGTTCAGGTCCTTTACCCATTTTTTAATTGGGTTGTTGGTTTTTTGGTGCTGAGTTTTGTAACTACTTTGTAAATTTTGGATATTAACCCCTTATCAGATATATCAGTGAGTATGTTCTCCAATTCTGTGGGTTGTCTTTTTATTTTGTTGATGATTTCCTTTACTGTACAAAAGCTTTTTAGTTTGATGTACTCCCATTTGTTTATGCTTCCTTTTATTTCCCTTGCCTGAGGAGATATATCCGATAAAAAATTGCTATGAGCAATGTCAGAAATTTTGCTGCCTATGTTTTCTTCTAAGATTTTTATGGTTTTCGTTCTAACATTTAAGTCTTTGACCCATTTTGAATTCATTCTTGTGTGTGGCGGACTGATGCATGCAGAAAAATGAAACTAGATCACCTCCTTACACCATACGCAAGTGTTTCTTAACCATGGGGATTCTGCTCCCAGGGGAAAGCTGGTCATGACTAGAGATATTTGTGGTCACCCTGATTGGCAGGGGGATGGGTATGCTACTGGCATCCAGTGTCTAGGTGCCAAGGATGGTGTTAATTATTCTATAATACACAACAGGACAGCCCCACAGCAAAGAATTATCTGACACAAAATGTCAAGAATGCCAAAGTTTACAAATCCAATTTAGATGTCTAAAATACATACTGGTTACTTACTACAAACACAAAGGTGAACTGGGTAAACCCTTTTTCTCAAGGAGTTCAGAATCTAGCGGGAAAGACAATCATGTGTAAAGAAACAGCTGTCGGTCAGTGTGACTTGAGTGAAAAGCTCCTGCTGCCTCGTCTGGGCTCTGAAGTAAGAGAGCTCTGGGTTCAATTACTGGCTTTGTCATTTACTTATTAGCTGTGTGACCTTGGTCAGGTCACTCAACCTTTCAATCTCTTCTGAATCTGTGAATGAAACTATGATACCACTTCCCCTCCCTACTGTAGTTACCACTTTTCCTACCATTATTACAACTTTCCTAGAGATCCACCAGCACCACCACCACCACTGCTGCTGCTGCTGCTGCTGCAACTAGAGGACTAGACAGCCAGCTGGCACAAGGACTGGCAAGTGGAGACATGCACAGCTCCTAGAGTGTGCCCCTAAAGAGAGAAGGTGTGTGTCTCCTTCATCCATGCTCCACCCTGCGGCCAGGAAGAAGGCTGTGGCCGAAAGCTAGCTTGGCCCATGGAGACAAGGGTATCCCATCAAGGTTGGTTCAACACAGAAGCCACCTGGGCTCCTGGAGGATCTCAAGGAAAGCATCAATCTCTAGACTATCATGTGAAAAAGACAGAAGCTATCTTTTTTTAAAATCTTATTTAAGCTAAACATAATACTACAACCTAATAACACAGAAGTATAGGAGTTGATTGGGTAGGCCAGTTCAGGGCTTTACTTGCAGAGGGAATAGCATATGCAAAAATACAAAGAGTTGAGAAAGAATAAAATTGAAAGAAAATAAAGGGATCCATGCTTTTTGATGCTTTCTAGCAGGAGGGTAGCAGAGGGGGAGCTGGGAGCATCAGGGAGTAGCTGGGTCACCTGGGCCTTATATGCCACGCTAGCGAGTTAATACTTGAATCCTGTAGGCATGAGATGCTACTGAAGGGTTTCAAATAGACAAGTAATAGCAGGTCCACACTTAAAGATACGACTGGATGGAGTATCTTTACTTTAGTATCTTTACTTAGAATGGCTTAGTGGGGTTGGAGTGTGGAAGAAAAGCAAATTAATTTCAGGGAACATGAGGTGAGGGTGAGGTGCCTGTGAACCAGCCAAGTACAGATATCTAATGATGCACTTGCTCATCACGCTGGAGCTCAGGACAGAAGTGCAGGACAGCCATTCAGACCGTGAAGGCATCAGTGGCGAGCAGGTGTTTAAATCATGGGAAGGCATGGCACTGTGTCAGATTCGTATGGAATGGAGGTGTCTGACCAATTTATTCAGATCACCTCCAATAACAAATGGACAAGCCCATCATCTCCTTTCCACATGTACTGTGGGTCAGGACACACACACACACGCACAAAGTCCCCACACTGAAGAACAGGGGCAGGTGGACAAGTTTCAAAAAAGAAAAATGTTTAAAAGACACAGGACTTGATCAGAAACAATTCCCTTCTCACACAACGGCCTGCTCCTGAAGAAACCTTGATCTGGTCCAACCTCATGTTTTGCAGGCAGGGCCCACGAATAGGTCTGACACTTGCAAAAGCCATTCCTTTCTTCAAATGCGATATACGAGTAAAACAGCTCACCGCCCTGGGTCTTTGCACCACAAAGAAATGAAGCAAATCCCTTCCACAAAGACATGAAACAAATCTCCTTCTAACGCCAACCTCCCTGGTGGTTCACACAAAAATTTGCCACAGAAAGCCTTCAGCTAGGGCTTTCAAGGCCCCTCCAGCAACACTTTGTTTTAAATAGAAGTGGGCGTGGACACTGCTAGGAAAGATCTGCCTGTGGCTACAGTTATCACAGGGCAGAAAATGCCAAGTAATTATTTTCTCCCCAATTATGGCTAATTCTCTGCAAGATAATTCTTGGATTTTCTAAAACGGGACCAGAAAATTAGTTATTCACATGAGTGCAAGACTGAAGATCCTAGACCCAGCAGCTCCAGGCCTGGGGTTATTTATGACTTATTACTTCTTAAGGAGAGGAGGGGGCAGGAAGTGGGGTTTTAACTTAGGCACCATTTAGCTAAATGGAGAGAAAAATCTCCCTTCAGCTCTGAAACAAGATCACGCAGCTATAAAATTTATTGGACACAACGCAGGAAAGGGTGTTGGGTGAAAAGAATCAAAGAAAGAACCATGGGCTGAGTTCAGGAGGGTGTAATGAAGTCTGCACCTGTTGTCACTCACTTACTGCCCCAGATCGCCCAGGCAGCTGAGATTTAAACCAGACCGACCAGCAGCTCAGCCCCTTTTACCTACAAACATGGAGTCAAAACCGTGAGTGTGTGTATGCACGCGTGTGCACAGGCATGTGTGCACGGGTGTCTGTGCACACCTGCTGCAGATGAACTGGGAGGGGAGACGAGAGGAGAACGAGACATCGTTGTGAGGCAGAGGCACACCAGCGCATTCCAGCAGCCCGGGAGAGGCAAACCCCAGGTTCCCTCGTGTTTGCCACTTGGGGGTCAGAGTTTCAAATCTATGTTGAGCAAACCCCTAGAATGAATAGTTTTCATAAAAACGAAAGCAGTTGCATCAAATGAATTGAGATGATTGATTGAAAAGCCAGAAACTTACCCAAGGAAAACATCGAGAGGAGAAACTGTTGCACTACAAAGCAATACTCTACTTATCTTCTGAAGATTTCCATTTTCACATAGATTTTAAATCTTAAGTTTCTAAGCTAATAAAATAGTAAATAAATAATATAAATTATTTAAGTAAATACCAGAATTATTTAAATTAACTTTATCAGGGCCACCAGCAAATTTACCTTCCTAAAAGTCTACTCCTGGTCACCTGTTCGGCATGTCACGTCTCTTTAATCTCTAGCATTCGGTGCAGCCACACATTTGCTGGTGTAGCATGTTCCGTCTTCATGACAGGAAAGAGCTATCCACTGCCTGAGTTGGTCACGTGGCGGCCTGCCCCCAGCACATTTCCTGAGCACTGCTAGACCAGAGGAGCGCTCTCAGCCGCAGGCACAGAAAGGTGCATAGGAGCAGAGGCGGGAGTTCTTCCTTTCTTACACGGTAAGTGAGGGCCAAGATGTTCACCAAGTTGTGGAGAGCAGGCTAGACATAAGTGTGGGGAGTCCTCACCCCACCTTCCATATTAAAAAATGCCATTAATGCTGCCAAGCTGTCCAGTCAGGACTCACTGGTAACAAAAGGCACCATCACAGAGTCCACAGTTGCGTGGGCCTCAGCACCAATCCTAGCCACGTGACCCTGGAGCGAGTTGCTTTACTCTCTGAGCCTCAGTTATCTCATCTGCAAAATGGAGTAACAGCTTTGAAGTTTATATGAGATGCTCCAGGTAGAGCATTCCGTGTCCCATGTCTCTAGAAGACAGTATATGTTCATAGTTTTTTGGGATTACTTTGTAAGCTCAAATGAGCTGGACAAATAGCAGCTAATGATTCTCTCAAGCACCTTTCTGATCTCTGTGTACTAACAGACAATGCTATACACACCAGCATCTAACCATAATCCGTACTGTGGTGTTTTTCAGCTGGGAAGTGGTACAGGGTGGTAGGTGGTAGATCATGTGGGTTCTGGAGACAGACACATCTGGATTTGAATTCTAGCACTGTCACTTATTAGTTACGTGACTTTGGGCAAATCATTTAATCATTATGAGCCTTAGTTTCCCTATCCCTAAGGTTGGGGGTTAAATGACGGAATCTCAAACTCTCACTAAAAGTCAGGGTGTGTTAATGTTCCTCACCTTCGTTAACAAAGGCCTGGGCAATTACTAAAACTAGAAAAGGTGATGGGATCCCAGCAGAATCACCTGTGGGACACGTGAAATCATAAAATAACAGAGGTAGAAATTACCATCAAGCAGATAACACCTGGCACCGGAGCCACTACCCGCCCCCCAACCCCATCCATACACTTGGCAGACATCAATAATTGGTTGCACTTTCCCCCCTGGCCGAGACTGGCTTCCCAGTCAGCCCCAGCTGACACTGTGCTCCAGACCACAAATCCCAATCCATAACAGCCACGAAAGCTAATCTGCTCTCCCCAGTTTGGCCCCACCATCCCAAGTGAGATATGGGAAAGCAGAAGGCCATCAAGTTAAAGTGATTCACCAAGGGTCCCACATCTCATAAGTGACATACTGACCCCAAAATGTGGACAAGCTAACTCCTCAAGCAGTGTGGCTACCACCTCCTACTCTGCCTCTCAAAGTTGTCAATAAACCCTCAAGGAGACGGTGAAGGCACATCCTTCTCACCTTCCTCCTCAGGGCTGCACTTAGCAAATGACATGTAACCTAATCCACACAACCCCCGTCTGTGTCAGGTGAAGAAGGGAGGAAAAATAAAGTATCTCTTTCAAAGGCTCTGAGGGCAGATGTGGCGATTTGCAAATATTCCTGGCCAGGTCTGGTCCTCAGGAGCATGAGCAATTCTCCCAGCCTGGAGAATGTGAACTGAAACTTAAGCTACAGCAACGTGAGTCACTTCAGCTGAGGAGGGGAATGCAAAGTGACTGACCCTCACCTCAGCCATCTCCTGTCTCACCCGCCTGTGAGTAAAGCAGTAGCTATGCAGTCCATGCCACCAACAGATCAGCAGTGGCGTGAGGCCATCTGCTACTGTCGGGCAGGCAGGATCCCAGTGTGCGCTGGTTCCAACTGGATTTTTGTGGGGAGGGAAGCAGAGAGAGCCCCCAGCTGCTGTCACCAGACAAGGAGGCGCCTTTTCCTTACCTCTGTCCTGGGTGTCCTCCATGGACCCGAGCTCCCAGCTGTCTTGTGGCTGGAGACTTCCCTTGCCTGACTCAGAACACTAAATGTGCCCTCTCTCCAAGAGGAGAATTAAAAACATTTTTTAAAAATTCATATCTGTGATAGGGAGAGGAGGGTGGGGTCAAAAACCAGATTTATTCTTTTTGCAGGTGGTACCATCTGTTGCAAGATTTTTACTTGCCTCAATTCCACAACACGCCTGGCATCTTAAAAAGGTTTTGCAACTGTTGGTATAATACTAATATCTGCAACAAAATAATAATTATGGTAATAATAACCAATCCTGAATAAGCTTGGTTTATTGCCTGACCTGGCTTATTGAACTACAGGCAACTGCACCCCATTTTTCAATGTTAATCTCATCCAAAACAACTTGATTTGCCATTATCATCCCCATCCGTCCAACTAACAAATGTTTATTGGAACAAACTGTGTTCTAGACGCAGCTCTAGGCACTGGGGAGCAAGTAGGCAGTTTATGGAGTGTAAATTACATCTGGGGAAGTCAGACAAAAAGGATACAATACACTTCCAGAGAGCAGGAAGTGCTATAGAGACATAAGCCCAGATTGTAGGGGAGCTCACTTGAGACAACAGTTAGAGAAAGTCACTCTGAGGAGGTAACCTCTGAAGTGAGGCTGGCTAGATGAGAATTATGAATATCCTACCACTTTTTTAGCATTAAAGCATATTGTGCTATTTTTGCTGATGTAATATCATTATTTCAACATCAGTCAGCAACTTTGTCCATCCTTCTTGACTCTTCCCAGTCTCATTCCTCCCCCTCTGCCCTCCTCTGCCTCCTCACCCATCCTGGGCACCCTAATGACAAGCCCTCCAGGCCACTCAGCTCGGCCAGCTCCTCTGCCCTGCCCATCTCCCCCTGGGTAAGGGGAGCAATTAGGTCCCCATCAGGGCCATCCCTTCAGGATGAGAAGGGAGAGGAACTGGGAGCTGCTGACTAAAGCAGAGGAAATGCCCAGAGTCAGTGGATCTAAGCGTTCAAGTGGGGTGGGGGTGGGGCTGAGGGTGTTCAACACCCTCCATGGAAGAGACAGCAGCTCTGCCAGCAGCCCAGACAGCGGGGACTGACTCCAGGAAAAGCACCACCACTAGGGCCCAGAGGACAGCTTTCTAACATGCGCCATCACTTTTTGTACTTGAATTAAATTTTACTGGTTAAAAATTAAGAATTGCGAAGACTCTTTAAAAAGTATTCCTTGGTATTATATAAAATAAACACTTTAAAACCAGTTCTGTGAATTTGCTCAGTACCACTACAGGAGAAGGAACCTGATAATTGTCTGAAAAATGAAAACAGGCAGAGGAAAAGAACATCAGTCAAAGGGACGGTAAGTTCAAAGGACCCGAGGTGGCAAAGAACGAGGCATGCTCAAGAAACCCGAACCCAGCAGATGTGGCTAGAGGACAGTGCGCGAGGGAGACAGGACGTGAGGGGAGGTGGAAGAATTCAGTAGAGGCCAGAATCATGACCGTGGGAAAACTCGAAGGTCTGCAGTGAAACGTACACGCACAGGAGAAAAGCCAGGTGTATACAGTTTGCCACTGGAAAAGTGGCTCATTTTCCACCTGAACACAAGGCTCATTCCCACCCCTCCTCTACTCATGATGTCCCTCCTGCCTTCAAACAGACCCCTGGGGTAGGGAAGAGGGGCCAGAGACCAGGTGAACAGGCTGGAGCACACACCCACACACAATTTTCCAAGATTAAAAAAAAGTACAGAAATGCAAGCAAAATCACCAAAGCACATGAAAACAGCACCCCCAACACAAAACCTGTGAAATCTATTATAACTCGACTGTTTTGTGCCAGCATAATAGTCACACGTTTTCATCAAATTTAACTATTTCATCTAAATAATCCATTTCCCAGGCACGTTAGTCACGTTATATCCACAAAAGCTTTCACTTACCAGTGACTGAGAGCCTCATATATGCTAGACATTATGCCACGTGCTTTAATATGGTACTGCTTTTATTCCTCGCAAGGGTACTCTAAGGAAAGTAATATCAATCTCATTTTCTGGGCAAGGAAACTAAAATCTCAGAGATTTTTAGTTCGTATAGCTGGTAAGTCAAAGGGTCTAAATTTGAACTAGATCTTATTGGTTCTAAAATCCACATTTTTCCTATTACAGAAGGGTCTTTCTAACTCTCTGACCCTTTCAAGGCTGAAATTCACAACCA
>CM052542.1:38240447-38263259 GCA_028533065.1 Trachops cirrhosus | reverse complement strand
TTAAAAGCTTTAATATGTTATATTTCAAATGTATTCAAAATAAGAAAGAATCATTCAATGAAACCTCATGTACCTATCACCCGGCTTCAGATAATTTCAACTCAGGGGCATCTTTTTCATCTATACCCCACCCCAATTCTTTCTAAACAAACTTTTCTATTATTTTTTATATTACTTTTCTGCAAAGATTTCAGCATGCAACTATAAAATGGGATATAGCTTTTAAAAATTAGTTGGCATATAATTATCATGATTATAAATAATCCCTTCATATCACCAATTGTCCATTCTGTGTTCCTATTTCTCCTAATTTTTTTTTTACTTTTCTCCATCTAAGAGTTGTTGTTTGAAAGAAAGTTCAAATAAGGGCCATCATCACAAGTGGTCCCTAGGTATCTTTTGTTACATATCCCCTCCATCTCCCCTTTATCCACCTCGTATTTTTGTTGTGCTTGTTGAAGAAACTAGGTCACCTAACTAGATTTTTATGCTAGAGTTTATTTATTTTTTGTCACAAAGAGATTTACCTATTCTAAGAAAGACTTGAGAAGCTTAATTTTAAAAAAAATTAATGATCACTGGACAACAGTTTTCAACAATGGATTTCCTGATCAGGTATGGGTAAAGCAAATCACAAATGTGCTGTGCAACAGCAGACCCCAACCTTTTTGGCACCAGGGACTGGTTTTGTGGAAGAGGATTTTTCCAACGGGGGGCTGGGGGAGATAGGAAGTGGAGCTCAGGCGGTAACTTCTAGCAACGGTTCACTCATTGGCCCACTGCTCACCTGCTGTGCATCTGGGTTCCTAACAGGCCAGGGACCATACCGGCACCCCAGAAGTTGAGAACCCCTGCTCTAGAATAGCCATTAGCACGAACATCCCAGAAAAATATGTATTCCCATAGTTTCTTGGTGGCCAGAAACGGGATGGGGGTGAATTTGGGCCTCTGTAACTTACTGGGATCACCCACTCCTGTTAGTTTTGTTAAAGAGCAAAAACATAAATTTTTAAAAATCCAAAGACCTTTCTGGACTTCAGAGAGCTCAGAAATACAATACTTTGAGCATTTCAGGGTGGACGAATCAGAAACATACAGAGTGCAGTGCCCTTAGCAGACCCCAGTGCACAGGCACTTGGCAAGCCACGATTGGGAAATCCTGAACCCATCAAGCCTGAAAAATAATTTGACAACTTCGGTGAACTCCAAATGCTCTGTACTCAGGCAGTCCATGCTGTTCAAGGGTGTCAGACTCAGAAAATGAATATGGTTTCTTCACTCCTCTCACACACCCCCACAAAACAATGTCGAAGACTGATATTGGAGACAAGCCACACAGCCGCTGCCCTGGTGCGTTCCTGGGGAGGAAGTGGAGCCTCTCTGCACAGCGGCCCACACAAGCACCTACACACCATGAGAAAAGTGACTTCGGGAAGCAGGCCTTGTCCAAAGGTCAGTCTCTTTGGATGTTATCACCTCTGTCTGCCCCACCCTCAGAAATACTCAGTATCCCCACTGGACACAGTCTGGCCACTCAACATCAGAATCAGGATATATTTTCTGGTGATCCCAGCATTTGGAGTCAAGATGTTTAGAAGGGGGGAAAGCTATGCATGTAAGATAGTTGTTCATTTTCATTCCTGAGGTGAGGTCCAATTCTGCCTTGTGAAAGGCCCAAAGCTGTTTCTTATAATACTATTATATTATATTTCGTAACTCAGGGATCAGTGAGGATTTCCCTAGTGAACAAGCCGAACTGCTTTCCTGTAGAGGATGGTCACAGAAGGAACTGTCAGAAATCATATGGATTATCCCCCTTCAAATTTAACTTCAGAAGGTTCTGTACTAATATCCTTACAAATAGAAAAACCAACTTATCAATAGCTTAGCACGTTTATTGTCGAGTTCTTATTACTCAGTCTGCACAACTGGCTGTAAAAATATGTTAGGTACTCACAGGCTGGGATTACCATGTTGAAAAAAGATCTAGTAACACATAATTTGCATTTGTGATTTTCTAAGCCCGCAGGAATAATTTATCTTTACTAACAGCAGACACTCCCAGGCAAACCTCCACATTGTGCTTAACTGTGGACCTAACTTCATAACTCAGAAGTTCATCAAGGTTTCCTTTTCCCCTCCAAGGGCCTTTCAAGATGGAACCCTTGAGGTTGAGTTCCTAGGGTTCTGGTAAGTCAACTCCTTCTAGGCCACAGAGTCTCCCCCTCAACAGCTTGCCAAGGGGCACCGATGTTCTCAGGGCAACACTCAGCACCAGTTCTCTGGGCTCCAGCTGCCTCTCCTAGGACATGGAAAGAGCATGTTCATGCTCCACTCTCTGCACGTCATTGAAGTCAATATTGCTTCTTGCCCAACCCTCAGGGAAGAGGTTAGTCAAGACAAGAGCTGCCAGCTTGGTTGTTGACATCTATAATGATACAATTAGTATGATAATTACCAGATCTTTAAGAGTATCCAAGACACATAGACTTAAGTGAGTCACAGTCAGTGGTGCACTGTAAACAGCCCATTATCTGGCATGATTAGAAGACTGGAATACTTATTAACACAATTGCTCAGTTTATAATATCATCGATTTTGTCCAAGCTCTTCATCAGCTTCTTCACTGGTCTTCTTTACCTCTACCTTCCCTTTCTCAATCGAGTATTCACAAGGCTGCCAGAGGGCTGTCTAAAAGGCCCATATAACTGTATAACTTCCAACTTGCAGACCTTCAATGGCTTCTTGTCACTTAATATTTTTAAAAAAACAGACACAAATACTGGAGCAAAAGAACCTTGATATGTACTGAGGACCTTTGTAATCTCATTATCTCTCTTCCCAGCCATCTCTACATCATTAACCCTAAAGCCTATTTTCCAGCTACACCTAACATCATACCATTCCCTTCACTGCAGCAGGTTAGGCCCTGTAAGGTTCCATGCCTTTCTACATAATGTTACTTGCAAAATACAGCCTACGGGCTGAATCCAGCCCACTGCCTGTTTTTGTAAATCAAGTGTGATTAGGACACTGTCGTGTTCATCCACTTGCATATTGTGTCTGACTGCTTTTCACTGCAAAGATTACGTTCAATAGTTGTGACAGATACCTTAGAGGCAAAGCTGAGAATATTTACCATCTGGCCCTTTACAGGAAAAGTTTGCCAATCCCTGGGCTAGAACTTTGCCTTCTCACTCACCCCAGTCCCAGCTATCCCCTTGGGAAACTTCTATGCATCTTCAGGAGATTCATGCTAAATATACATAGCTATCTCTCTGGAAATGAGGACATCTTACTAGTTTTAAAGAATGTTCTATAATTACATTCCATTTCCCCATCCTTCCTCTGCTTAACAAAACCTTGATTTTGTTCAGAGCTCCACGTGCCCAGCTCCAAGCGACAGCTGCGTGCTCAGAGCCAGCGCTGCCCAACAGGGCTCTCCGCAATGGCAGAGACGCTCTATATATGCAACTGCCCAATAAGGGAGCTGCTTGCCACACAACTGAGGACCTAAAACGTGGCTATTACACCTGAGGAATTTAATCGATTTTATTTAATTTTAATTGATCTGAATTCAAATAGCCATTAAAACTCAATAAAATGACACATAACCCAATTCAAAAATGGGCAAAAGATCTTAATAGACATTACTCTGAAGAAAACATACAAATACCTAGTAAACACATGAAAAGATGCTCAACATCAGTAGTGATTATATAAATGCAAACTAAAACCACAATGAGATAATACTTCACATCTATGAAGACGGCTAAATCAACAAAAGGAAAATACAAGTATTGGCAAGAATGTGTAGAAATTGGAACCCTTACACATTCCCAGCAGGATGTATAAAATGCTACCACTGCTTTGGAAATAATGTGGCATTTCCTCAAAAGGTTAAACAGAGTTACCATGGAATCCAATAATTCCACTCCTAGGAATATGCCCAAAGAAACTGAAAGAGAAATGAAAATATGTTCACCCAAAAACCTATAAATGTTCATAGCAGCATTAAAAAGTGGAAACAACCTAAATGTCCATCAACAAATAAGTGGATAAACAACATGTGGCATATCCATGTGGTGAACTATTATTAAGTCATAAAAAGAAACAGATTTTTAAAAAGTACTGATACATGCTACAACATAGGTGAACCTTGAAACAATTATGCTAACTGAAAGAAACCGGATGCAAAGTATCACATCTGTGTGATTCCATTCATATGAAAAGTCCAGAACAGACACATCCATAGAGAGAGTGGGTGGGTGTCACTAGGGGCTGGGTAAGAGGGGAATGGAAAGTGACGACTGGGTTTCTTTAGGGAGTGAGGAAAACATTCAGGAATTAGAGAGTTGTGATGGTTGCATAATTCAGTTAATACTTTACTAACCACTAACATGTATAGTTAAAATGATAAACATTATGATATACAAATGAATATATATACATGTATATATAAATTACAAACTTGTAGGTAGTCATATGTGGCTATCATATGAAATTATGCACATCTGAGCCAACCATGCAAATCTGTTCTCCACTTTCCCTGCTCCCCTTATGGGCCATGCAACTTAATTCCAGCCAATGAGGCCTAACCAGAGTCCAGAAGAAGGGATTCTAGGAGAGCTTTTCACTGCATTAGAAAGAGACACAGAGAGAGAGATTCTACTTATTCTAGTTCTTTTCCATTCTTCCCATATTAAAAAATGGATATAATGTCTAGAGCCACAGCAGCCATCTTGCAACCATCAAGTAATTAACATGAAGGAAAAATCTACAAAATTAAAGAGATGGTGGCTTTGACATGGTCAAACCACTTTTGTATTTTTATTTTTGAGTAAAAGTAGGAAATTGGGCCTATTTATTGAAGCCACTGTAAAAGGGGTATATTGTAAGATGAGTTAACAATTTACATTAAACAGTCAAAACAGTTCCTGGTAAGTACCACGTGGTAGGTGTTATTGTCACTATAACAGTATTTCTCAACCTTTTCCCACCATCAACCTCACTAAAGATGCTTTCTAGACATTCTTTTCCTTCTCCCCACACCCATGAAATCTTAACACCTGCATACCTGGTTAATATTGTTAGGCAAGGATAAGCCTCAGAAGACCACAAACCATCGAAATAGCTAAGATTCTCTCATCTTCCAAGGACTAATTTTTCCCTCTCATCAATGTATTACTGATACATGCTTCTTCCTCACTGCAACCAATGAATTTAAATAAGAGATTCTGAGGATTGTCACTGCCACTAAATTCTCCTTTTCCACTGCAACCAATTGATTTAAATAAGGGATGTCAAGACTGTATAGATCCAACCTTAGTGGCCACAACGGATTCTCCTGGGAATGTACACTTGCCTAAAGCTAAGGCAATTATACCATTCCCATGGGTATAGTTGATTCAATACAGAATGTGGACCTGACTCATATTAAAATTACCCAACTTCTTTCCCAGAATTCTGAAGCTTGAGAAGAGAGAAAGCACAGGTCGGTTGCTCCCTGTTGTGGAAGCTATGGTATGCGAGCCTGAGAACTACCGTAGCCACGGACGGGAACCTAGGCAATGAGAAGGACGGCAGGTTTATGAACAAGACACATGACAACACTGGTGACGTGATGAATAAAACCTAGTCCTGGACCTAAAGGAGTCACAGTCTAGTAGAGGAAACAGTCATAGTACAGTGTGAGAAGTGCTGGGAATAGCCCCAGGCTACAGGAAAGGATGCTCAGAGCAGAGGGAGCTAGAGGGGAAGCACCTCGTGGGCCTGCAGCAGCTTCCTGGGCACTAAAACTGAACCTACGCTCAATCACAGGAAATGACATACATGCAACTGCAGTCTGCCCACAAGCAAGCCAGCTCTGCTGTGGCTACTAGTTCACACACCTTGGTAACCCAGAGAGCACAGTATTAGCCATGAACAATCATCTGAAGAGCAGTACTAACATACTTACTAATAACACTAATGGTTGTCTTTATTTTTCTGATGATAGGAAATCTGTCTGTAATACAGAAAAATGTAATGAAGGGGGAAAAATCAACCAGTATCTCACAACACAGTTACATCTGTTTCATACCAAAAACAACTTTACTGACATATACTGCTCACATTTTACTACAGTTTCAGGCAGCCCTTTCCAAGTCTATCAGTAGCACCAGAATAGTTTCTGTTTTCAGCCTCCCCTGAGCACTTTGATGTAGGCATTACCCTTGCTCCCATGATATGATGAGGAAATAGGGGCTTGGTGAATTTAAAAGAGCTGAGAATCACTCCCTTAGCAAATGCAGCAGATGTGATTCTGTCCTAGACTCTCCGACTCCAGAGCCCAGGCCCCACCACCACCTGACTCCTCCACAAATATCTGACCACAAAACCAATGCAGAAAGAATGCCTGAATGTCCCAGTCGTCTTCCTTCTGCCTCTCCAGAGTCACCCTCTAACCTTCTCCACCCTGCTTTCCAATCTAGGACACTGACTGGTGTGGAGTACACCGAAAGGCTCTCCTCTGGCCTTAGTCTGGGTATGGCCACTGCGGGGGACAGAGGAAAGCGTGGCCTGGCTGTGACTCTACCAACAGTTACATGGGAGAGCCTCTCCACACAACAGTCTCTCCAAGACCTGCTAACACACACCCAGCCTTGTCCTTACAGCCCAGAGATGGTACCAGCTCCACGCTGGGTAGCCCAGGGGTTTTGCACTATCCTGGTGGTTTTCCCTACCCTTGCCCACTCTTCTCAAATTACCCTATTTGAGTTTGTCACCTGTTTCTTACAGGACCCTCGCTGATACACTGACAAGAGAATGGATACAAGCATTACAATGAGTACTGGACAAATGCCAAGGGGCCCTCTCCCACCTTTTCATTCTTCTCATCAGGGCAGTTTCCAGAGCAGAAGACAAAGAGCGGCTATCATGAGGTGGAAGTGGAAGTTCGAAGTCCTCGCCATCTCATTCTTCAGTGCCCTGCCTGATCTATGTGTCCTGAATGGACACAAGATGTTTCCAGGTAACAAGAATTTGGATAAATCAGTCTGTAGTGAAGATCTGGGACTTTAAAAAGCCTTTTTTCTAGATTGAGTAGTTATGCCAGGTCAGTATTAATCAATCTTTCCTTTGCTCCACCCACCCTCAGTCCTCTTCCTGGGCCTTCAAAAGCTGAATTTCCTGCCCCAAAGATCCAATTAATTTTAGCACAAGGAAGGTAAGCACTGTCAAGCCTAAGTTCCATTTTCCCTTAACTATGGAGCACAAGTGTCAAAACAGCCATGTTAGAAGAAAAAAATCAAACACATTTTGATAGAGTTAATGTCTCACAACTTCCCATTTTCCAAAGGATTTTTGTAAAGGATCAAGAAACTTCTGGAGAGAAAAACACATGACCTGAGAAAGCACTTACAGTAACCTTGGCCCCATGCCTTTATCTCAAGACCTACAAGTAAAAATCTTTACAAATTAAAGCACCAAAGTATAAAGGAAAGCCTTCCTATATTTTTTCCCAAAGAGGCTAAGTTTGCTAGATACCAATAAAATTACAAATCCCAGTTTGTTTTTAAAAATTAAAAAAAAAGGATGAGGAAATGCTTCTTTTTGCTGAGTAGTCAACAGAAATTACTGATGGAGTTGATAACGTAGAGATTTAAGTTAACTTTAAAGGTTGATTTCTTCTTGATTTGCTAAATAAATATTGCTCTGCTTTGTCTCCCTGTTTTGCTCATCTTCCTCCTCTTCTCTCCTCTAACACATGTAATCTGTGGCTTAGGCCTGCCGATCCTACCTCCTAAAGCCACTCTGACTCCATTCCTGTCCAAGAACACCCATTGCCACCGTCGGGCTCATGTCTCAGTTGGCCCAGAGCAGGGTTTCTCAGCCTCATCACTACTGATATTGTGGGCTGGATAATCTTTGTTGTGGGGTCTGTCCTGTGCATTGCAGGATGTTTGCCAGCATCTCCACACTACCCACAGGAAGCCAATAGTCTGATCCCTCCTCACAATCAAAAATGTCATCAGCCTTGACAAGTATCCCAGGAAAAAGCAAAGTTGCCCCAGGCTGAAAACCACTGACCTAGAACATAGCCTCCTACCAGCTATACCTGCATTGACTGCTGTGCCCTTCGGAATTCATCCCCCTTACCACGGACAGAGTGGTCCAGCCATGCACTGCTCACTTAAACCATCACCCGACTCCCACTTAAAACTCACGAAGATCCAAAATTAGCGAAAAATGCAAAAACGCCCATGACTGGGCTCTGAAGGCTTCTCTGACCTTAGCCAGCTCCTTCTAGTCCCCTTCAAGCTCTGTGTGCTTCAGGTGAATAGGGATTATGCCAGTTCTCCAATATTCTAGGCAGTTCCACATCTCTAAGCCTTTCACTCACTGAGACTCCCTTCCACAAGTGAACCATCCCTACCTCACTCCCCCACTTGGAGAAATTCCAAATCACCCTCTACAGTTGGGGTTACAAACTCAAGGGTCGGAACGGTAATGCAGATGAGTGAAGCAGGACAGAGAACTGCAGAGCACGTGCCTGCAGGAACTGCAGCCCCCAGCTGTCGGTACATGGTTCCACGCAGGAAAACGAGCCCGGTGTTGCCAAATCTAGAAAGCTAGAGGTCTGGGTTTTTATGTTTGTTATCTGGATGATTTTTCAAAGTAAATAAACATGGAATAGCTGAAACAAGCATGTCTACTGGCAAAACCTGCAAGTTGCCACTTGCTATTTATACTCAAAGATCTCTAAGCATTTATCACAATGTCCTGAGAGTGTTTACATTCCTGTCTTCCCTGCAAGTGAGATAGCATCTCAAGGTCAGGTCCCTCTGTGATTCATTGGTCCTTTCACTTATTTATTTTAATTCACATATTATTTTTTCTTCTTTCTCTCATGTACCCAACCATTCATCCATCCAATATGCCCATAAATAGAGTTAAATCCCTACAAGCACTGTGTTAAGGATACAAAAGGAAACAGACACAGTCCCTGCCCTCAAAGTGCCCCTATTCCAGTGAAGAGAGACACAGGCAAACAGTTTTAATACACGCACTCATGAGACTATGATAAATGAGTAATGTACTCAAAGCACAGCACACAGGACAGCAGAAAAAGCACTTAAATCTCCCTGGGGGGTATGAGCTGGCTTCAGATGAGATTTGAGCTAAGGGTAGAAATCTGCCAACCTGATAAGTGAGAGAGAGTATTCCAGGTCATAGGAACAACAATCTGTGCAAAAGCAGGGAGGTGGGGGAAAAAGACGGCACATTTGAGAAACCATAATAATGCATTTTATTAGAAACGGAGAATGGAAAGGGCGAATTTCACAGTATACCATTCTCAAATGTGCAGTGTTTAGTACAGTTCTGGGCATACAGAAGATATCTAAAATGAGCTTGTTAAATTAATTGATTCAAAATTGGGCAGGAAGGAATGCTGACCAATCATGGCTTAACAATAGTTAAATAGTTCCTTCAACATGAGAGCTATGCTGGGAGAATACATAACAGGAGATGACTGAAGAACTGTTACACAAGCTAATACAATAATTAAATAGTTATTTTAATAACAACAGTAATAGCTAACATTTACTAAGTACTTACTAAGTGCCAAGTACTCAGCAAAGGGTTTCACAGGCATTATTTCATTAAGTCCACTAATGATTCTATACAAGTATTATTATTCCTATTTCACAGATCAAAAATAGGCTCAGAGAAATGAGCTGGAGCTCGAACCCAGCAATGTTTAAATCTGAAGTTCAATCTCTTAACCATAATAGGTACATTTTTTGGAGGAAAAATCTCCGAGGACTTCTTGCAAAGCTGGTTGATGGTGTGTGAGCCCACAGCATCAGCATGCCAAGAATTAAGCTTGCACTCTTGGGGGTGACTAAAATTTGTCTTTCCAAAATAAAAGCTATCCCTCTACAGTAAGCAGAAAGCCAACCACGAAGTAGGGACTCCCACACAGTCAAAGAGCAGCTGCAAGTGGCTCTCCGCTGAAACGACACCACACCCTCCGGAGAACACCAAGGACAGGGGAAGCAGGCAGAGTCTCCTTCCCCGAACGCACCAAGGCCAGGCCTGTCTGCTGGGGACAGCTGGGCAAAGGTTCCAGGAAGGAGCAGCTGAACCTGCAGCAAGCCTATCCAAAAACGGGACCCAGAGACAGCAGGCAGCAGGCTCCCTGCCAGGAGGGGTCAGTTTGTTTACTTTCAGGCACGTGGACTCCTTTACGTGGCCATATTTGTAAATGGTATTACAATGTCTTCAATGTAAACACAAACATTCACAATTTGTACTGTGTTTCTCTGTGATTCAGAGGATGGCGTGGGTGAAGCAAATGTAACCAATACAAAGAAGAGTTAAAAATTTGTATGGGAAAGATGTGTTTTCAATATGCCTGAGTACTTAGCAAGCATCATTTTATATCTAGATGATACTATAATTGAAAATATATAATTTTATCAGTTTACTAGAAGAGGTTAGCTATAAGCAATTCTGGGTAATTCTAGTTTATTACTTCTTCCACTTCTTATGGGTTTATTTATGCCACGGAATTGTTAATTTTTTTCTAACACTTTGAGAAACAGTTGACCATATGATTGTATATACTTAAAGTGTACAACATGAGAACTTGTTATACATATACATTGTGGAATGATTACTGAGATCATATACATGTCACATAATCTCCTATAATACAGATGAGCAATTTATTATTTTGTACTAATGAAAAGTGTATGTTTTGCAATAACATTGCCTGCTTCAAATTCCCACTCTGCCACTTGCTTTGGAATGACGTGGACACATTATAAGCTTTCTTCAAGTCTCAGTTTCATTATCTATAAAAATGGGTGTAATATTGGAGACTTGGCTATACTGCTTCCAAAGCTAGTTGAAAAACTGAATTAAGGTTGTAATAAAAAAAGGAAAAGAAGGAGGTTCTTTGAAAAATGTTTAGAAAGTAACAAACAAGACAGAGGACTTCTGAAAATGCAGTTTATGAGCAAGGCAGTCATCAAGAATGAAGCCATGCTTCCGCCTGGCTCTCTGGGTAGAGACGGTCAGTCGCTAAGGCGGGCCAGGCAGCACCGGGGCGAGTTGTTAGGGAATCTGAATCTAGGACATGCTGGTAGGACACAGCTGTGAAAAGCTATGTAACAATATCCAGTGGCTAGTTATATTTAGAAGAAAACTGCTGGAAATACAGATTTGGAAGTTACTGGCCCATAAATTAAATCAATAAAACTAAGCCATGTATACTAAGTTATCCCAGAAAGGATATTTCAGCAGAAGTTTCAAACCAGTGTCCCAAGGACCACATCTGGAACACAGACTTGTTTTGTTTGCCCCCCACCCCCAGAGTTTTGAAAAAGTTTCAACCAACATATAAAAATCTTAAGATTGTGAATATTTTTAAAGGCTGGATTTCTAACTTGTCTTGAGAAATCAGAAGCCTTTGTAATACGAGGCCAGTGCCTGGTGACACACTCAGCTGGAGCTCATTTCAGGAGGCCCTCTTGAGACCAGGTTCATGGTCACAGTTTGCCATGGCTGCCCTGTATACACAGTGTCTGCGTGTGCAGTTATCCAAGCCTGTGCCTCCCATTTGCTACCTTCTGGGGTCCTTTAGGAAAATGAGTTTGTGGCTCCTGTTGTACAAGCCTGGCAGAATGAGAGGAGCAGGGAACGAATTTTCGAATCCCCTGAAAACTCACGTACAGAGCCTCTACAAGAGGGATCTATGAATAAAAGCCAGAAAGAAGTGTCAGAAAGGTGCAAGCATCTGCAGTATCACCAAAGTCATGGGAATTTATTCCAAGAGATCCGAGAGATCATGTACTCCACCTTAATTACTCTTTGCCTGGCATCAGCAGGTCTTTTCAGCATCAACTTCAAAATATATCCCAAATCTAAACACTTCTCGTCATCTTTAAGACTGTGGTTCAAACCAACATCATTTCTTACCTGGATTGTTGCAATGGCCTCTTATCTGTTCCCACTCTTATCTCCCTACAACCCATTCTCCACACTGCAGCAAGAAACTGCTCATTAATACATAAATCATATTATGTCACTCTTCTGCCAAAACTATCCAGTGTCCTCCCATTACATTTAGAAAAAATTCAAACTCTGAAACACACCCTATCAGGTCTTACAAAGAGCATCCCTACTCTATCTGTCTTGGCCACATCAACAACGAGCTCCTTCCTCACTGTATGTGATCACACTGGCCTCCTTGCTGTTCTTCGAACACGTCAAGCACACACACCTGCTGTGGGCCCTTGTACCACTTCCTCCCCCTGAATGGATCACTCTGCCCTCAGTTCATTTCTTCTCATTGGTCCCTCCTCAGTTCACATGTCACCTCCTCAGAGAGTATGTACTGATCATCTCAACACCATTCCTCATTTGACCCACTCTCTACCCCTCTCCCTGTAGCATTTTCTTCAGAGCACTTCATTCAACTGGATTATTTTGTTTTATTTGGTTATTTTTGCCTCCCCCACTATAGTAAGTTTTATGCAATCAAGGTCTTTGTCTTCCTATATACAATGTCTCACATATACAAACTCTCAATAGGAAAGATTTAAATGAAGGGATGAATTGACATAAATGCATGAATTAATGTGATATTATAGAAGTTAAGGAATTATAAGGAATAAATATTAAACACAGCATGTCTTCACCTGGATTCCTAAAAAAGCAGATTCTGAGCAAGAGGGTTTATATGCCAGGCCTACGTTAGGCAGTGCAATCTCAGGGGTCACGAGAGGAGTGATGAAAGGCAGTGAAACAACAAGGAGAAGACAAGATGAAGTTGCACTATCAAGCTGGCCCCACTAAGTGTAATTAATTCTCCATCTCACAGGACCATCTATGACCTCCACTCTGATGCCCTGAGCGATATAAACTATTTCAGAACCATCCATATGGGGCAGGAGGGAGGACTAATTTCCCCCACACATCCAAGTTGTGCACATGTGGGCAGACATGAGATCCAGAGGTGGCACTGACAGGGAAACCTCACGGAACCCATGCCAGCATGCAGTGCGAGGTGAGGCACTATGGGTTTACACCTGCAGGATGCCTTCAGAGCCCATGCCAACCTGGTTGCTTCAAGGGTAGCTGGAGCAACAAATGATGCAGCTTTTGTTTACCACCCTCCTGAGAGGACTGGATATGAGGCATAAAAGGTGTCCGATACACAGAGACCCCAAAACACCCACTGCTTTAGCAATGACCTTGACAACAGCAATGTCAGTGTACTGGGGAGAGAGGAAATCATATCACAGTGGATGGATGAGTGACTGGGAGGAAAGGAAGCAGAACAGCAGGAGCAGGCTTCTCTCAGGGATCCCTGCAGAGCCAGCTGATTCCAGGGCTGAAGCAGGAAAGGACTAAGTGACATACTACAGTGTCAGAAAGTAAAGATGGGGACAAGGCAAAAGGACACAGAAGCCTACTTGAAGGGCCTCCTAATGGTTAAATCTGTGACTATTTGAGCAACAAAATAGTGATAATAATGATTATAACCAATAGAATAAAATAAAGTAAAACATCAGAATAAAATAAGAATTCATATGTACCCTAGTGATATCAATAAATAATTGAAAAAATAAATAAATGGGAAACAAAGGGAAAAATCAGGATATAGAGTTCCAATTAGTAAATGTAGAAGGAATTAGAAACAAAGAGAATACCATCTAGAAAAACTACAGGAATAATTATTTCAGGCAAGAATTAATAACAGACGCCAATATTAGTGGACAAAGTCATGACAGGAAGCACGATATCTGTAATGGTCTTGAAGTATCTCCCCAGAAAGTCATTAGTATTTACAAAAGGGAAAACAGTCACTTTACATTGGAGAAGATGCAAGACACTGCCTTAACCAAGTGACATCACCAGTTAACCCGTGATGGGACAAACCGGCATCACATGCCTCCTGCTATGATGCTCTGTGAGCAGCACAGCATTACTGTGGTTTTCCTGCCAAAACTGCATAACCTGAATTTAGTCCCAAGGAAATACCAATCAAACTGAGGGACATGATACAAAATAACCATCGAGACATTTCAAAATGTCACTGTCATAAAAGAAAAAACTGAGGAACTTTCCCAAATTATAAGAGACAAAGACGATATGATAACTAAATGCACTGTGTGATCCTAGCTTAGATTCTGGTCCACAAAAAGAGACAGTAGTGAGATAATTGGCAAAACTAAAATAAGGTCTTTAGATTAGGCAATAGCATTGTTTGGATGTTAATTACCTGACTTTGGCAATTGTACAGTGATCACGTGAAATACTGGTGTGAGGGAGAAGAACAGGACCTGATGGGAGGAGATTCACATAAGGTGCCAAGAGCACCTGAAGTTAGCCTAATTTTTCAGTAGGTGATAGGTGGCGAGATAAATCTGTACATATAAATGTGGCATACTATTTTTTAATTAGAGAAAACTTAAAAATCCAACGTAAGTACAATGAATGTCATTATGTTCTTCTAGATTCTGTTGTCTAAGCCTCAAAGCCCTGTTCTGTCTTGCAAAAAAAAAATGCAAGAATTAGAAAGTTGTAAAAGACATACTAGTACCTAAGACTTTCTCCTTGATGTAAACAGATGGTTTGTAAGACAACTGAAACGGGAAGAATCACTTCTAAGCTACATGAATCAAAGTTCTTTAAGTCCCTGTCTCCATAGCACTATAAATCATCTCATGTACCACTTGAGTTCCCCACAGGCTCCCATGGATGTATGTCCCATTTGCTGGGTGAAAGTAATATAGTTTTGCTACAGGAAATCTTATTCAAATCTGTACTCCTCCACTTAACAGTAGTATGAGGTTGGGAAAGCAACTGACTCAATGTCCCTGAGTGTTTCCACATCTGTAAATTAAAGAAAACTTTGGAGTGGTTATGAGACTGACCAGAAATAATGTGCATAATGATCAGGTAACTGTGCCTAGTCCATACAAATACTCGCATGTGGAAGCAACATCCCTCATTACTGTTGGTGCTATCTTTGTTTCTGAGGACATGTGGACTAAGAAAGCAATCCTACTGCTGCTTTAAGTCCCTATAATAATAACAGTGAAATGAGACGGCAATAGCGCATGGAACACACGACCTCTGCACTGATGGCCACATATCTGCCACTTCTATTCTGAGTGGCGCTGTCCAATGCGCCCTCCCCTAAGGTGGAGAGCTGGTATGCTGGAGTTGGCAAAGCTCCGGAATCACACTTGCCACGTAAATCAAGAAGGAAAGAAGCACTTGGTGAAAGAGAAAGACAATCTACAAACCGGTTAATCCATACTCATTGTCATCCTGTTATACCTTAAATTTCCCTCACCTCCCAGAACTTTGACTTCCCCACTTGTAAAATGAAAACAGCACCATGTCTTCCAGGGCTGTTGTGAGGGCGGACTGCGGTATGAAATCACTTGCCAAAGTACCGGCACACATGTGAAGATCGACGCACACAAGCTGGAGCTAAGAGGAGTTGCGTGGAAACCCCAAGCCTCCTCATGCCTCCTGCTCCTTTTCTCAAGAGCCGAAACGATGGCTGAGTGTTCAAGGCTCAGGGTCTGGAAGCATTTATCCCTTCAATCCTTTCCTGTCTAAACCATCCATGGCCCTGGCTCCTGGGCCCCTCACAGAGGAAATGAAAGTCCACACTGTTCTTCCACGTGAAGGCCGAGTGACTATGTCCTGGTGCTTTCTAAAGTCTACACCTCTCCCAAGCTGCACCACAACGGCCGCCGAAGTGTTCTGACGCCCACATCCTAAAACCTTTGTTTCATCTTCTGAAACAATCTGAAAAAAATAATAATTCCATGTGTACATTAGACTTCTGACACTTCCAAAAGGATGGATTTCAATGTCATACTCTTGACTTTGGAGGAAAATCTGAGGACAAAAGAGGGATCAGAATTGTGGGACGGGGAGAATGGAGATTTGAAAAAGAAATTAGGTTAAGTTTACAAGGATAAAAAGTTAAATAAGGAAACAAAAGCCCAGTTAAAGCTGCTGTGCTTGAAGTCACAAATAAAATCCAACACTTCATCGATCTCTAGAGCCCGCAAGACGGAGAAAGCTCTGAGGCGGCTCTCATGCGCTTGAACAACAGGCTAATTTTCAAGCAGGAATCAAAGTGGCGGGGCCCCCGGACAAACAGGTTAAAAGCTCAAGCATGCGCCTGGTCTCAGAGAGGTAAAAGGAATGCAGACTGCCTCCAAACACACCAGCCGTTTGTTTTTTCTGCCACCTTTCCAACGGTCATGTCTGGAGTGAGGATAAACAGTTCTGGGGGAAAAAAATGATGTGAAGTACAGACTTTAAGAAAATAAAACATTAAAAGAACATTTCTTAAAGAGTTATATGTGGGCCGGCATATACAAACACACACACACACACACACACACACGCAGGTATGCACGTGTGTAAGTCAAAGTTATCTAAACTTCTGTATGTTTTCAGGTATAAATCACAAGGGCTAAAACAAGCTTTTGAGGTGCTGCAGTTTTTTAACAAGATCAAAAATTGCTAAAAAGCCATTCCAAGAACAGGGAAGGGTACCTGAGCAACATTATAGTTTTATTTAATAAGATTAAACTGAGTGCTTTTGGTTTTTATTAACAGCATACTTTATTCCAGGTTGCTTAGAAATGTACTTGGAAAGCCCCAGGTAGAGACCTAAGAACACGAGGAGAGTGCAGGGAGAAACTCCTTTCATGGCAGCACCCCCCGCCCACTGCCAGTGCACATGCTGTCCCACTTTATCTGCACAACAAACCTAAGAGGTGAATAAATGTCCGATTCCCAGCCCACACAGCCTGCAAGTGGCAGAGCCCATTCTGCTTGCCCCAGAATCGGAGGGTTTTTCCCCATCACGAATACACTGCCTCCCAGTGAAATGCCGAAACTCAGAAGCGACCATTCCAGTATTGCTGTGAGGAGGAGTGTCCGATAGCCAGCCTCGGGACAAGAAAATACCACAGCAAGGGAAAAAGCAGCTTTCCTATGATCTCCACTTTAGCATAAACAAAAACAATAAACCTTTTGGTCCAAGAGTTAAAGCAAGAAGATGAACAATTTGCATGTGGCAGGTGATAAATATTTAATGCCCCTTGGTACAGAAGTTCTTCAAAAATGTCTTTCAGCTCTAAAGGCCTTTCTGTTAATCCACACTTCAGGGGGTGCAGCCAAGGCTGGGAGAAGATACATTTTTAATAAGGACTGTGTCAAAACAAGAGGCTCGGAATGGAGTGTAGGGCCCACAGGGGATCTCATGCTCTTGGGAGAAAGGGTCCTAATGTGAAGAAGGGAATAAAAAGTATATAATCTCTGGAATGAGGCCCTGTAAGAGCCCTGTCAGAAAAAAATATCAGAATAAATATTTTTCTCCCTCAGAGGCTGAGCTAGTCAGGTTTAAGGAATCATATTCCAGACAAAGAAGCTCAGAATGAGAGGCATGGGCTGCTTTCCCACCGCCTGTCTATGGCTTCTTGGCTGCTTCACTGGTGCAGGCAGAGCTCAGCATCACACAGTCAACACCTATGGCCCTAGCGCCACCCCTCCCTCCACCCCATTCTCCGTTTATCTCATACAGCATTGATCCCTTGCTACCATTCTTTCATTTTGTTTTTGTCTTGCCTTGGCTTTTGAACATGATGCTTTACCCAGGGGCCAGGGAAGAAACTCAGAGATTAGCAACATCAGGAAGTTGCTCCCATTGGCCAGCTGAAAGGACAATGGGAAAAGGCACAGGCGCTCAAATCCAAGAGCCAGAGTTACCCAACAGAAGCCATGGGAGCCTGCCCAGCAGCGGGGCAAGCCCCAGATTGAATGTGGCCACTGTCAGTGATGTTGCCCAAGGTAGAAGGAACAAGAAAAACTCTGGCTTCCGTCTGCCTCCTGCTCTCCTACCTCCCACTTGTGTCAAAATGTCGGAAGGCAGGGGTCCACCCCCTGGAATGCAGCACAGAGAAGGGCAAGGGCAGCAGATGGATCTGCGTGCAAATGGGCTAAAGGCCAACACAATTGCTAAGTTAAGAGATGTGCCCTATCAAAGTATGTCGTGTGACACCATAATTGCTAAATAAAGGCAAATGCAATTGAAGCAAAGAGTATATATGTCCGATACACAATAGAGAGATTGAGCTATCAAGGTGGAAAGATCAAGAAAGAGCAAGAAGAGTAGAAAAAAATACAATGCATTCTCATTATTCTGGATATTTATGTTTAATAAAGTCTAAGCAAATGCTGAACTCACGAATACTGAAACACTGTTCCTAAGGGACACACAGGGTGAAGTTCCTGAGAGCCTCCAGTTACAACTTCAGCACCTGATCAATACACAGCCTTGTTTTATGTGTGCTGATTCATTAACATTGAACTTGGGGCCAACAGCCTTTAACTAATACCCGAATGAAGCTTATCTAACAAGTGTTATTTTCTCCGTAAGGCACACTGCAGCCTTCTTACACTTAAGAAACACAGACAGCACTTTGATGGGGGTCATTTTAAACAGTGAAATCACCAACAAAAAGCACAAAAAATGAGAAAAAATGTGACATCAATAAACCACAAAAAAGAGGCCCTTGTTTACAGTATAAGAGTGGAAAGAAGAATGCAAAGGGTCATCTTGCTTGACCTCAGCTGGGTATGTGCACACTGAACAACTCAGAAAGTTTCCACCACTCTGCTCATGTCCGAGACTGTCCATGAAAGTGCCTTAGGTATTGATTTGGGGGTTACTAATAAATTTTAATGAGTGAGTTTGCAAATACAGAATCTGCAGATAATTAGAATCAACTGTACATCAGCATGCTCAAAGAAAAGGAAGTCGTCCCTGGATGGTAGGAGATGAAATTCTTTTTGTTTCATTATGTATTTTTCCTTCTTTTTTATTGTTAACTGTTGCCTGCCTACTCTACATTAAAATTCTAATTAAATGGTGATAGGATTATAAATTTAAGATGCCCCCTCAAAAAAAAAAAAAGAAAGAAAAGAAAAACTAGGAGCAAAAGCATCAAGTAAAATCATTAGCCTAGCAGGAGAACATCCAAAATAAAACCCCAGGGAGCACAGCAGGTCATCCTCACTATGCGCTGTGAGAAGCAGTCCTCAGGTGTCCCCACGCTAAATCTCCCCTACTTCTCCAGCCAAGGACCCAAGGTGGGCAAAATGGTAAAGCAGACCACGGGGCAGGCTAACAGCAGGAGAGGCATCTGAGCTACCTTCCTGCATAGATACCCAACACTCCCAGGGAACAACTGAGCCTGGATTCATGGACACACTCCTTCCCCATCCATCTCTCTCTTATGTTCATTTGATATTTACTCATGAGATGATGTCTCTCTCAGTACAATTCAGAAAATATGGCTTGAACCTCTATTATGTATAAACTGCTGCACAAGATGCCAGAAGGAATAAAACATGATTTGGTCATATATCATGTTTTACCTGTTCTGTGACTAATCAGTGTGTCTGGATCCCTAATTATACCAACTTATATTCATAAATGGCTTATATTTGTAAGATGCTTTATAAAATTCTTAGACACACATTATCCCCTGACTAATTGTCTGTGTAAATAATTAGTATCCCTCTGGCACTTACGTATTCCTCTGCTGTAGCAGGAATATAATAATATTATATTATTGGATCTATTTATTGATCTAGTTTCCCTCTGCTCTTTGAGCTAGCTTTTCGAGGACAGGCACTATCCCAGAAGGCTCTTCATAATCTTTGTGGAAATACTAAATTCAGATTAAATCCTTACAACAACATTGAAGTAGGAATTCTTTAATAATTTTTACAGATAAGAAAAGAGAGAGGATCAGAGAGGTGATTTGTCTCAGATCATGGTTACGAAGGAGCCTGGCTCCAGGCACAGTGCTCCTTCTGCCCTCCCAGAGCTGCCGACGCTGAAGCATCTCCAGGGTGCACATTACAGAAAATGACATAAGTCCAGCTGAGTTTGGAAGCACAACTTTGTTTAAAAGAAAAAAATAACATATTCATTTTTTTTACCCAGACATTGAGGAAAGTAGGGAAGAAAAGATTGCACCCTGATTCTGCTTTCTATGTTTGTGTTCCAAATAGTACGTAACAGTAAAGGATCCTTCTGCGTTTAGCATGAAGATTCAAATAAAACATGTCCACTGAGTTTATTTCAGATGTACAAACCTCTGGAGACTGAAAAAAAATACAAAACTTAATTTATGAGATTCTTCAGCTTCAAACCAGGAATAACTAAGCTGCAAATTTGAAAAGGCATCAGAATAGCACAAAAGCATAGTAATTTCGTTCTCTGTTCCTTCCTTATGCCATTAACAAGCAACTTTTAATCTTTAATCCTCATTCACTAAGCTGCTTTTACTGTCCCATCTGCTCCTCTTACGCCTCATGCCTTCAGGTTCTTATAATTAAATTCTAATTAAAGTTTAAGGCATGTAATAAAGAAAACACTTGCGGAATGCCTTTGATTCAAGAGGCCAAAATAACATTTCAGCAGTCAAAAAAGAAGAATTATATCCTTTTGCTTAACAAGCATCTTTAAAATGGAATTAAAATAGGAGAGTCTAATCTTCCATGATTTCACCAGCCACACATTTTGCAAATACATTCATCACGGTGCGTTACATTGAAGTCAGCTGAAAACATCATGGCGGGAACCTTGCCCGGCATGCATGGTGTGGAGGTTGGCTCAGTGACCATGCATAGAGCAGAACTGTCACAAGCATCTCTGTGGTACCTTGATGCACTGATGTCAGTGTGTATCTAGTATGAATCCTGAATACTAAGAGAAGAGCATTCTCACTAATCTAAGCTCTCAGCAAACTCAATCAAGCCTACCTTTCCAGCATCTCCCAGATCTCTCTCCACTTCAACTACATTAGTTCAGTCTTCCAACATCCCTGGGAATACTGCGATGCTTCCCGTCCGCCCACCTTAGTCCTCTGCTCCAGTCTACACACCACTCCCCCTGGCTGACAGCTACCTTTCTTAAGCATTATTCTCAACAGGTTGCCCCACTCTGGCTACATGTTAAAATTTGAATAATAACAATTATTGTTAATTAGCTAATTATATGTATTATAGAATTAATAATAATAGCTGATGTGCCAGACATTGTTCTAAGTGTTTTATGCTATTATTCTATTATTCAAATGCTCATAATCACCCTACGAGGCATGTTCTATTATTATTTCCAATCAGGAAACTGAGGGGCAGGAAAGTTCAGGTGTTCTCCCCAGACTTCAGAGGCATGCGGCAGTGGGGCCAGTAGCCCTGACATAAACACTGGAAACCCCAAAGGCTGCGTAAAGCACATGAGGACATCCTGATCTTCTTTCCAAATGTTCCAACACATGACCTGTGTTCTGGTTATGCCAACATGCTCACAACGCACACGGCCCAGCATGCTTATGCCTTTGCACATGTTGCCTTTTTGCCTGGTGACGCTCCTCCTCCACTGGCAGATTCTTGCTCATCCCTCATTTCCTATCTTGTAAGGCCTTTTCAGATTCCCTGGACAGAGCTCATCACTACTCCCCCTTTTGTTAATGCAGCATCTACAAACTACTAGACTTCAGTCATGGTGGTAATTGCACTGCAACTGTGACTGCCTTGGGGGAGCCTGACTTCATCTCAGAGTCCCCTAAAGGCAAGGGTCATCGCCATGTTTTGATAAATGTGTGAGGAATAAAGAAAAGGACAGTTCTCTAAATTTCTACACTGAACAAACACAGAGCATGGTCTAGTCTTACCAAAGTCAATACTAGAAAAATGTTACCCTCTGGTATGATTTAGAGAGAGAGAGAAAATAAAAAAAAAGTAACTTACTTTATAATCCCAAAGAACATTTATAAAACCCTTCCAGAAGCATCCAACTCACTGGTAACTCATTCCTTGTCCTATTTTCTTACTGTCCAAATGCATTAGTTCCTTTCTTCCATGACCCTACGATTTATGAGGAGCCCTATCCAGACCACAGCAAGGAAGCAAAACACTAGACTTGGACTCAGTCAGACAAGGCAGCCTGGACTTCATTGTGCTGCCTGCATCCCAGCTTTGCGTCTAGGGCCCCAGAGTTCCAGGGCCACCATACCCTGGCTTCCCTGACCCCTGCCCTCTGTTAGGTGAGGTCTAAACAACTGAGCATATTACCTATTACTTGATTTCCACTCCAGGGTGATGTCCACTGAGACTGCAGCCTTTATCTTGACACTGTGAGCCCCTGTGAGCCTCTTTCACGGGAGTTGGCCCCTCCCACCCCCAACCTGCCCCTATCTTGGTTCAGTTCCAAGTGGACCAGCCATTCTGAACCACAGAACTGCTACCCTCTCTAAATGTTCAGTGCCCCTCTTGCCCCCAGGTTCCTAAGCCTTGTCTCCCACTCAATGAATAAATACCAGGCACAATACTAGGTCTTTTATGTAGCTGTATATCAAATACTTCAAGAGCTTCTTGCAAAAAGATATAATTATATTAATTAATCCAATTAACAGATCTTTATCAAATGCCCATTATGTGAGAAGCAGGACAATGAAGTTAGGTGACATACCCACTGTCACACACAGCTGTTGAGTAGCAGAGGTAGGATATGAAAACAGATATTTTTATTCCCATGATATACCCTAGCTCTTGGTCCTTTGTCTCTGTCCTTTAAGAACCTAATCAGGAAGATGGCGGCGTGGTAGGATGCAGCAGATTCTACTCTCCCACAACCAGGGAAAAAAAATCTGAGTCATTTTACGTAGGTACAGAGCAAAGAGCCAACATTATCACGCCATAAATGAA
>CM052542.1:38100682-38239947 GCA_028533065.1 Trachops cirrhosus | reverse complement strand
AGGACACATGGACAAAACTAGGGGTGTTGGAAAGGGGAGGGAGGAGGGGAGGAATGGGTGGGTGGGCTGGAAAGGGAATAAAGGATAGAAACTGTACTGAATAAACTAAAATAAAAATTAAAAAAAAAAAATAAATAAAAAAAATAAAAAATAAAAAGAACCTAATCAACAAAAAAATAAGCAAGCAAAATCTAACTAGAGACATTGAAATAAAGAATGAACTGACAGTAACCAGGGGGGAGAGGGGAGAGAGGAGATGGATAATGGGGGGAAACAGGGGAAGGGCCATCAAGGAACATGTATGAAGGACACATGGACAAAGCCAAAGGAGGTAGGTTTGAGGGTGGGAGGTAGGGATGGGTGGGATGGGTGGGCTTGGCAGGGGGAAAATGGAGACAACTGTACTTGAACAACAATTAAAAAAATATTAAAAAATAAGTCAAGGAAGAAAAAATAGATGAAGATGTATTATAATAGGAAAAGTCATGCACTCAGAAATCTAACATCACTGTCGTGGTATATAAGTATACATGGCTAACCCAACCCTTCACCAGACTACAGTCCATGTTTCCATGCTCAGCCCATTCCACACTATCCACCGTTTCCTCAACATGCAGTGAGTTTTCACAATTTCATTTATGTTCCTGGCTTTGGCTATAATGTCCTATCTTCACCTGTCCACTGTAATCACCCCTGAAGATATAGCTCATTCACTCATTATTCTGTATTTATTAAATAACTGTTAGGTATCATATCCTACACTAAATCATGAAGATACGAAATTTAGCCCCTGCCCTTACAGAACTTACAGCCTAGTGACAGGTAAAGATGAGCAAATAAATTATAACACAGGTTAGTACATTGTATGGCAGGGGTAAGACAGGCTGCACAGCAGTTCAAAGGAAAGGCCTGGATCCCAGGATTGGTGCCTCATCATCAAGTTGAAACCAATCTTCTACAATTTATTGCTACTCACGTTCCTTACTATACTTACTGTTCATTCTGCAGTCATAATATTTTTCAAACTGAATTATAATTTATTATGATTATTTATCTTCATCTCTAGAATCAATTTCTTGAAGAAACTAATTTGCTTAATAGATGAATACTTAACTGAGTGACCTGCAGAACTGTAGTGGTCATAAGCCTAAGTTTTATCATTTAAATCCTGGGAAGCACTTACTAGCCACGTGACCTTAACAGGTTACTTAACATCTCAGCTTCTCAACATTGTCCACATATCTAAAATGGAAATGGGCCAGGAATATACTGAAGTTTGGCATGGCAACAGTACTCACCCAAAGTCACTATCAGTACTGTCTTTAATGTCAGTCTTTGGCATTGCTTATTTCAATGTTGGTCCTGGTGTTGATTAATGACAATGATCAGCACCACGATCTCCAGTAATACAAAGCAGTAAGGATTTGTTGTCAATATCATAATTTTCACTTCTACATATAGTTTAGAACTTTAAATCCAACTTGGGATATAAAAAATCTCTTTATGAGCTTCATATGTTAAAGATGTTAGTTAATATGTTAGCATTTATTATTATGAAAGCAATATGTATTTGATGATTTTGAAAACTGTCCTTATGTATAAAATCAATTAAAGAAATGTAAAATAATTTCATATGACAACAGATGGATATCGAGAGAGAGCAGTAGCTAGTTGACTTAACAAAGAACTATCATTTTTATGATTATAAATCCATATGAAAAGTTAAATCGTATAAAACAAAGTACTATTAAAATGAGATTACATTAGATTTAGAATCTTTATGACACTGGTTCTATAACTCATAATATAAAACAATAATAAAGAATTACAGATAATACTGGTTAGTTCCACTTATATCAAAGTCTTCCAAGGAAAAGTTCCATTAAGGAATCTCTCATAGCTTACATGAATTAAAAGCAAAATGTCCAAAAACAAGATAAATGTTCCAAAACCAGATAAAAACACACAAAGAAATAAAACTACAGGCAAATATCGTTGATGAACATAGACACTAAAATTCTCAACAGAATATTGGCAAACTGCACACAGCAATTCATTAAAAAGTTCATACACCATGATCAAGTGGAATTCATCCCAGGAATGCAAGAGTGGTACTATATTCAAAAATCAATAAACATAATACATCACATAAACATAAGAAAGACAAAAATCACATGATCATATCAATAGCTTCGGAAAATCATTTGATAAGGTACAGCACCCACTTGTGATAAAAACACTCAGCAAAATGGGACTAGAGTGAGTGAGCATACCTCAACATAGTAAAGGCCATATATGAAACCTATAGCTAACATCATACTCAACAGGCAAAAACTAAAAGCCTTCCCACTAAGATCAGGAACAAGACAAGGATTCCACTTTCACCACTTCTATTCAATATAGTATTGGAAGTCCTAGCCACAGCAATCAGACAAGAAAAAGAAATACAAGGCATCCCAACTGGAAAGGAGGAAGTAAAATTGCCGTTGTTTGCAGATGACATGATAGTGTACAGAGAAAACCCTATAGACTCCACCAAAAAACTACTCCACCTAATAAGTGAATTTGGCAAAACAGCAGGATACAAAGTCAATATTCAGAAATCGAAGGCATTTTTGTACACCAACAAAACATCAGAAACAGAAATAAGGAAAAAACTCCCATTTGCTACAGCAACAAGAAAAATGAAGTACCATATTTTGGACCATAAGACGCACCCAGGTTTTAGAGGAGGAAAATAGAAAAAAAATTTTTGAAGTAAAAAATGTGGTAAAATATTTAATAACATAAATAACATAATATTTCACCAATGTAAATGTAAACGGAACTCAACAGCATTAACAACCATTATTCCTCCCAAATTTGGGGGAGAAAGAAATGCATCTTATAGTCTGAAAAATATGGTACCTAGGAATTTACCTAACCAAGGAAGTAAAAGACCTATACTCAGAAAACTACACAACACTGAAGAAAGAAATTAAGTAAGACACAAATAAATGGAAGCATATACTGTGTTCATGGATTAGAAGAATTATCATCACCAAAATGTCCATACTACCCAAAGTAATTTATAGATTCAATGCAATCCCTATTAAAATACCAATCGTATATTTCACAGATATAGAACAAACATTTCAAAAATTTATATGGAACCATAAACAACCCCAAATAGACTCAGCAATTTTGAGAAAGAACAAAGTAGGAGGGATGACAATACCTAACATTAAACTATACTACAAGGCCACTATAATCAAAACAGTCTGGTACTGGCATAAGAACAGACACATAGATCAATGGAACAGAACAGAACAGAAAGGACAGAAATAAACCCATGTCTCTATGGTCAATTAATATTTGACAAAGGGGGCAGAAGCATAAAATGGAGTAAAAACAGCCTCTTCAACAAATGGTGTTGGGAGATCTGGACAGCTACACACAAAAAAATGAAACTCAGATACCAACTTATACCATACACAAAAATAAACTCAAGATGGATAAAAGACTTAAATACAAGTCACAACACCATAAAAGTCCTAGAGGAGAACAAAGACAGGAATATCCCAGATATTCCATGCAGCAATATTTTCACCGATATGTCCCCTAGAGCAAGAGACATAAAGGAAAGAATAAACAAATGGGACTTTATCAAAATAAAAAGCTTCTGCACAGCTAAAGAAAACATCAGCGAAATGAAAAGGGAATCAACTGTATGGGAAAATACATTTGCCAATGATACCTTGGACAAGGGTTTGATCTCCAAAATATATAAAGAACTCACAAGATTCCACTCCAGGAAGACAAACAATCCAACTAAAAAATGGGCAAAGGACTCATACAGACATGTCTCCAAGGAGGACATAAAGAGGGCCCAGGAATATATGAAGGGATACTCAGCACTGCTAGCCATCAGAGAGATGCAAATAAAACCACAATGAGATACCTCTTTAGACTGGTCAGAATGGCCATCATAAACAAATCAACAAACAATAAATGCTGGCGGGGTTGTGGAGAAAAGGGAACTGTAGTACCTTGTTGGTGGTAATGCAGACTGGTGGGAATGCAGGCACTGTTCAAAACAGTATGGAATTTCTTCAAAAATACAAAAAATGGAACTGCCTTTTGACCTGGCAAATCAACTGCTGGGATTATAGCCTAATAATCCTGAAACACCAATTCAAAATAACTTATGAACTCCAATGCTCATAGCAGCACAATTTACAACAGCCAAGTGTTGGAACCAACCTAAGTGCACACCAGTAAATGAGTGGATCAAAAAGCTATGGTACATTTACACAATGGAATTCTATGCAGCAGAAAGAAAGCAGGAGCTCCTACCCTTTGCGGCATGGATGGAACTGGAAAGCATTACACCAAGTGAAATAAGTCAGGCAGTGAAAGACAAATACCATATGACCTCACTTATAAGTGGAACCTAATCAACAAAATAAACAAGCAAGCAAAATATAACTAGAGGCATTGAAATTAAGAACAAATTGATAGTAACCAGAGGGGAGGAGGAAGAGGGATAACGAGGGAAAGAAGGAGAAAGGTCATCAAGGAACATGTATAAAGGACCCATGGACAAAGCCAAAGGGGAGTAGGATTGAGGGTGGGCGGTAAGGGTGGGTGGGGTGGGGGAAAGTGGTGGTGGGAAAATGGAGACAATTGTACTTGAACAGCAATAAAAAAAATTTGTAATTCAAAAAGAGCCCCAAAAAACAAACAAAAAAGCAAAATATCAACCTTGTGATCTCATATTTCACAAGAAAAGCTCAAAAGCGGTATATATGAATATTGATAAATGTTGATAAATCATCTCTGATACAAGTTTTTAAAAAAATACATAGAATACATAAAGTGAAATTGTTAGAGAAAATGAGGTTCCCAAAACATATTCCTGCTGCCTTTATACTATAAGAGGACAATTCCTTAAATATAACTGTGTCTCTGGAGGATGTGGCACTGATATTCAGGTGCCCAGATACATCGGGGGTGCATATTTATGACATAAAGTACAATAAGGAAGTTACTGGTGGGTGGTTACTGGTGGGTAGATGGTAGGGGTGAAGTTATGTGGCAGGGGTTTCAGGAGAATGGGCAATTGAATAAATGAAAGAAGTGGGTGCTGATACTTCATATGGAAGATCTGACTACAGAGGAGAAAAATAAAAGAGAGGCCCACAGTCCAACTTGTCAGTGTTTTCACTAAGGCAGGAAATATAGGCTAAAACATAATGGAATATATGACATCTGTACGTACTAGTCTAAAGGATTATTGTTGCTTCTGAGTGCCAAAACTGTATGCAGAACATTAGCTCCACCCTACCCACCCAAATGTATTTGATTCTCAAATGCTTGGCTTTAGCTGAGCCAGTTTCCTTAACAACTTTCAGAGTAAACAGAAAAGCAAATCACTGGGGCTGAGACACTTCCAGGTTTGAGTTCATGATTTTAAAGACTTCGATTTTCCTTACATGGCACCCAGATAGAGTATCCATCCACTTCTACACTGGATGAAAAGTACACATACACACAGATTCTGAAGTTCTCAGAAGTGCAAGAACCCACTACACTTTCTTTCATCCCCTACAGATATACACAGAGCATGGGGATCAGAAAATGGAAAATTTTATTGCATAGAAAGTTCTAAATGAAGGTAATAATATCCCAGTGCATCACGTCAAGTGCCCAATAGATGCCAAGTACTCTATGTACAATATCAAGTACTTACAAAGAGCTATTGTTATTCCTATTACAAATGTTAAAATTATGTCTTAGGAATCTAAGTAGGTAACCAACCAAGAAGAAGAACTCGAGAGAGTCAGCTTTGCCACTAATTCAGCTCTTTTACTTTGGGCAAGTTTTACAACTTCTCTAAACCTTACCTTACTCATGTAAAAAATGGGTATAATCATACCTATCTCAGAAAGTTAAAATAAGAATTAAGAGAAAAATAAAATATCTGTATAATGTACCAATAATGTCTGGCATTATAAGTTAATATTCAATACATGGCAACCACGTTGATTGATACTGTTATTGCCCAAGACTACACAACTAGTAAGTGACAGAGGGGCATTTAAAAGCACATCTGACTGATTCTAAAACCAACAGAAACAATACCATTTACTGAGAGCATACCACATGCCAGCATTACTATGTAAATATTTTACATGTATTAATACAATCCATAGTCACAGTAACCCTTTGGGATAGGTACTATCATTATCACCACTATATAGATGAAGAAATTAAAACACAAAAATGTCTCATAGATAATAGCTTTGAAAGCTTACGGGCTTCCTCACCCCCAGCTTTAGGTACTTTCAATAAGACATGATTCTCACACCGTGACCACATTCATTTATTCTTCGTAAGAATGCACCTGCATTTCAAAACCACATACAGCATCTCATCTGTATTTTGGGAACAGAGGGCATACAGAAAGGAACTCTGCTTTGAGTTCTTTAAGATGGGAACTATATAAACCTGTAGAATAAAATAAAAGTAATATTATTATTACTATTTTGCAAAGACACGAAGAAGTTGCAACGGGAAATTTATTGTTCTAATTAACCAATCCCATTTTGGTTGAATCAAATTAGATTTCTCTCTAGACTTTCTCTTTCATTCTATAAAATTTCTAGTCATCTGGGCTGCTTGAAATACACCAAGGAGTGATCCCAGAGCCCCATGTAAATGACCCTCTTAGCCAAATGCCCCCAGATGGACATAAGTGGAAAGGTCAACATGTCCTATTTTCCCATGGCAAATGGACTTTGGAAATACTTCTTTTTTTTCTTTTTATACTTTTGTAGTCAAATGATCATGATCAACAAGAATTAGATAAAATTGACTGCAGCTGGAGAAAAATGCTGACGTGAGTGGCTAAAAACATCATGTGCAGCTTGTAATAAAAGGGTACAGGACCATCGTGTAAGTTGAGGTCCCACTGTCTCAACCCTTCTATAGTCACATCTCATTAAGACCAGAAGCAGCAGCTGGTTTCCCCCTAAAACAAGTCCTAGAGGAATAAAATTAGAAGGACCCCCCTCCTTTCACTGTGCTCTTGAAAATATGGAGTCCTTGATCTGGATGGACTTTTACAGAGAGCTAACAGGGCAGACCTGAGTGCAGGTTATGCTAAAGGTCAAAGAGCTGGCAAAAACGGATGTGACTGCTGTCAAGCAAGAAGGAGCTCCCTTTGAAGTCTGAGGCTTAGATGAGCTGATTCCAGAGTGCTCTCTCTGAATGCAGCAAAGGCACGGGTTAAAAACAAAAATGCTCCCCTGTGCCCTGAGATTTCGTTAAGTAATGCCGGGTACACTGCGCTGCCCTTGCAGGCTGGCATGGCCCACCATTAAAATCTGGGTGAGAAGGAACAATCCATAAAGTAGGGCGGTGTTAGCACTTCACTGCCTACATCCTGCAAACGTCCACGGAAAACGTCCCTCAGAGTCCTTCTGCTCCCGTGTAATCTGCGCAGTGCCTGCCTTGTCCGCTATTTGTACTTACCTGTTTTCCCCCATGGCCTCCATTTTATTCTGTGGATAACCTCTGGCCAAACATGTTGCTGTGCCACCAAATACTTGAGTTGTTTCTGTGCCTGTTATCATTCAGCAGTTTCACTGTGTTGTTACCTGAACCTCCTCTGACTTTCAGTTTAGTAAATCAGACTAATATTCCACCTCATAAATCAGAAACACAACCCTATGTCCCTCGTCCCCACAGCCCCAGTAGCTGTGGAATGGAATACCAGTGGAATTAAGGGAAGTTCTTGCAGACTCAAATATCACAGAAATACAGTAATTTGTCTTTATTAATAGAAGGTCAAATACCATGTACCTCTGACAGTTGCATCAATATTTTTACAGTCCTTAGGTCCTGACTTGCAGGAATGGCCTCTTTAACACACATACACACAAAAAAACTTCAGTCTCAATCCTGACATTGTTAAATCACTTTCAGAATGCCTTTTTGAAAAGGAGATTTAAGACATAAGGCGTTCAACCTGGTGCCTGGTTTTCTCTGGAATTGGACCTCCCGGAAATCTGGTCCTTGGAATAGCACCTACTTTGGAGGACTCTGGAGCCCCTGTTGCTCTGCAAAACCTGCAATTCATTTATTAGAATGCTCTCTGGTGAAGATGCAAGTGACTAAATTTAGTGCTTACAGCTTCCCCTCAACACAGATACAACCTGCATGACTTAAATGCTCATCTTGTGCTTCAATAAATCTCACATCATCATCATGACATAAGTAATATTACCCCCATTTTACAGATGAAGGAGCTGGCTTCCAGCAAGCTTACTTTCCTAAAATCACATCTGTAAAGAGGCTGATTCAGGATTCCAGGTTCAGTTCAAGGTCAAGTGCCCATTTTCTTCTACCGTGTGGAAGTCAAGGGTCTCAAGGGGGCAAGGATATTTCTGAGAAGTATGAAAACATGAAACTCGGGCTCCCCATTCACTGCTTCTTCTACCTCCCCTTTCTCTGTTATTCCTGAATCTCTGGGCTCCTTCTTCACCCTTCAGTTAGAGGAAACGAGAGGGCAGAGCTGGATGGAGAGGGTATCATTTTTCTTTACATTCCTAGATCCTAAGCACTGCTAATCCATCAGCACTGAAAAAAAATTATCAAGCTAGAGACCCACACAAAACCTTGCAAACTCTCAGGAAGCTTACCAAAACATTCACTGAGGCTAAAGTTTAGTCCCCTACATAACACAAAAATCAAGAATAGAGAGGTGAAATATCCAAAATGTATGACTCACTTTAAGAAAAGCCAAAATTTGTCACTGAAAAGACAAGACATAGCAAATGCTAGTAAGAATGTGGAGAAAAGGGAACACTTGTACATTGTTGGTGGGAATGGAAATTTGGTGTAGACACTATGAAAACCAGTATAAAGGTTCCTTCAAAAATCAAAAGTAGAACAGCCATATAACCCAGCAATTCCAGTTCTGGGCATAGATTCAAAGAAAATGAAAACAGGATCTCGAGGAGATGCCTGCACTCCCATGTTCATTGCAGCATTATTCACAATAGCCAAGATTCGGAAACTAAGTGTCCATCTGAGGGTGACTGGATACAGAAGATGTGGTGTATACAGTATGTACACACAATGAAACAGTACTCAACCACAAGAAAGAAGGAAATCTTGCCATTTGTGACAACATGGATGGATCTCAAGGGCACTGTGTTAAGTAAGTCAGAGAAAGACAAATACTATATGATCTTACCTCTATGTGGAATTTAGAAGAACTGAACTTATACAAAGAGTGGAATGGTGATTACCAAGGGCTGGGGGTGGGGTAAATGGGGAGATCATCATCCGGTTAAATGGCACCAACTTTCAGGCATAAGATGAATACGTTTTGGGGATCCAATGTATAACACACTGATTATCGTCAACAATTCTGTATTATATACTTGAAAATTGCTAAGAGAGTAAATCTTGAATGTTCTCAACAGGGGGAAAAACTAACTATGTGACATGATGGAGGTGTTAGCTTACAATGGTAGTAATCATTTTGTAATATATAAGGTCTGTCCAGAAAAAGCCCAGCCACTGTTAATATAATGAGAATGGTTTGCTCCACGTGGATGTAACCTGGTAGCCAAGGTGAGTGGACTGAAATGTGCATGTATGAACATTAATGATCTCACTGTATTAGTCAGCGAGGGTGGTAGACGCCATTGACTGAACATGTGTACTGTGTGGCCATCACATTCAAAATGACTAGGGAGAACAATAAATTAGCATCAAATTTTGCATTAATCTTGAAGATTCCTCTGCAGAAACTATTCAGATGATTCAGAAGGCTGCAGTAATGGGCAAGTGGTGATTGGCAGCTTCAACACAACAATGCACCCGCTCATGCATCATATCTAGTGCAGTTTTTTTGGCAAAACATCAAATCACCCAGGTGACTCAGCCTCCCTACAGCCCAGACTTGGCAACCTGCAACTTCTGCCTTTTCCCAAAACTAAAATCACCTTTGAAAGGGAAGAGATTTCAGACCATTGATGAGATTCAGGAAAATACGACAGGGGAGCTGATGGTGATTGGGAAAACTGTGTGAGGTCCCAGGGGGCCTACTTTGAAGGGGACTGAGGCATCATTGTCCTGTGTACAATGTTTCCTGTATCTTGTATCTTCTTCAACAAATGTCTCTATTTTTCATATTGCATGGCTGGATACTACCTGGATAGTCCTTGTATTCGCGTATCAAATCAACACAACTTGCATCTTAAACACACAATGTTACATATCAATTATATCTCAATAAACCTGGGAAAAATTTAAAATGTATTTATTTTCTACCCTAAAAAAAGAGGAAAGAAAAAAAGCCAAATGAAGAGGTAAAATTCCAGAGAAAATAGACCAGTCTTGGGGAGCAGTTCTCAAATATTAGCACACATCAGAAACTCATAAAGGATTTGTTAAGACAGGTTATTGTGCCCCACTCCCCGAGTTCAGGAGGTGGGGGAGAGGTTAGAAAACCTAACCTCTAATTCAGGAGGTGGGGGAGAGGTTAGAAAACCTGCATTTCTAATACATTTCCAGGTGATGTTCATGCTTCTGGTCTGGGGACCACACTTTAAGAACCACTGGTTTAGGGTCAATAATTACTTAACAAATGAACTCTCTATTTTACAAAAATAGGTTCCTGTTGGATTCCCTTAACAATCAGTTAACCAACAAGTGTTGATCAAATCAGTACTAATCAGAGTCAATATACCATTGTGGTAAAAAGCCTGGATTCTACAGCCAACTGCCTGGGTACAAATACCAATTCTGTAACTATACTGTGTGGTCTTAGATAAGTTCCTTGGCTTCTTTGAACCTCAAATTTTCTTACCTGTAAACTATGCCTGATAATTACAGAACATACAACCGGGATGCTGGCAGAATGGAAGGGGCTAGAACATCTCTAGTGTTCATAATGGAGCCAGTCTATGTTAAATGCCCTGTCTTAGTGTAAACTATTAATGCTATTATTATAATACTTTCTTCTACCTCTATAACTGTTACTCTGGGCAAATCCCTGTGCCTGGAATTTGGGATAGAGCTGTGGATGACAATACAAAGTTGTGAACTCATGAAGTTACAGTCTAGCAAGGAAGACACAACCTAAATAGTTGTTTACAAAGCATTCTATGCATAAATCACAGGGTTGAACACAGGGAAACATAAAATAAAAAAAACAGGGAAACAAAGAGGCTACAAAGTCATTTCAAATTAGAGATCAATCAGGCATTAAAAAACATTTCTTACACTGGAGTATAAGCCAATGGAAAAACATGATTCTGGAACAAACTATAATGGCTTTTTAAATGTCATGGTATGAAAGGAAAAACTCTTTCCAATCAACCCCCTACATTTCTCAGGACTTAATATATGCCATGCACCCTGCACTAGGGACTGCAAAGGTGAATAAATGGTGGTTTCTTCATCCAAAGGGTTTCTAAGAAAAACATGTGCCAAGAAATAATTACAGTACAAGGAGAGAAGTGCTAGAAGAATCCCAGGAACTATGCAAAGGAAGTATCTAACTGCCCGAGGGGTCCAAAGGGCTTCACAAATTACTTGCCACTTAGGATGGTTCCTGAAGGATGAGCAATAGCGGGCGGAAAAGAGCTCATGAAGAATATTCTAGAGAGAGGGAACAGTATATGCAAAGGTAAGAAGACATAAGAAGGCCCAGGGATTGAGATGTCAGACAGCTGGATGTGGGTGTGTGATGAAGAATGACTGATGAAGACAGCTCTCCTCTCACTTCTTTAAAAATATCACCAATTTACCATATAATAAAATTTATCTGAAGCCACTTAGATGATGGTCCAAGATGGTAAGGAAATAAATGAATAAAGTGATAGTCTGGGTTTTTTAATATAAGTCTAAAGTTGTCCTTGTATTACACCTTCCAGAAGGTCGATGTTTCAATGGCAGACACTGGTAGTAAGCTCCATCTACTTGGGTCTCATATTAGTACCAACTAATAACCAAATTTATTGAATCCTCAGGATACTGTACTACGAGTTTTATACACAAGAGCTCTTTCAACCCCCATAACAAGCCCATGAGGTACCAATGAGGAAAATGAAGTGCAGAAAAGGAAGTCACTTGTTCAAGGTCACACAGTAAATCCCAGGGTAAGCATGTTACCCTAAAGGATGATCTCACACCACTCTCCAGGGAAAATCCAGGATTTGATGCTTTTCTGTGGAGGACTCTTTAAGAAAAGGAATACAAAATTATGAATGCAAAATCAGATGTAATAGGGAATATTTAAATAAGAAAAAAAGTGAAAACAAATAACCAGAGCTTTGGAGATTTAGGTCCCTTTTTTCCTGAGATCAGAAATGCCTCCACAGGAATGCTCCCTGAGCGCAGCCCCTCCCCGCCGGAACATTCTACAGCTCCCAACAACTACCAGCACACACAGGGCCCATGCACGTGAGGGGCCCTGAAGCTGCAAGCTTCATGCGTTTGCTTCATAGGAAGCCCCCCTCCACTGCTGCCTGGAAGTCTCTTAAACTTTTCCAAACTATTTCAAAAATGCCAGAACTTAAGGCCAGAGGGAGATGGTCAATTCACCTACAGGACAAAAAAGGAGGTGGAGATGAGGGCAGTGTGAAAGAAACTAGGGTTTTCATCCCTTCTTCCCTGTTGGAAAGATGGGCCACATCAAACCCAGGTTTGGATCCAACCTCTGCTCCTAAGTAGCTGTGTGATCTTGAACATGTTTCTTGACCCCTCTGAGTCTCAGTTTCCTCATCCATAAAAAACACATGCTGTAAGGATCAAATAAGGTAACATGCATTCTGCCCAGGAATGTCAGCTCCCTTCCCTCTGGATGTGTCTCTCCTGTGCTCTCTCTTTTTTCTTTCCTTTTACTTCACCCCAACTCTGACAACAGGTAGGTAGGTCCTTTCCCTATATCCCCAGCATGTCAGTGCACACCATTCTCTTAAGAATTCACAAAGCACTCCCCAGATATAAAGGTGCAAACAGACATGCTACTTGCTTCAAGACGCTCATGTCCAGTGGATAACCACATGTCAGGGAGCCCTTCTCTACCACATGAGTGAGATGCTCCCCAGGGCTGGAGCCATGCCTCATTCCAGCACAGACCCTTAGACATGGGGCAGGTCAGACCCAAATTAAAATACTAAATCCACCTCCTGCCTACCAACTCTCAGCCAGTCTCACCCTGGCCCATGCGTGAACCACGCTTAGCCCTTCTCTCAATGGGCCACAGTAATGCTGGCCCACAAGTCCTCTGCATGGCTGATCAATGAAGTCTGGTTTACAGGGCACTGGGCCCACTGTTGGCACTCACCTGTAGAACAAAAGAGAATACTGGCCTTTCCAAGGCAATTTAACAAAGGCAGATTTCTCCCCAGGGATGGCTTTTCTATAAAGGAAAACAGTATGCAGACCCCTGGTCCTCCACTGAACTACATTTAAAATAGCTCTTGTGAAGAATGAACACAGTGGCCATTTTTGCACGTATGTGTGCCAGCAGCAATGAATTGATTGTAATAGGAACAATGTGCACTTCTTCCCACTTTTGACAGAATAGATGACATTGTGTCTCGGGCTGGGGAGGGGGTTGGGGACCCAACTAAAGAAACCAAGCCTTAAGGTTTATTACATGAAATTTTGATAAAAAGCACTTCGAAGCCTCTTTCCCATCATCAAAAAACCACACTGGGCAAGATCAGAGCTTAACAGCCAACAAGAACAAAAAAAAATTCAATTCCTGAGATCATTTTCCTGAAATAGAAAACTACATATGTTTCTCAAATTTCACATCAAGCCACTGCAGAGGCCAGACTGCAGGGCTGAATTGGGCCAAAGTAAGTAAGAGAGAGGGAGAGAGAGAGAGAGAGAGAGAGAGGAGAGGAGAGGAGAGGGGGATGGGCTGGGAAAGGGAGTAAACAGAAGAAAATGAGCCCATTCCCACATCACCACATTTCTCTAGCACAATCTAAACTTACAAACACCCCCAGTTTCACAGAACTTGTAGTTAGGGTTGCTTATCGGGCAGCCTTTACTTTGTCAAATTAAGACACATTGCCTTGGATTAGCAAGACTCCTTAAATTCAAAATGACTTCATGGTTGGCGCAGAGTTCGGTGTCTCTAGGGCCAGCCGCCAGGAACACATCCACTGCACAGCCTCCCTCCCCTCTCCATACTGACCTGCCTGACTTTTCCATAGAGACGGCAGAGCAAAATCCCAAGCAGACAGGCTGTCAGTGTTAATTAAAAGTCCAAACACTTCTTTAGAAACTATCTCCAGCTCAATATTTATACAGAATCTAAGACTCTAACAGGCAGGACTGGAGAGGGGAGCGGGAGGTTGAGGGCGGAAATAAGTTTGAATGGCATTTGGAACTCATTAATTTTTAAAAGACAGGCTGCCACCCTATATAGACCCAGAGAGGTTCAAAATGTAACGAAACCAGGAAGATGAATGAGCTGAAGACTGTTTGGAAAGGCTGAGGAGAGTACTCAGCTTTTGAAAAGAACAATATCTAGACAATAATGAAGGCTGACATTTTTTATTGGTGAATGCGGTTTTGGGCACATTTTAACGACACAGGTTGACAATTTTTTGTATTTGACAAAAGGAAAGGCAATCTTCTAAATGACTTGGGAACAAAGGGCTCTCTTACTGCAATTTCTTAATAACATTTAAGAATTCTCTTCAAAGGCCCTTGACACTAGTTTAGAAAGAGGAAGAAAGAAAAATGAAGAAAACAAGGGAAAAAAAGGTGTGTTTTTAAAAAAGTAAATAGAAGAAGAGCAGAATAAAAGAAGAAAAGGGTATGGCATTTCAACACTAAATTACATACCACCAAAGGGTGGAATTGTAATGTTAGACTTTAGCAATACTTTTTCAAAGGAATGAGTTTTAAGAAAGAATCCAAAAGGAGACTTTGGTCAACCCACCTACATCTGACTGACTCAAAACTTGAGTCCTGGGAGGGGCAAAAGGATCACCTAATCCAACCACCAAATTCTACAAATGAGGAAACCGAGAGCCCAGGGCCAAGGGTTACCTGCTTGGACCAAGACACATCTTCCAAGTTTCAAACCATGCCAGCTCACACATCTGAACTCCACCCCCTCCTAGCCCTTACAGTAGTATCATGGGCTCCAAGACTGATTACTGACACCTTTAAGCACACTGGCTGAAACTTGGAGGCTACCCATAATCACCCAGGTATAACATATTCAGAAACCCCACCAAGTTCACCACAGCTTTACCAACACAGTCAGCCAACCTGGATAGGAAACCAATTTGAGACTCCACGAAGACTAAGGGAGGCCTTCTCAGGTCAGAGAAAGAACCTCCAAACAATGTAGGGATGTCCTCCTTAGAATCTAACTCCCTACTCTACCCACTCCTACTCTACCTATTAGTTCCATCCTTAGAGTGAACCCTGTCTGGGATTCAGTTATGGTACCCAGAAGACGAGATTTCCCTAACTTTCTTTTAGCACTTTTACAGTTTCAAAATATTTTTGGCAGACAATATACCATCACACCGTAAATAAGGAATCATATTTAGAGATCATTCCACTTTGCCATACTGAAGAACAAGTGGGATTGAATTCTAGAAGTGATTCAAGGTCTCAGAGAAAATCAAGTAAAGGAAAAGCTATATTGCTGCTCCGTTGGAAACTCAGTCATACTATCATCTTTCAGGCATACACAATTCATGTCTAGATGTACATAGCAGAGACCAAAAAAAGATCTCTGCTGTGTACAGAGATCACCTTAAAATTACAGAAAGCGAGCAAATTCAGACCAGTGATTCTTAACGAAGGGTATACATCATAACCACCCGAGGACACGCATTTTTACCCCCCACTTTGTCATGAAGGACAGAGATGGGGGTTTTTCTTAACCTTTTCTATCCAGATTTGCTTTACTGTTAAAAAGTGAAAGAAGAAACCTCAACGTTCCCCAGAGTTTGCCTCAATGCAGCAGATAAAGAGGGAGAGTCCATGATCTGACAGCTAGGCTTTAGTGCAGGGCAGCAGGATGACTCCCAGTCACGGAGAATCTGTGCCTTGATTCTGATGCCTCTCATGGGCATGGATGAGAAGCCAGGGCCTTAATGCCTCATTCCCCACCTGCCCCCTGACTGGTCCAGTGTATTCCATTTTCTCCTGCCCCCCAGACTTATAATTTCTGAGTCCTGACAGGTCTGTGCTCTCCTGGCACCTGCTCCTTTCTTCACACCCACAATAGCTTTAAGGCCTTTGGTGACATTCTCACTCCATGATTCTCTGAACCCTGATGATCCCCAGGAAGTCAAGACAAAACCCCAAACAAGGGAGAATGGTTGTCAATCACGTTATTTGGTTTCTGAATGGCCTGTCTTTCACAGCCCACTCACAAGCTGTTTCACAAAATGTAGATTCACCTTAAAATCTAAAAATTACAAAAAAAATACTGAAGGAAAAGGTCAATGGAAGTAGAGCTTCCTGTACACTACTATGTAGCAAAAACCAGTTAGGGGTTTCAGCCATGGTGCTTCATATTCCCCATAGTGCAAACCCACATAGTTTTTGCCCTCCTTCAACCACAACAAGAAATTGGGAGTAAGAGGAACAGAATGACTTGCCCAAATTCACCCAGGCAATAAATGGACCAACAAAACTTTGAGCTAAAAACTAGCAATAGCCCTTATATGGATTTGAATAGTTAAATAAATGTGTAGATAGTTACTGCTAGATTAGAAGGAGGATACCTTCTAGGTGATCTATCAATACATGTACACATGCAAGGAATAAGTGAATGACTGAGTGAATGAATGACAGAAATTGTGAGCTACAGTTGCTTCAAACTATATACCACCTCCCCTATAACCTGCCCACTCCTCCCTGTCACTGTCATAGACAGATAATAAATTAGTTTCTGGGATATCAGTGAATATAATTTACTGAGAAATTTTTTGACCTGCCCGTATTAATTCTCCCTTTGTTCTTTAGCAATAAGAGCAACCCAATTGTATTCAGATGGCAACATATCCAGCTTAAAAGCATATTTTACCCAATTTCCATTCCAGTGAGGTAGGACCATAAACCTAAATGCTGGCCAATGACATGCAAGTAGAAGCATTTTGCAGGTCCTCTTAGAAGGCTGTTTAAAGAAGGCGGACTCAGGTGCATGGGACATTCTTTTTTTTGCACTTCCCACCTTCCTTCTTCCTGCACCATGAAAAGTGGACTTGATAACAGACTCCTGCAACCATCCTGGACCATGAAGTAAACTTGAGAATGGAAGTCAGGGTTACAGATAGTGAAATAAAAATGTCAAAAGAACTAGTGTCCTTGATGACTTCATGGGACCATCAGAGTAGCCTTAGACTCCATATATCTAGTATGTGCAGAGAAAGTGAACCCTGACAAGATTAAGCTTCTATTACTCTGCATTTTCTATTATTTCAATTATTCATCAGTGAAGACACAAAGAACATATTTCTTCTATACAGAGTGTAAGCACTCTTTTTTTCCCAAAAAATAACGGTAAAGGATACCTAATATTTATAAGCTTCTCAGCCCTATTAAATGTACTAAAAAACCAAGCAGATGGGAGAAGATAACAATATCATTCTTCCTAGAACTATTTTGCATCATTGTTCTGAGAAATCATCCTTCAGTACAACTATAAAACAATGCAACTCAAATAACTTTAACATAAAATACATTAGGAATAACTAGTTTTCCCCCAGAACTCTCTGACTCCCACTTTGATCCCCACTACTGATCCCCACTACATTCTAAGATTCCTCAGAATGCCTGATCAAGTTTCAACCAAGGTCTGGCCAAAAAGTATTACCTTTGTAATGATCTAAAGCTGATGAATTTTATTTTCATTCACCAGATTTCTAACATCAAAATATCAAGTCTTAAACAACACTGACAGTCTACTTTACAACTACAAGGATGGCTGTAATTTTTTTTAAAGTAAGAGAAAATAAGTGCTGGCGAGGATGTGGGGGAAATGGAACCTTCATACATTGCTGGTGGGACTGTAAAATTACACAGCCACTGTGGAAAAGTTTGGTGGTTCCTCAGAATGCCAAACATAGAACTGCCATATGACTGAGCAATTCTACTCCTAGACATAGATCTAAGAGACCCGGCAGCAGAGATGATTCAAACAAATACTTATAAAACAATGTTCATTGCAGCATCATTCACAAAAGCCAAAAGGAAAAAACAACCCAAGTATCCATCATGAGTCCAACAACAGAAGAATGGAAAAGCAAAATGCAGCATGTGAATACAGCGGCATATCGCTCGGCCACAAAACGGAAGGCAACAGTGACAGATGCAACAACACCGATGAATCTTGAAAATATTATGCTAAGTCAAATAAACCAGACATCAAAGAACAAATACTATATAACTCTATGTATGTGAAGTATCTAAAATAGGCAAATTCATAGAGTAAACTATATAACAATGTTAATAAATATTTTAGATTAGAGGTTCACAGGGGCTAGGGGAAGGGAGGAATCAGGAAGTATTACTTAATGGTTATAGAGTTTCTGTATGGGGTTAAGAATAAGTTTTAGAGATAGTGGTAATGGCTGTTCAATACCATAAATGTATTGGGTTGACCAAAAAGTCTGTAAAATAAGACACAATTTTCATTTTCACCAATAACTTTATTGATTTGGATATTTTGAATATGTTGGCTATCTCCCATGTGGTATAATGTTGACTGTTGTCAACTAATGTCTTGATTTGATTGCTATCAACTTCAACTGGTCTACTTGACCATGGAGCATCATCCAGCAAGAAATCTCCAACATGAAACTTCGCAAACCACTTTTGACACATTTGATCAGTCACAGACCCTTCTCCATACACTGCATGAATCTTTTTTTGCATTTCAGTTGTGTTTTAACCTTTCTTGAAATAATAAAGCATAATATGCCAAAAATGTCACTTATTTTCTTCCATCTCAATACTAAAATGGCTACACAAAAAATGAAGTTTAGGTATGTGTTAGGTATGTGTTTAACTTCATTTGTTTCAAATGAAGTTAAAGACAACTAAGTGCTACTAGAGCCATTGCACAGAAAAAAACAAATGAACTTTTTAGCCAATCCAATAATTAATGTCACTGAATTGTATATTTAACAATGGTTAAAATGGAAAATTTTATGCTACATATATATTACAATTTATAAAAATTAATAATGCAATATATCAAAACCATTAAACTGTATACCTTAAATGGGTAAATTGTACAATATGTGAATTATATCTCAATAAAGCTGCTTTTTAAAAAAAATCAAGTCTTATCTCAGATATGCACCTGAGAAAGGCAATCAAGAGGCCAAGCACTGAGGAAGCATGTGGACTACAGACATGTCACCAGAGGCAGGTATTAGAGTGGAAGCATCTTCGTTTTCTTCCCATGCTAGTACCTCAGCCCATGGAGGATCAGACTGCCACCCACTTGCTCTCTCCACTCAGAGGAAGTATCGCTGACTTTGCACCTCTTCCTCTTGCTTGATTTTCTCCAAGGAGGTAAGGGAAATTCATCTGATCATTGAGAGACTGGAATATGTTGAGCCACATTGTAAGGATCACTGTGTAAAAGATAACAATGCCTGTAACAACATCAAGCCCACCCCCTCACTTCCTGTGTTTGGGAAGAAGCAACCAACATTAACATGCCGTGGCTTCAGACAGGCACACCTGTCTGAGCAGGGTCTGCAGTCCTGTGGCTGACTCAGCTACTGCACTGGAGATCTGGTTGACATCTCTGGACTTCTTTCCCCTATACATGTACGCACATACCTAAACATGCTGGGGTTGCCTCACTTCTGAGCTATATTACCCACCCAATATACCAGAAGTCCTATAAAGTAGAGGTTAAAAATATTTTCTAAAATAATGAGGTAGTTTTCATTTTTCATTTAGCTAATATGCTTTGTATGTAGTCTCCATCAGCCAGGACCCCAATGGCTAGGAAAAGTGAGTGGCACTTTAAACCCTTAACAAGAGCGGTATCTGTTGGGAGTTTAAATAATGAGGATTAATATTAATTGCCCTAAGTGTGATAATGGCACTCTAGCTATATAGGAGAATGGCATACACTTGGGTGATCGATCATATTGCAAAATTTAAGAAGGAAGTATGTAATGTCTGCAATTCATTTACAAATGGTTCAGCAAATAAACACATATGCATGTCAGGGATAGATAGGCCACTTGAGAGCACAAATATAATGTCAATAATTAATAAATGTAGGTAAAAGATATAGTGTTCAATATACCATTCTATCAATTGTAGATTTGTAAATCTATCATTCTGTAGATTTAAAATTTTTTTAAAACACCTGGGGAAAATACTAAAACAACAACAAAAAAATGAGATCTCACCAGTATTTAAGCAAACCAATAAAAATATTAGTAATTAACATAACTAAGTAGTTGACATATGTAATACTAATTGACATAATTAGTAATTGACACTGACAAAATATGTGGTTGATGAATAAAAGAAAAACTTCATTTAATAATCAAAAAAAGGAAATTAAAATAAGATACATTTTAAGACCAAAAACTTGGCAAAATTGAAATATACACTTACATAGGATAGAACATTATATAGGTATCAAAAATATATTTTCATAAAATATTTATTGAGATGGAAAAAACAATCATACATTAAGTAAAAAAATAAGTTGTACAAATTTACAACGAAAGATGAGAAACAGTAGAAAAAGAGTCTAAATCATGATGCTTATTTTTGAAATGCTAGAGATTATATTTGGAAAATGACTATAAACCTGGATTTATAATCTGATCATAATCTTCTCCTGACATGTCAGCAAATAACCACTAGAAAAATAATAATAAAATAATATCCCTTATAAACCCAAAACAGAGAGAGCCATGCAAATAAGGAAAACAACTACTATTTTAAAAGGGAGTACAGTTTCCAAAACCAATAAATTCATCTCTTTAACATAGAAGACAGAATACTGACAAGTTACACATAATTGTTCACTACAGTGGAGAAAAGAAGGGAAAATAAATATATCATATAAAGAAATATGAGGAAAAATAAAACTGAGATTGTAGAAATTCAGCCCTGTTTTCCCATATGCCATAAAAACGTCTCAGAAATTCTAACATGTAACTTCTAAAGAAAACTTACCAAAGTGTCTCTTGTACATAAGGAACTTGGTCATCAATTTCTTTTAGTCCAAAGCAATAAAGATAAATGATTTGAAAACAGTAAAATCTCTCATACAGAATAATTCAAAATAATGTACATAGATATTCTGTCCCCAAGTAGGTGAAACATAACTCCCTACTCTGTAAGTGTGGGCTGTGCAGAATAACTTCCTTCCAAAGAGTAGTATGCAGATGGGGAAGAAGAGTAACTTTACAGAGGAGACACCTGACCAGTACCTCAGCCAAGTAATCAAGGTCAACATCAACAAGTCATATGAATAGCATAGACCTTTGATGTGATATAATGAGAATGATACTCATCAGAGAATGGTTTTCCTCCCAAAAAACATGCTACCTAAGTCTTATCATGAGAAAAACATCAGCTAAATTCCCAGAGGCACATGCTACAACATTCATGACCAGTACTCCTCAAAACTGTCAAGGACACCAAAAACAAAGAAAGCCGAGAAATTGCCACAGCTGAGCAGACATGACTAAAGTATATGGTATCCTGGGTAGACTCCTGAAGCAGAAAAAGGCATTAAGAGAAAACTAAAGAAATGTGAATAAAATATAGAATTTAGTTAATGATAACATAGCAATATTTGTTCATCAATTGTGACAAATGTACCACGCTAAATTAAGATGTTAATAATAGGGGAAATTGAGTAGTGGGTATATGGAAACTCTCTTGTACTGCCTTCATACTTTCTCTGTAAATCTAAAACAGTTTTAAAACAAAAAAGACTACTTGAAATTATAACTGAATTTAATAGGACACATTTTTAAATAATTTATAGAATGTCATCAAACCTTGGTAATCTACATGAAATTCCTCTCAGGCCCCAGTGTTAGAAAAAGTTCTCTTTCTCCTGAACAGCCATCAGGTTCTTATCTGTTCACTCAGTTCATCCTAATTAGGTTCTAATCCTTGCTTTGGCCCCTGGGAAGCCTGGAGACAAACCTATTAGGAATTATGAATAACACAACAGTTTCTATGAAGCTCTTGGCATCATCTTAGTTACTCTTTCAGTATTTTCACTCCACTGTGATTTTTAAAAAAAATTATCACTGTTTTTATCTTATTACTAGGCACTTCAAATTTCCTTAGAGCCAGGATTTATGTTTTTGTCTGATTATACAAAATTTTATTATTCAAATTTCTGGCTTCCCATTTCTCATGTTACCAAAATTCTGGACAGTTTCCCACTCAACAGCTAGAAGATGGATAATTACTAAAACATTCAACTTCAGTTCTTGAACTGCAAAATGGTAACACTACCACCTGCTTTAACCGATGGTTTCCAGGGCAAGTGTGTTCACATTTCATAATAGCCTACTACAGATAAAGAAAATGCACACAATAAATGATAATTACCATTATTAACAAAAATAGCAATAATTATTTTTAATATAAAAAGAATGGAGCTAAATTACAAATTAATCATAAGCCAGGTGGTGATTTTCTCAGTGATTCAGATAAACAAGAGTGGCTGCCATATTTTGAAAGATGAGAATAATAATTAAAGGGAGGTGAGGGGAGAAAAACAGATAAGAAAAGGAGGGGGACTCCTTACCTACTGTCACTGCCAAAAACAAGTCTGAAAGCTTTAAGACAAGGTGAAATCCAATTACTTTTCAGCCTTAACTCCACTAGAATAATAAAAAACACCCTCTTCTAGCCTCTTTGGCACTCATTTTCTCAAAGCCTCCCAAAACAATCATAATAAGAGCCAAATAAACACCAAACCTGAATCTCTCCTTGGCCTAGAGGATGCCAAGTTCATGTTCTACTGCCCAGAGTTTTCTTGTTTTTGTTTTTTTGGGTTTTTTTTACCATTGGCACATTTAATTTCAGACCCTCTTTCATCTTCCTTATTCTTAAAGAAAGGACAATGAAGATTTTCATTAAAAGAACAATGCATTCTTTAAATACTATGTGCTACATCTTTTATTCATAGTATCGCTAAAACGCTCAATAACCCCAAATGAATGTCCAGAAGACCAGAGGCTCAGGGAAGGGGCAGGGACTGGGGGAGCCAGTAATCTGCTCCAGACTCCTGCCCACAAGACACAGCAAAGACACTAAACCCAGGTCAGTCTGACTACAAGGGTTTCCCTCTTTCCACTATGCCAGAAACTTAATGCAAAGACTCCTGCCAAAATTGACAGAAAAGGGGAACAAAATAAAATAGCTAATTCCTTCCAAAAATTTCTCAGCACTGCATTGGAAGTTTTCTTGCTACTTCACTCAGTCTGTACACTAAACCCATGGAGTGGGTGTTGCCATTATCCAATTATACAACCAAGAAAGTTCAGAGGGTTACTGGTTTCACCCTCATCACACAGGCTGAAACTGAGAAGGGAGAAAGAATTGGAGGCTAAGAAAACAACAGGGGAGAGAGACAGATGTAAGAGTTAGGTGTGCCAGGGAGAGGGCAACCACCTTTGCAAGAAGAACTCGGTGCCTGGCATCCAAGGTCTCTAGAAGACAAGGAACCAGGAAGGGAGGTTTTTGAGGTACTTGCAAGTACGCAAGTACAGGGCAAGAGGCGCAAAGAGGCGGATTGCAAATTTGTACTAATAAAAATAGAATGAGTCATGAGTGTCAAAGCCAATTTTAAAAAATGGCAGTGATGACTGGACAACCAATAAATCATTTCTGCGCATTAAACTTTATGCTTCCTCGGGGTCTGAGACTGTCACAAGCAGCACTGGAGGCTCCCCAGCATGCTCTGATAGGTCAACAGAAGCTCTCCATTTTTAAATTCACCAAATTCATTAAACCTTCTAAAATCCTTCCAATCGCCGAAAGGGACTAGAAGTCCCATATTACTTTCATGTATATTCTGTTAGGCAACATTGTCCAAAACTACCACCACCTGGAGCACTTGTTAAACATAAAATTCCCAGGTACCCCATGGAGATTCTGATTCCATAATCTCAAAATTGAAAGCTCTGCGTAGCTGTGCTTTGAATAAATGATTCAACTAATTCCTATAATCAGGATAGTTTAGAAAAATTGGCTTAATAGGACTCTCTGAACAAGCTTACAAAATAGGCATCATGATCCCCATTTTACAGATAAAGAGATATTCAAAGAAGTAAAAAATGTTCCCAAAATCATACAACTCTTGTGTGTCAGAACCGAGGACAGGAAGTCACACTGTGACTGCAGGGTGGGTATGCATGCCACCGCATTTAAATCTATCTGACTTCACATGGCATGAGACACCAGGAAATGGGGGTGTCGACTATCCAGTACCATCAGAAAGAAACAGGGAGCCCTGAGAACCCTGGGTTCGATAACATACACCGCCCAAAAACAGAAAACAGAAGGAAAGCAAGGTCTTCCTCCGTCTGTAGTAAATTGAGTCCTCAAGGTTTGCAGGCCAATGCGGTGTTGCCGATACTCACACTGTCACTGCTGCTTTGACTAAACAGGTCCATTTGGCTAAAATAATTAAAACATTTCTTTCACTACTACACAAAGGTTAAAAAAAAAAACCATACGTACAGAAGGTCCTTCCAGAAATAACTTCAGACGATTAATTTCACACCAAAAAAGGAATGTCCAAGATGAGATTTTCACCCACACCCTGGCCTCCCCATTGGTGATAACAACGTAACAGTGACTAATTGTACCTTCTGGGGTCAAGTTCAGACCACTCCTCCAGCGCTTTCTCCCCCAGAGAGGGGTGAGTACCTGAAGTTTACTGAAGCCATTTGTATATGTATGTGGCTCCCCACTACCCTGAGACCCCAGACTAATAATCATTTCATTGGTAGGAAGGGAGGATAATCCACATGAAAAATGATGTGATTGTGAAACGCGTCTTCTTCTATCTCCTTTCTGAAAGCCCCTGCTGCTGAACTACCACATTCTTATCAACTCTATAAGACAAAGTCCAAACCAAACAAAATGAGATAGATAGAGCACAGGGAGAATGGTGCTCCTATCTGCAGCTTCCCTTGAGTTTAAATAAAAAGGAAAATGGGGAAGATTTCGTCCTTTCTGAATGAGCTGACTTTAAGATATAACACCTCCCTTGGCACACATATATATATCGATACAGGTTTATCTGTCCTCTGGGAACTGATCCACTTCCTCACAGATTTGTTCACTACAGATTCTAACTCACTTTCAAGATGAGAAGACCCCTCCCCACCCTGTTGCTACCCCCTGTGCATCCTCTGAAATCTGAGATCAGAATGACAACTGATGTGCATAGTTTGAGATTTCATGTCAAGCCTTCCCACTTATATATATCTCCACACACACAGCCACTCTTAATTACAGCAGCCACAACTTCACATTCATTATTTTTTAAATTGTCTCAGCCATGTAGCATATAATTATGTATAACATTCATAATTTATTTAAAAATATTGTTGACTTCCAATGTATAAACCTCTACATTCTGCAATGATTCAGGTACATTAATATACAAGGTTCATAACACACCCATCCAGCTTCCTTAAAAAACATGCATATCTCTTATGGGTGAAGAAGCTGAAGGGATTAAGAAGTACAAATTGGCAGTTACAAAAATAGACAAAGGGATGTAAAGTACAGCATAGGAAATATAGTCAATAACGTTAGAATAACTATGCATGGCGACAGATGGGTATTAGACTTATCGGGATGATCACTTCATAGGTTATATAAATGTCTAACCACTATGTTATACACATAAAACTAATATAACATTGTATGTCAACTGTAGTTGAAAAATAAAATTCTTTTTAAAAAAACATATTTCTTGCCTTAATTTTAGGTACCAATAAATATATTTTCCTTTTATTCATTATGTAAAAAGTGCCTTTGGAAAAACAGTCACACATCATGATGGACTGTCCATGTCTCTTTCAAATGCGTCCAATTTCAATGAATGGTCTTCACCTTGGATACCACATTCTGGGCCTCACAGGAACAATGGCACTTGGGCATGTGCAATGAAGGTGGAAGATGGATTCAAGATGTTTCAAGTATGCAAAATCGCATGCAGATGTACAAACAGTGCGTCCAGTCAAAGCGAGTTAAGAAAGTAATACATATACAGATACCCGAGAATGGATGGACGCAAATAAAATCGAACTTGTAATTAACATACCGTGCTGTGACACCTGTTGCCTTCCACGATAAGAAGTCTGGGAGATCAAAGAAATGCCCCGCCTTATCCCAGCAAGTCTCTCTCAAGCTCTGCCAAATTAAATATATATTAGAATCAATTATGGTCTGTTTTCTCTACCCCTCTCCTCTTTCAATAATGTCCCAAACTTTTCAAAACAAAAGTATAGCCAATGCCCGATAAAACATCTGTTCAGGGGTTTAGAGAGGGGATGATGTAAAAGTGGTACCTATATAGGAAAGAAATATTGGCAATTATCGATCCTTGCAAAAATGACCATAATTTCCCTTTTTTCTCCCTTTGCCAACCTGGAGGGGTACGAAGCACACTCTGGGAAGGTATGCAATCCATCTTCCCAGCGAAGGGCCAGAGGATAAGCTTCAAGACATATAAGATTTCAAAGCTGAACAGCTATAAGCTGGGGGGGGAAACGCACTAAGAAATTAATGTATGAAACGGAACATGCCCTGACCGTGTAAAATTCTCCCCACACCAATGGGTTCCAAAGGCAATAGGAAATATGATTCCTGCCCTCAAAGAACTTCCAATCTAAGCCAAGGAGAATGGCACATAATCAAGTCATTACTATAAGTTTTTAAAACATTTGTTGCTTCCACACTGGCGAAGTGGTCAGAGCTTTTCCTGCCACTGAGCTTTTTTTCCCTCTGCAGATCCTACCTGGAACATTCATTCCTCACCCTCCCCCCTGGTCCCTCCCAGGGTCCACATTGCCCTGCCCTCTTTGGTTAACCCTATCCATCCTCCCCTGGGCTGGCCTTCCAGGATATGCTACTCAGGTTAGATCTGGCTGTCACACAATGTGGTGAATGTCTTTCTTTCCTGCTGGATAGTAAGCTCTATGAGGTCAAGAACCTTGTCAGTTTATGCACCATGATATCCCACGGCTGACCCTCTCCTCCCCCTACACAGGGCTGGACCCTTAGTTGTAAGGTAGAAACTACATGACTCCATTCCCTTCACTGGACCAGAATGGACATATGACCTGAGCCAATCAGATCTCTTCTAGGAATTTAGAATCAGGATGCCAGTGGAGTCATTTAACTTCTGCCTATGAATGAAACTGGAGGTGAGATAAACTTGGAAACTGTCAAGTGGCTGTTTTCTATGCCCGGAGAAGCAGAACTTCATAAAAAGAAGAAAGAGTAAAGCAGACAAGAAGAGATAACAAAAAAGGTTTCCTACTGCCCAGGCAACTGTCCATGTCTTGGTTTCAATTATCCCCTCCCCAGGAGGCTGGAATGACAAGGAATGTGTCATAAACAAGAGGGTATCTTTGGGACACCACGGGTAACTATTCAGAAGTTCAGAAGAGACATGTTCCAGTGCCTGCCTGAGGGTGACACACAGCAGGCACTCAATAAATGTTGCTGAACAACCAAACTGCTCTGTGTCACCTTCTAATCTCTCGTGTGAGGAGGGCTTCCACATGCGCTATGTCCTTATAGCAGTACAAAAGTCCTGAGTGTTACTACATCTAATCCACAGACATACAACTGGACTTGATCAGCATTTGCCCTCAAATTCTATGAGTTCTTCCTATTTCCTCCTTCCCTATCACAACTATATGAACACAGACATCTATGCATAGCAGAGAAACTAAGTATTATATCAAAAGGGTTCTGATGTAAACCATTCATTTCTATTCTTGTTGTTTAAATTCCTAAGCATTTGGATGAGAACTTATATCTAGAAAGGGCTTAACTTCTCTTTGAACACCCATACGTTTTAATGTTAAACAAAGCAAAACTTAAAGTTGACTAAATATGCTCAACATAGCTATGAACCAGTACCATCTTTACACAGTAAAGGGTCACAATAAAAAAATGGCAGCCATTGAAACTAGTCTGTGAGTCAAACTAGTGACACTAATAGTATGCCTTCTGGATAATCCAAAAAATCACTTTCCATGTGCTTTGTGATTTCAGTGATTGGTTCTCAGGGGGAAAAAGAAAGTGGTGCCTCCTCCTAAGGGCTCCAGAAACCCAACATCAGGCACCAGAAATGAACCACTAAAACCAGTGCAGCAACACCAGCGCTTCAAGCCACAGCTGAACAAGCCTCCTAAACTCAGAAAACAACTGCTTCTGTTAGATGAGAGTCATTAAAGACTTTGCACAATGAGAGCTTTCAGCATGTGGCCACAGCCACCGTGGACCATGGCACCCAAGCAGAACGTCTCAAAGAGAATTTCAGATCTCTTGCCAAAAAGACACACACTGAGGTAGGAGGCACAAGGCAGCCAGGAGCATCATTTCTCCTTGAGACCACAACAGCTTCATTGATCAAAGCCAGGGACCTCAGTTCAATCTCTCCACAAGCTGAGAAACCAGAAATAACATCGTATTAGAAGTATGAGGTATGCTCCAGAATGCATGTTGTCTAGGAGAAGACAGCAATAGTCTCTGCTTTCTCAACAAAAGCAGGCTAGAGGTTAGCCAGCAAAGGGAAGGGAGACAGGATGAGAAGGAATGTCTCCAGAAGCTTGATCCCCTTGCTTCAAGAGGCGGACTGACAGACTACCTATGAGGATCCCATGACGTTCTCATGTTGCGATACCTAATTCACAAGTGCTTTGTCACCAATGACAGACTTGTCAAGGATACATTAGCCCCCATGGACAAATTTTTAATCTAGTTCTGTGGGGAAAATCTCCCCATCTCTCCCCTTCCCCAGACAGTTCAGTCCCAGCCAATTGCCTCAATCTTACTGAATTAATTCTATCCTTGTGACCTTTGGGCCTACATCAAGCCACAGTGACAGCCCTCTTACATTCCTCCACAGCTTATACCAGTGCTCCCATGTGCCACCTCTCATCCGATTCTCGGAGCGGTTCAGAGGTGTGTAGGCAATATACAATAGTCAAATACGGAGGATATAGAAACTGTGGTTTGGATGACAAGAACTTAGCCCAATGTCACATGGGATTGACAGCTCCAAAGTGAGTGTTCGTTCCTCCCCCTACACCACAGACACCACCACCATGAAGCCCCCAAATCTGTCAGAGTGGAGGGTTTTGGCCATTGGAAGGGTCAGAAAGGGAGCTGTTGCCATTCTTTACAGAAGAAAAACAAAACAAAGATGAAAACAAATTTTTTTTGTAAAAAAAAGAATAAGAAAAGAAAAACCCTTTCCAAACACATTTTTACAAATATATATTTTTTAATTTCAGAGATTTCACTTTCAATCCTGGGAAACTCACTCAACTTCTCTGTACCTAATAACGGCCTCCCTGCACAAACAGCGGACGGGTTGGAGGGAGCACAGAGCAAGTCCACACACATGCCACTATAGTTGTACCTCATTATACTTAGCTCAATCCAGTTTAAACTAGGAGATCTCTGTGCCGAATGGGTTAAGTCTATACCCCAGTTACCAAGCAACTAACAAAAATGAGTCTTTTGAAGAAAAAAAGGCATCAGCCATGATTTGGGGTGTGTGACTTGGCAATAAGACTTCTGCATTCCAATAAAAATCCTTTGAGCAAGCAATCCCCCAGGCTTGAAAGCAACCAAAGGAACTCTTTACTTTTTTTAAAAAAATCATGTATTACTTCATAAAACTACAGCATTTCTTAGGAGGAGGCACTACTCAAAGGGCACACAGCTGCAGGTCTCAGCAGAGGGTGGAGGCAGAACAGCAGATCCAAGACTCAAGGCCAGGCAGCAGCCACCCGAGCCTCAGGGCAGGGACAGCGGCTTTCTCCCCTCCCTTCTCACTGTGGTGCCTCACTGAGGCAGTAAGGTCTCCCTTGGCTTCTAGACTCTAAGGGAATTTATGTGAAAAATGAAGCAAATTCTGCAATGCATGTTGGGAGACACCAGGGTCAAGGGGCAGTAAAAGAGAAAGCAGGGATGACCAGTTCCAAAAGGGTCATCCATGTATTTTGTTATTAATTGTAAAGAGATTCTATCTGGAATATCCTCTGTGGGCAGTGAAGAAAAGGGAGGAAACAGAGGCCTCTAATTCCCCACCCAGTAAATGATCCTGCCTGAACATTCCAAACACTCACAATGTTGTTTTCCAGCACAACAACCCATGAAAAAGCCAAACCTTATCCTCACTCTGCATTCAAGACTCCAAATTAGGGCACAGGCTGATGGTCCAGAGAGGAAAGATGTGTCAAGAAGAAACTTAATCCTCAAATGTCACTCTTAAAAGAAAAATGACGCTGAACAGACTAAGTGGGTCATATTCCCCAACCTGAACCTTCCCAGAATGAATGAAACAATTGTGTGTTTCAAACTCCCATCCACAGAGAAAAAGATCCAACACTGGACATACTGCAAGTCAGACAGACATCTAGAGACATGCACTGAGAGGTTTGTACTACTAGAGGCATCTTTCTAAAAACTTAAAATTGATCATTATGTTTCTTTGTAGAAAATGGTTCGACAGCTCCCCATGGCCTAAAATCATATTTTATTTCCTTGGCACAGTTCTCAGGACACTTAACAACCTGGATCCGACTTGGCCATTATTTTTATGAATTCTGGACTCATCGCCCATCACCCCTCCTAGATCCCTCCGTCCTGCTCTCACCTCATTTCTCTCACTTCCCCAAATGCATTATGCATTTTTATGTTCCCAGGCCTCTACTGAGGCTAATGCATCTACTTGGATTGATTTTCCCATCTTCTCCCATGATCAAACTTTTCTACCATTGATTCAAATCCAGCTCAGATATCACCTTTTCAGTGAATCCCTCCATCCTTTGCTACATCCTAATTATATATTCATGTGCCTAAATCCACCTCAGAATGACAAACTCCTGGAGGGTAAAAGCCAGCTGACTCATGGAGGGAAAAAAAGGTTTAAGAAGTATAAAGAAATTTAAAGTCAAACTCTTTAAAGTTCAAACGGAGCTGGAAAAAGATGTGCGCAAGGGAAAAGGCAATTAATTTAAGATGATGTATGACAATAATGTAATGAGCCCAATACCAAGGTTTGGTGAGTCAGCCTCCTACTTTGTCACAATATTTTGAGTGTGGTCATATAGCTGCCTCTAATGACTAATCTCAGACAGGGTTCAGAGGAGAGAAGGGCTTTGGGGTCGGGTAGCTAGTAAAGGTTTCATAGGGAAGAGATTTGAGCTGAAGCCAAAAGGTCAAGTAAAAGAAATATCTATGTTACTGGCATAGATATGGAAAATGGCACCCAAGAAACAAAAACCTGAAATAAGATAATATTACCCCCATTAGAGGAGGATTTAACTATAACTGCCTAGAATTTATCTGTAAAATAAAATAGTTCCATGGTATAATTTAAATTCTTTAATTTTCAAGAAATGCATTTGTATATGCATCCTCCCACCCAGCACCACCTCCCCCTACAGCACTACTGTTGTACAGAAACAAATTTATAATCCACAGTGGAGCTGACTTCCCAACCATAAAAATGTTATCATCTACATGAAAGCTGATCATATTCAGCATAGCTGACTTTGCCCAGGAATGTGATACCACCACATGCATTAGGAAAACAAGGCTTTGGTATGTGGGCTCTAAGAACTCTGGAGTCAGGCAGACCTGAGTTTGATTACTGTCCTCACCACTTTGCAGCTGTGTAGCTTTAAGTAAATTAATTTCTTAAGCTCCAGTTTCCTAAATGCCATTATTACTAGCCTCTACCTCAAAGAGATATTGTGAGAATTAAATGAAATAATGTAGAGGGCCTGATAAGTCAATGAGTTTCACTCTAATTACTGCTACAGAGCTTCATATTTTCAAAGCACTTTAACATGCATGATCTCATCTGATCTGTATAATTCTTTAAGGCTGGGCAAGAAATTATAAACCTCCTCTTGCATGGTAAGAAACTAAAATCCAGGAAGGAACCACACCATGACTGCCCCAAGGTTACACACACATAAGTGGAAAGACAGACTGAAATGCAGAGCTCTGTGGATCAGCCCAGTGCTAGTTCAGGTGTCCACCTCCCTAAAGCATAATAAAATGCAGAAGTGCCAGGAGAAAAGGAGGATGTCATGGTGACCTAGATAACCCAATTTCTTGTGGGCAGTACTGTCTATAGAAGGGAAGGGAGGGGATTATAATATGAAGAGGAGGCTTTGGGATGTAAGGTCTTGGAACAAACATGAAAAATGGAGAAGAGTTGGAAAGTGGAAAGCTGAGGAGGTCTTAATACCTCATTCTCCTGGATCCCTTCACACCCTTCTCATTGCTTGTCTGTCTCCTTCTTGAGCTCCTTTCCTTAGTCACCCTTTAAATGTAGACACTACCAGAGTTCTTCCCTCATCCACTCTTCTCACTGTTCACATGCTTGGTGATCTCAAATACTCCCATGATTCCAACCAGCTACAGGTTGAATAACATGTCCAATCTCAAACTCCCATTCATACTCTGCTCTGATACATGCCTCCTGGATGTCTCACTGCACCTCCAACTCAACACACCCAAGAGGAAATATGTTATCTTCCCCAAAATGTCTTCCACCTCCTTGATCTTTCATGTCAGTTGATCCAGTTATCTAAGGAGTTATCTATACTTCTCTCTCATTCCTTATATCCAATCACCCTAATTTAAACTCCCAACTAATTCATGAAGTGTTCCCATCTCCTCAACACCATGTATCCTATACACAGCCAATTAGAATGCAATGGCTGTGTAAAATGTAAACTTGACTACATAAATAACTCATTAATTAGTTCTCTAAGTATTGATTCCATATCCTCTACAGATCAGGCACTATGCTCAGTGCTAAGAAAATGAGCAAACAACGGACACAGTCCCCACTTACAGGGAGCTTTCAATCTCGTATACCTTGTACCCTTCAGTTTTCTACTACCTTTGGAATGAAAGATCAAATTCATTAACATGACATGTACAATCCATGTCTTCCTCGCCAGCTTCATCTCTGATCACTATGATATACTACACTATATCACCCACATCCACTGTGCTTTTTCTCACCATTGTATTTTTATTCATAGTGCACTCTATCTGAGACACCCTCCCTGGCCAACATGTACTCACCATTTAGGACACAACTCAAGTGTTACTCACACCATAAAATCTTCCCTGATTCCCCTGAGTTAGGGGCCTCTGTGCAATGTCCCCAAGATACTCTGTGAATATCCCAACCATGGCACTTCCCCACACCTGTTCATGTGCCTGTCTCCCTCACTAGACTGAAAGCTCCTAAGAGGCAGGGACGGTGTGTTTTTTTCCTCTATTTATATTCATAGGGCCTAGCATTGTATCTGATATATAGATGATGAATAACAGTAGCTGAATGAGTAAATAAATGAATGGGCAGAGATGTACAAGTTAAATAGAAGTTTGTGGAAGTGGAAATAAGAAATGAATGGATAAATAAATGAGGTTGTGAATAAGAACTGTCCCAGTTTCTCTTTTCTCATTCAAGTAATGGCTTTTCACAGTCTATCTTAGGAGCACAGACATATTCTAGCCAAGCCAGACTGCCAGGAAGATAAATTTCTCTTCTCAGGGTGAGCAGGTCCTTTGGAGAAGTTTCATTTTAATTGGGAAATGGATTCATTCACTTCCTGGCTTGGACTCCTGGGTCAGTGCAGCACCATGCCAAATGGCTGCCAAGCGCCACTGGAGAGGGGGCTGCAGCAGGAAAGGCGCTCCATCAAATGCTGAATGCTCTGGGACATCTGAGGACAGCCTGGTGTCTCGTTCAGGCTGGCTCACAACGATGCCCTCTCCTCTCTCTTCCCCAAATGTCCTTCAACCCAAACTTTACTTATCTCCAGCCATAAAGAATGGGTGTACTTTACAGTTCCACTACAGCATTTCTTTAGGGCTTATTTGGGTACATATACCCTTCCTTGTTCATTTATACCATGTTCAATTCCTATAGTGCAGACACGAGGGCCACAGCTGAGAAATCTCTTCCCTACTCAAACTGCGGAAGATCAAAACTTCACAAACTCTTCCTAATGGTGGATTAACAATCCAACCTCACAGAAAACGCCCCTTCTAGGCACTTGCATAATCTGAGCAGGGTCCTTGTGTAGGACACTGAACACTATACGATCATTGTGACCTGGCTCCGGGCTTCCTCTTTATCCTCACATGTCAACACCCTCACCCATCAGCACCCCACTGCCCCTGACTGTCCAACGGACTCCTGCAATGGCAGTTTTAGCAACGCGAGATGCTACTCCACACCCAGGTGACTTTGCACATCCTACTGCCTCTTCTCCAGAGCCGAACTCCGAGGGTGAATATCCTGGCTCCACTATCTCATAGGTGCATGGCCTCGGGAAAGCTACTTGACTACTTTTTATTTCAATTTCCTTGTCCCACAATAATTAGAGAGCAATACCACTACATACACCATAGAGCAGCACCATGTGTTGAGGGAACAAATGAGCAAACATATATGAAGTGTTTAGAACAACACCCGGCACACAGTAAGCACTACTTAAACATCCGTTCTAGTTAGTAGTTACAATGTCAGTTCCACCTCCTTTTTTTGTCTTCAGGAAGGAGCAGGGGCTTAGGAGACTGAAACACCTTAGTTCAAACCTCGGTTCTCCTACTCGTTAGCTGTGTTGGCCAGTAGTCATCTAATATCTATGGGTCTCAGTTTGCTCGTTTACAGCAATATTTAACTGTTCATATTGTTAGTAGGGTTCCACTGAATGAGGATGTACATATTAATGTGCCCATCTTGGCACATCTCCAATAAATGTCAGTTTCCTCCACATCCTTCCTCTTCTCAAATTGTATGGGGGCCTACCCATCTCCCCTACTAGACTCTTAGCTCTTTTTAGGGAAGGACTATAATTTATTCATCTGTATCCCTAGACTTAACATGAAATAACTATGTCTTAAATGAAATATCTACTGACTATGCAAGACTCTGCCTATCAGTCCTGGCTTGAGGCCAGATGTGTGCTAGGTATGAAGGTGGGCCATGAAAGGCAGGAGCGTACTGGTCCCAATTCACAGGTTGCATACTGGACAGGTAAAGCAAAGAGTTTGTGCATATGAAGCACTCAGAAGGAATGTGTAAATAGTACAGAATAATTCAAGTTCTAAACTATTTGATTTATAAAGTAAGAATTCTGCCTGGTTATGAAAGAAAGAGACTGCCATGGGCAGGAGGTAGAGGACAGGCACTACTGAGGAGGTAGCATCTGACCTTGGTGTGGAGGGAAGGCACAGACTAAGAAAGATGGGATGGAGAACAGTCCAAGCCAGGGCAACCATCTGAGCAAAAGTATAGGAGGAAGCATCAGCTGCATCCCTGGCCATGGAAAAGGGCAGCCTGAGAAATGTGTGCTGAAGTGCAAGAAGAGGTCATTCTGGATTTGGATTAGACACTCAAGTCAGAAGAGAAGGCAGCCACCATCAGTCCTGACCAGGGGGTGATTTGTGAATTCAATTTTAGGAAGGTTAGGATAGCAACATGGTGAGCTGTCTAGAAGGGAGAAAGGTAGAGGGCAGGAGAACCAGCATAGGGAAAGAAAGGAAGAAAAAAGGAAAGGCAAAAGGGAAGATGAGCAATAATGAAAATGTAACAAGAAAGATTAAGAAGAAGAGGAAGGAGATGATATTTAAGACAACAACAAAAGATGGACAACAAGAGAAAGGGAATGGGATAAAAAGAAGAACAGGTTTAACATGAGAAATAAACAAAATGAGAAAGAAAATGGGAGAAAGATAGAAACTACTTAAAATAAAAAAGATGTATGGAAAACAATAGCAAGACCACAACAATGTCCCCATTAAGACAAAACATGGAGAAGGAAGGGCAGGAGCCAGAGCCCCGCTCCATCAGCATAATGTCTCTCCTCTGGGTGAATGAAGTCAGGGCTGATGTCATCACCTCTGAGTCACACGCCCACCAAAGCAGAGGTGGAAAGAGCCCTGCCTGGTGTTCAGTCCCACCCTCCTGGGCAACAGGGGTTAATTCACTGCTGTACTCTCTGGCGCACTGTCTAGCCTAGCCCTGAGACGAATGAAATGAGGAGAGCTTCTCCTTCTGCCCAGGGAGGACACTGCAGCTCCATGAGCACTGGGAGCTCATCTTCAGTGAGTTTGCAGCTCCAGGTCCTTGAGATGGGAGAGTCAGAAAAGGTGTGGCAGATGGCTTCTATCTTTGCTCTGAGTGTGGCTAATGTGAACTGGCTCCATCCCATGATGTCCAGAAAGGAAATTCCTGGTATGAGTAGTATTGAGTACACAACAGGGACACAAAGGGTGTTTTCTGACTGACTCATTGAACTGTTCTTTCCCAGTCTAAGCTCTCACCATACTGTATTCGCAGCACTTATACATACTATATAACCCCTACTGAGCTCTTGTTTCCTCTGATAGCCAGACCTCTCCCCAGGCTCTCCCATACTCCCAGCCTGCCTTTTGCAAGCAGCTACCTCACCAGAGCGCTTAGCTAACTTGATTCCATCCTTCAGCCCCCAGCCTACATAGCACCTCCTCCAGACTCCTCTCCTGAGAGTGACCTAAATTTCCATTCTGGTAACATTACACTGTGCCTTTTTTTCTGTCCCTCTTCTAGAATATAAGCAGCTTGAGGACAGGGACTCTGTTTTATTTACTGCTCTATTTCCAGCAGTTAACAAAGTACCTAGAATAAAACAAATTTCCAATAAATGCTTGTTGAATGAATAAATGTCCCTAACCAACTCTGGTAGGAACTCATTAGCACCACACTGTTTTTTAGACCACTTCTAAAACATATACCCACTCTTAAAGCCATCATCCTGAGAATGTTTGTTGCTAAAGACCATACCCTATAGCTGAGTAATAACAGTGTAAGTGAAACCTCTCCTGGAAGATTTGCTTGGAAACTCTGCAGACGGATTTACTCTCTCCCTGAGTCCTCTACTCCCTTCAACCCCTGGCGTATGAACTGTTGTGGAAAGAGCACAGGTTCTAGTAATGTTTGAGTTACATGCCCTGCTCTCCCACACACTAGCTGCATGAAGTGAACCTCCCCCAGCCTGCTCCCGCCTGCTCCAACGGAAATAATACCTGCTCCCCAAGGTGTTCGTAAAGAACAACGCAAATTTTATTTCCCTTCACTCTTGGCTTTCTTAACTGCATCTAGAGAGAAGTATGAAAAATAGGCCTAATTTTCTTTCCAAAAGCTATCTTCTGCCATCATCATCATCTGAATATACATCACTCACACCAGCACTCTGTAACTTACCAAGTATATTCTGATACAAAATGCTCATCAATGCCATTTTATAGACAGGAAACTAAGGCCCATGAGCGAAGTGAATTGCCCAATATCATTCAGATAGTAAGTGAAAAGCCTGGGGTAAAATTCTGGCCACTGGAACTCCAAACCCAATCAATACCCCTTCACCACTGTCCAGTTGCTCCTTCCCAGGACATGGGAGGTGCTCGATAAATGCCTGCATAGTGATTCACTCTCTTTCTCAGGTCCACGGGCTTGTCTCTGACCCCCAGCCAAAGCCAGACCACAAGGCCTTGGGCCAAGACAACTGCAGTAGGCTTCACTCGGGTCTAGCTGTCTTCTCATCCATCTTAGGTTCACAGAATGCCAGCATTGAAGGAAAGCGTCAGGGTCATGCAGACCACTTGTTCCCAAATGCCAGACCATGCCAGACCATGGCCATGAACAATCATTTTCACTAATCAGTGATGAAGTCCTAATAATAAAAATAATACTAGGGAAAATGAAATTCTTACTATTAGTAATATGAAGCATAATTAATTGGAAAAATGATTTTATTTCCTAATTGCTTGCTTTCCTCTACTTAGGCAAGCTCCAAAACGCTAGCTATCCATGTAGCACTCCTGGGAGAAAATGTCCATCTGTGCCACAGTTCAGATCTGTCAGCAAAGCCCTCATAAGAGACAGGAGCCAGGGAGAGCAGAGCCGCTCACTCAGGTAACTCTCCAATTCCCTCTGAACACCCCAGGTCTTCCCCTTTCTGAGCCAGAAGACACTGACGATTGGGGTTGCAAAGCCTGGAAGTCAGACAAAAGCAACTTTTTGGGAGGGTGTGTAGGTGTAAGTATTGATGGGGCTACAGAGTTGAGACCATACTTTCTTTTATTACTGAGGTTGCTCACAACTTTTACCTAACCCATAGCCTCTCCATACAGGAAGGATTCAGAGAGACATGGGCTTTTATGGGGATCCCTGAATCATTCTTATCATTCAAACAGCAGGCTGGCCACAGCTTGACGCCCAGAGACAAGTCTTGAGTGAGGTCTTGGCTACAGGAGAACTTCCAGGAACCCTGGGTTCAGAAGAGGTAAGGAACTAGTTCAATAATTGACTTATTTTTCAAATAGTAAACATTTAAGGTGAATGCAAAGGAGAGGAAGAAGCCAGCTCTTTAAAAGAGCTGGTTCTCCTGCCTTCTACCTTTCTCCATTCCAGACAGCTCACCATGTTGCTATCCTAACCTTCCTGCAACTGGATTCACAAATCACCCCCTGGTCAGGACTGATGGTGGCTGCCTTCTCTTCTGACTTGAGTGTCTAATCCAAATCCAGAATGACCTCTTCTTGCACTTCAGCACACATTTCTCAGGCTGCCCTTTTCCATGGCCAGGGATGCAGCTGATGCTTCCTCCTATACTTTTGCTCAGATGGTTGCCCTGGCTTGGACTGTTCTCCATCCCATCTTTCTTAGTCTGTGCCTTCCCTCCACACCAAGGTCAGATGCTACCTCCTCAGTAGTGCCTGTCCTCTACCTCCTGCCCATGGCAGTCTCTTTCTTTCATAACCGGGCAGAATTCTGTTCTAGAATCTTGAGTTATAAATCAAATAGTTTAGAACTTGGATTATTCTGTTAAGGAGCTCCTTAACTCCTGCCACCCTCGGCTTCTTTATCTGCAAAATAAATGGTAACATCTACTTCACAGGATTTTCTGAAGAATTAAATGAGACAGCAGACTTACAAGCACACAGTAGATATTTAATAAATTCTAGTGCAGGTATTGATGTTTATATAGACAGCAATCAAGCAGGATCAATATTTTAAATATTGATAGAATTTATAAAGTATCTCAGAATCGTGAAGGGTCTTTAGTATTTCAAACTGCATTCACAAGTGTAATGATGGCTCAACTTACTCCAAAAACTTAAGGTAGGCTGAGAGATGGAAAGGAACTATAATAAAATGTTAATGGCAGAATCCAGATGATAGTTCTGAGTGGTCCCTATAAAAGCCTTTCAGGTTTTCTGTATTCTTGAAAATTTTAATAGTAAAATGTGGGAAAACAGGGCTTTCACAGCCTCTTGCACCTGGTCCTAGACTTGGAAGCTCCTTGACGTAAAGGACACCCCTGCCCTCTGCCCTGTCTCCCCACCACCAGGCACTATGCCTTCTGTGGAGTAGGTACTAGACAGGTTTACGTCACTGATTAAATGAATATATCCCTACAGCAGCAGAACAGATATTCCCATTTTGAAGATAACAGTACAAAACATCAGCAGCAACAGAGAGTTAAAACCAACACACATGTCCACATAAGTGAGATTTACTTACCCTTCCAAAAGAATGCCCTGCCTGCAACTTTTGGGATTTATGGCCTGCCTCCTCCTTTGCCTCAGTCAACATCTACCTATCCCAAGTTTCCAGATACCCAAAGTGACAGTCCACCTCAACAAGGAGGACTGTGCTGATGAGTTCCTGTATCACGGCGCACATTAAATGCACTGTCTTTTTTACTGTCTTTTCTAAAAACAGCATTTTCCTCCAGTAGGCGTGACCTCTATTTTAGCCACTGTGAAAGAAGAATTTTATTCAATTTTCATTTTAACGTCAAATCGTCTCATGTAGGCATAAAGCCAGCTGAACTTAGCAATCTTTCTCTCACCTCTCTGGTTACACTAGAAACGCCGTGATGTAGCCGAGAGCCTGCACAGAGGTCAGGGAGGCTGGCGGCAGGAGGCCGGGCACGAGGGCCTGACCACTAGAGCCATTACGTCTGGCTCTGACCAGGAAACATGAATTCATTTAGCAAATACTTACTGAATATGTTTTCAGTGCCAAGCACTATCTTTGGCTCTGGAGGCACAACAGCCAAGTATTAATAAGTAGATTTGGTCCCTGCTCATATGGAGCTGAGTAACAAGCCACCAACCCAAATGAGGAAGGAACATGGACAGGGCAACAGAAAAAAAACAAGACAGGATTTAGAGGCAAAAGACCTCCATGAAGACCAATCCCGCAGCTAAGTCATTTCATCTCTTTGAGGCTTGTTGTATTCATCTGCAAAATGTGGCAAATAGTAATATTTACCTCACAAGGTTACGTCATTGATCAAATAAAGAAAACAGATGTCAAAGTCTGCCGTAAGCCATCAGGTTAAACACAAAATACAGTATTGTAGTAATAGCTGACATTTATTAAACGTTTCTAGGGGTCAGGACAAATCCTTCTTTTCTTTCGTCTGCTTTTTAAAATTACTTTGTTGGACTATAAAACTGAAAGAACGCACACCTATTTGGCATGCATCAAATATGTAAGTGCAAGGATGATAAGGAAAGAATTCGCAGTCCTGGTCAGTGAAGGCAGGCCCCCGGCCTCAACACCCCATATATTCCGTTAGGAGGCCAGTTTACGGGCAGACCACCCTGAAGAGAAAACGCACAACAGATGCTCTGACAACAGCTGACAACACTGTCCTCGCTGCTCGAAGGCTGGGTGGAATCTGGTCCGAACGTAACAGGACCCAGGTATAAACATTCTAAAGAGAGCCTGTTTGATTCAGTATTTAAGTCTTGGGTTCTGTTCTCTTGAAGGATGTAGGGAGCAACATGAAGGGTTATCCACCACAAGGAGAAGTGTTTAGGAGTTACTGCTTCAATCTAGAGGGTTCACTTCACATACAAAAAAAACCGTGACTCATGGTTAACAGGAGTGCAGCCAAGGGGCGGCTCTGGGGTGGAAAGGAATGGTAATGCTCCACACTTCCTTTTCCACAATGGGGAAGAGAAATTAACTGACGCTCGGTGTGCTGGGGATCTTGACTTTGGACCGGAGCAGCTGGAGAGACATACCCAACAATCAAAAATGTCATGATAAATGGTTTAATACGTTCATCCACTCACCCGTTCAAACACGTACTCAGTTATCAATGCTAATGCTAAGCAGTGCCCTACACACAATACAGTGTAATAAGCTCAAGGACAGAGGTAAAGGGAAGATGCCACTGGGGACAGAGGGCAGAACCCCAATCAACACACAAGGGAGAAAGTCCAGGAAAGCTCTCCGGAGCCTTGAAGAATTAGTGTAAGTCTTCCCAAGTGAAAGAAGAAAGTATTATAAATTTCCCAGGCACAAGGAAAAACCTGAGCAAAGACCCAGACATGTTATGGGTATGGTTTTCTTTGAGCCACTGACCAAGAAATTCACCATCTGGAAAGTCTTTCCATTTTGCTAAGCATTTTGTTATAGGAAAAGTAATGATGGACTTGTTTGAAAAAATTCCCACAGCCTGGGTATCAAATCCAAACGCCTGGAGGGGCAGTGCTGGAAAGGAAATGAGTGAAGCGGGCTGGGTGGGGACTGCTGCGAGATGAAGGACACTTGCCCCTTCTGATGGGGGCCCTACTTCGCTCGGGGCAAGTCCTTCAGCATGGGAATGTGGGCCCAGGATCGAAAAGTCCTGTTGTTATTTTTTCTAGAAAAGTAGAAAATCTGGATTTTTGTGTAAAATGTCTTAGTTTTTAAATGTTGGAAACTAAAGTTTTAATTTTTTCAAGCACAGGGTGGGGCAGATAAAATCCATCTGGGGACCAGATTCGGCTTATGGTCTGCTAGCCTGCAACCACGGCACGTGGGAGGAATCGAGTGCCCTTTGAGAACAGGCACTGAGGGCCAATGGGTGCGGCCCAGGAGCTGGAGGCAGGCTGGCCTTGGTGAGAATCTTCGATGACCACTTACTTGTTGTGTAGCTTTGAGGAAGCTGTGTAAGCCCTCTGGGCCTTAGTTTCTTCATCTGTATAATGGGATAAAACTACATCACTGAAGAGTTTAGAGGAAATACTGCACATGAAGCCCCCCGCCACCCCGCCCCATATAGTGCTTTTTAGGGAAACAAGACCAAGGGGAAAAAAATCCCATACTAAATAATAAAGAATTGTCAACCAGAAAAGTGAGCTATGATTACAAGATTATTTTTAATAAAAAATTCCTAAGAAGCAATAAAAGCATGAGCACTGTGCTATAACAGTAGCAAAGTATTCCAACCATAGTGTCCCATAGATAGTGTCTTTTATTCTATACTGAAAATTTCTCAAATGAATTTATAAGACTGTATATTCATCCTGTAATTTTTTCTTTTGAATTATAGTGTAAACTTTGTTGTCGCTATACAGATATTTATTATCTACTTGAGTGCATAGCCAGAGTGACTTTTTTTAAGTCATAAAACAGATCTTGTCACAACCATGCTTAAAATCCATCAACCATATCCTTCTGCTCTTAGAATAGAACCCAAATTCTTGCCCATGGCCTCAAGGCCGTGTAGGACCTGGCATCCGCCCAGTTCTCTCAGCCACCCCTACCACTCTCTGCCTTGCTCACACCCTCGCAGCCCTGCTGACCTGTGCTGATCTCACAGGTGCTTTCCTCCCCTCAGTGAATCTGCTGCTCCCTCTTCCTGAAAATCTCATCATTCAGGTCAAACAAAAGCTCCCAAGAGAGAACACACTAGCCATGCCAAATCTGCGCATCTGTATTTTTCCTTCATAGCAATTTTCCAGAAAATAAATTATATGTCTTTCTACCCTAGAATCTAAGTTCCCAAAATCCTACCCAGGGCTCTCATCTGTCCTACACACCTTGGCATTCCCAACGCCCAGCACACTGCATATCACATAGGAGACACTCAGCATTTGTTTAGTGAAGAAAATGAACCCAGCATCCATTGTTCCTGGGCTCAGATACTCCTGAAGTCATTGCTTAAAAAGTTTCTTCCCTGAACTAGTTTATTCAAACCCTGCAAGGCAAACACTCAAAGAAACAGTGAGTGAAACAGTGATGACCATACTCTGGATCTGAAATGCCAAGGTTCAAATCCCAGGCTTGCCACATATTAGCCAAGGGACCTCGGGCAAGTTGCTTAACATCTCTGAGTTGATTTTATCATCTGTAAAAGATGTCACTTAATTCACAGGGTGGTTGTAATGATTCAATGAGTTAACGTGAATACTTAGAAAAGTGCTAGATATATAATAAGCATTATATATACTTTAGCTACCGTTAGCATCTATTTCCTTGCTGTGTTCTTACTGCTTAGTTGATCTATATCTTAGTAGATCCAATCAGACTGTAATTTCTTAGATGCAGAGAACAATGCTGGATTTCCAAAGTGAACGGCACAGGCACCCATGTGATGGGGGTGGGGCAGGGCTAGGGTATGGCTGTTGAGGTTGGTCTGCTTACCTGGTATGAGACCATGAGTAAGTCATGTAATTTTTTTGAGTTTCAGTTTCCTCATCCATAAAAAAGATAACATCTACCCAACAAGATGAGTGTAAAGATTAAATAAATTAATGCTTGTGAATAAAATAATTCTGTGGCTGGAAGCAATGAATGATGAATGTTAGGGGAAACAAGTAGAAAGCATTCAGTAAATCAATCTGCTCTGCAGTTCAATGCTGGATGACTTCTGGTGCTGCGATTACACATAGGATGTACATGATTCAAATAAATGAATGACTCTGAAAATATGTTCTGTACTCTTCTCCTGTCTATTTTCTATGATTGCCTATGACAACTCTGTGGTGGTTTTAGATGCTTTCCTTAGCTATTAGTCAAACAGGAAAAACATACCACTCATTACAACAAGCTCCATGAAATAAGATATTCTGCTGTTTAAAATTCTCTCACTTGATGACAGGATGTTACTGACATGCCCATCAGCAGAGGAAAAAAACACTTTTAAACACCATGGAAATAAGATTTAGCTACTATATGAATATCTACTGTATAAGGCACTAGGTAACATCTCACTAATTAAAATAATTCCACAAAGCTCAGAGTATCCTCATTTTATAACTGAGTGCTCTGAGACTCAGAGAAGTTGATTTGGCTTGTCTAAGGTCCCAAAACTGTAAATGATGGAGGAAGATTTAAATGCAAGTCTGTTTGGCTTCAAACCCTCTACTTGTTTTTGTGACAGAACCATCTTGCATCTCCCTAAGTTCCTCAACATCTTGTATTAGCTCTGTTGCTACAATCAGATGAATGTAGGTGAACCACAGATCTATGTATGAAATTTGAAGCCAGAGTAACTAACAGAGAAAGACTATAGTTTCTACCATATTGCCATTTTGAAAAATCTATGTATTTCATAGAAAGGAAATTGTATTGTTTATCTTTCATAAAGCTTCAGATTAGAAGAAACCTAAGGATAAGAGAATAGATGTTACTATAGCATCAAGAAGAATGAAAAATTAAGGCAAGACAAGCCTCTAAAATGAGTTGAGGCAAGCCTCTAATTTTACAGGAGATTCAAACCAGGCTTTCCTGACCTACTGTTTTCATCTCTTGTTGTTTTCTTTTCAATAGGTCTTACTGCAAAGCACTTAGCTGACAGCTAGAAGAAGTTATCAAATCACCTCTCTAGGCATCCAAGCTCCCAGGTCCCTCCAAAGAATCTACATATACAGGAAAAGGCATATTAGAACCATTCAGAGAATGATTTTTTCACTCTTCCAACATGTTATAGGGAACAGAAGCAGAGAGGCATGGACTGGGGAGATGGGAGGGGCAGATATACAGTATTTCTAAACCCATCAACTAAACCTTCGACATTCCAGCCAGTTGGTTCCAGACCTTTGGAATAAAAAATTAAAATCTCAAACTATAAAATGCTTAGCTTTCTGCTCTGCTGACAATGGCAAAAATAGAAAATGAGTCAAAAGACCATTGGAATATCTCCATGCAGCCTCTACAAGCCAGTTAATTATCTTCCATTAACACTGAGCTGTCAGGACTGGCATCAGCCCGTTAACTTCCCTGACCTTCCTCAGTCTGCACCTTGTTACCCCACCATGTTTCATGTTTATAAAGATAGGAGACTCCAGCTGCTCCAGCCTGACGGATCTTAATTTACATTTGGCCTTCATTAAGAGGAGAGTCAGAATCATTGAGACCAAATGGAAAAGCCAGACTGCTGGGGGTTATGAGAAATTCAAATGGCATTTTTCCTTTTATCTGACAATTCTTATTAAGGAGACATACGTCAACCTGAAGCACATAAACCTTAAATATAAAGGGCATGATTAAAATTCCATATTGCAGGACTAGGACCTGAGTGACTTCGCCCAAGAGCTATGGTGGTCCTAGTGTGTCACTTCTGTCTTCTGGGTAGTCTGAACTCTTAACTCTGCCTGGCTCCCTCTGACACCTGATGGCAGGCTATGGACAAGGAGCACATGGATGGCAGCACTACTGAAGTGAGTATCCAGCTCTGGCTCCTCCATCTAGTTCACCCCTCACAGCCAATCAGTCTCAATGTCCTGCTGATATTATCCCCTAAGGCAGGGGTGTCAAACTCATTTTCACCAGGGGCCACATCAGCCTCATAGTTGCCTTCAAAGGGCCGAATGTAATTTTAGGACTGTATAAATGTAACCACTCCTTAACAGTTAAGGGAGAGCTCGGCACTGCTGCTGGGTAGAAACAAGGTGCCAGGCAGGATAAAACAAGGTGGAGGGCCCAATGTGGCCCGTGGGCCTTGTGTTTGCCACCTGTGCCCTAACCATTTCTGGAACCCATCTCTTCTCCATCCCCCAGTGCCTAATCCAGGTGTCATTACTTATCATCTGGAGTACTGAAACAGCTCCTTATTGGGCCACTCTATTCAAAAAAATATGTATTGAGTACCTCTAAGTGCCAGGTATTTGATTAGGAGTAGGAACACAGCAAAGAACAAAATGGATATGACCTCCATCCTGCTGTGGATTATAATGGTTGGAGAGGGCAAGCATCATACAAATCATGATTTGTAATCATTTGACATATGATTACAATTTATGAAAGATACGATGAAGTAAAATTAAGAGTGTAAAGACAGGAGACTTCTTATTTATTTGAGGGTCAGGAAAGGCTTTTTAAGGAAGTGACAATAAAGCTGAGACCTAAATGATGAGTCAGAATCAGTGGAGAGTAGAGGGAGTAACTTTCTGGGGCAGAAGGCACAACACCACATCGTCAAGACCAGGGGTCAACAGATGTTTTCTCCAATGGTCCAGAGAGTAAATATTCTCAGTTTTGCAGGCCGTACAGTTTCTGTCTCCAGGTCTTACTGCAAAGCACTTAGCTGACATCTTCCACAGCTAGAAGAAGTTATCAAATCACCTCTCTAGGCATCCAAGCTCCCAGTCCCTCCAAAGAATCTACATATGTAGGAAACAGCACATTAGAACCATTCAGAGAATCATTTACTCATTCTTCCAACATGTTATAAGGAACAGAAGCAGAGAGGCATGGACTGGGGAGATGGGAGGGGCAGATATACAATACTTCTAAACCCAGCAACAAAACCTGTTTGACTTAGCTCTGCCACCGTAATGCAAAAGATGATACATAAATGAATGAGGATGGCTGTGTTCCAATAAAACTTCACTTATGGCCACTAAAATTTTAATTTCATATAACTTTCACAAGTCACAAAATGTTACTCTTCTTTTGATTCTTGTTCAATCATTTGATAATGTAAAAGCCATTCTTAGCTCCCAGGACATCCAAAAACAGGCAGTAGGCCAGAGTGGGCCCCTGACCCAAGACCTAGTCAAGATTCTGAAGTACTAAGAACTGGGTGTGTTTGAGGCACCCTGAGGGGATCCCTGTGGATAGACTAGGGTGAGCAAGGTGAGGAACACACAGTAAGCACAAAGAAGGAAGCAAAAATGACATAAGATACCATCTTCTGGGCAATGCCACGGATTTCAGAACTCATCCTAAGAGCGAAGGCAACGAAGTGCTATAATGAGGGAAGAAAATAAGTTCTTCCCCCAACACACACATTTTTTCACCCCTTGGCTAAAAACCATCAACCAATCTCTATGACCAAATAAGCCCTTAACAAACTGAGCCCTGGCCTTATTTCCTGCTTTACTCAGGGAAGCATCCTAGGCGCTTACCCTGGGACCCACTTACGTTACCATAAATGAACTATAGTCAGTCTCAGTGTCTCTGTCTCTGTCTCTCTCTCTCTCTCTCATCCTTCCTGTCTTCTCTATTAGGCAAAATCTCCACTCATATCTTGAGGCCCATCTCAACTCCTCCAGGAAGTAAATTATTTTCTCAGAAAGCACTTCGCATATTCCTGCATCACAGTGCTTAGCACACCTCCCCATGGCTCCTTTCATGCCTCTTCCGCCCACCCACTCCCTCCTTATGCGCCCCCACCGTTATCCTCAGTGGCCTCTGCCACTGGAGGGAAAGACTGAGTCCTCTTTGTGCCCATGTCCCTGATGGTTCAGAGCAGGACCTCGGTTAAAATTTGGCAAATTAAGGAATGAATAAAGAGCAAACAAACGACAGTCCAATGAACCCAGCACACAGAGTCTCATGGTCGGGAACTGACTGTGCAGTTGGATAGCTCCACAGAAGCTATCTAACTTCCCTGTGCCTCAGTCTCCCATGATCCCACTAAAAACAAGGTACTGTTTACTGACTCGCCAGAGCCTTTAGCACCGAAAGTGGTCTCATAAATCTGCAGGAGAGCAACAACAGCAACACCTGGGAGCTTGTTAGAAAGGCAAATTTTCACTCCCTACCCCAGGGCTACTAAATCAGAATCTGCAGTTTAACAAGATCTCCATGTGATTTATTTACCCACTAAAGTTTGAGAAACACTATAAGCCAGCCAGGCCAGACCTTTAAGGAGATGCTAAAACTGATTTGAGAAATAGCTTTGATTTTCAATTTGCAATCATAGCTAAACCAAAGGGAATCTCAGCAAGGATTCCTTTGTGTGCTTACCAAAGAAATGAAAATAAATTTAATTTTTTTTCAAACGAATTTAAGGCTCAAACTTCAGGTGGTTAAATATGGAATGAAGCAGTATTTAGAGCCTTATTCAGAAAATTCTGAAATGGACTTGTTTAGACAGATGGATGGATGGATGGATGGTCTTTGAAAGTCACAATCAGGGCCATGCAATCTAGAACTTTATTTTCTGTGGGCTTTATTTAGTGCATTTTGAGCTCAAGTGCACTATGGTAAGTATCCTGAGAGGTTCGTGTTGAACGTATATTTAGATGTGGATACATAGCCCAGAGCTGGCCATGAAGTAGGTGTTCCATAAGGTCCTAATGGTGCACCAATGACCACCTGCCTGGTCCTCCTCACTTAATACATTCCAACTCTTCCTTATTTGTGGCCAACCTATTTGTTCTCTTGCACCACGTTTAGGCAGGCTTGAAGAAAGCACTACCCTCCTTCCTGGCCCTACCCCGAGTAGCACCCATACGGAGGGATTTTAGTACTGTGTGACCTGATTGGGTGAGTTGGATTTGGAGCCCAGTAGACATGGATTTAAATTCTGGCTCCACCATCTGTTTGGGAAAGGCATTTAACCCTCCCTCTCAGCCCCATTCTCCCATGTTATCCTCCAGGCACAGCTTGTTAGGAGATTAAATCAAGCGATGCCCACAGAACACACAGCAGAGTGTGGGGGCAGAGAAGGGCAGCTCTATATCCCAATTTGTATTCCAGCATATGTTTGGATCAGGTTTTCAAATGTTATAGATGGAAAAAATGATGTCTGGGATGAGAACTGCTCTGCCCACAGTCACACAATGTGCTGTTAGCGGAGACAAATCAGGATCCTGAAAACCCCAACTCCTAAGACACCCTATGTTTTTGAACTGTAGTAACTATAAAAGCCTTTCTAAAAATTAAAACTCACAGAATAGCTATATATACAAAATATAACAAGCCAGGCCTGCTCAGATTATTGACACCCTTTTTGCTTATCTCCCTTCTTCCCCATGGGAAGAAAGGCAATCCAGGGACCCCTTCTCAGCACCCTTAAACTCCCCCCACCCCCATATACATTTTTCCATAGAGCCACCAAATAAATCATGCCAGGTCATACTTATTAGATGGAGTCTCTCCTCATCAGACCACCTACAGGTTCTCTAGTCCAAGGTTTCCAGAGGACTTGAACCTCCTCACACATCCAGCTCTAAAGGGAACCATTAAGCTGACATCACCACTCTCCACACTTCATAAAGGATCCTAACATCTGGAAGTGGGAACCACCTGCAAGTGCTTTGGCCAGAGATCACCATATCAGTCAAGGACATGGAAACTCAAATTCAGGGGAGATAAGAAAGGAATACCCTAAAATGCCACCAAGGCCAGAGATTAAACACCTGGGGCTATAAGTGTGTAGAGAAAGAAGGCTCTGGTCTGGAGATCTAGATTATAATCCCAACTCTGCCACTTTCTAACTGGAAAGGTAATTAACCTCTCTGAACTTCAGCAGAGTACTAGATATTAAGAGAATCAATTTCAAACTCAGCCATTCTTGGGTTCAAATCCTGGCTCTGTCACATACTTACTGTGTCACTTTGGATGAACTGGTTAATCTCTATTAGCTTTAGCTTTCTTCTCTATAAACCACACACGAAAAAAGTAAAAGACACCCTTCTCCATTGGATTGCTGTTAAGACTCTAAGTGATCATCTGGGTTAAACACTTATCACACTGCCTTGCATGAGTTAAAGGTATGAAAACAGGAATGATTTCACTGCAACCTAATCAATAAAATGGGATCAACCTTCCTCAGAGAGCTGCTGGGAAAAATCAAAGATAATGGACTTTAGCAGGATGCCTGGTACAGACAGATCCAGAATGAATGGAATCCTCCGCTATTACAGCTGCCCCTTGAACAACACAGGTTTGAACTGCACAGGTCCACTTACATGTGGAATCTTTCAATAAATATGTACAGTACTATGAATGTTTTTTCTCTTCTTTGTAATTTTCTTAATAACATTTCCTTTTATCTAGCTTACTTTATCATAAGAATACAGAATACATATAACATATAATATACGTGCTAACCAATTGTTTATGTTTTCAGTAAGGCTTCTAGTCAACAGCAGGCTATTAGTATTTACATTTGGGGAGACTTGAAAGTTACACGCTTACGTGGGGTGTTGGCACCATTGTTCAAGGGTCAACTGTATTAATATCCTCCCCCAACTCTATGCACTCACCTCCTTTAGCCACAGAAGCTTTGGGGCCTGCATTTCCACAGACATCACACCCCCGACGTACTGCAGGACGCTGTGCTGCGTTTCATTGATCCTGTGCACCTGACTGACTGCTCGGTGGTCCAGCCACATGATGATGTTTCGGTGGGAATCCCCTAGCAGAAACAGGGCGATGAAGACACATGTGCATGGCGCTCTCCCTCCTGGGGGCTTTCTAGCACTTCTGCCCTCCCCTCCTCCTCCCCTGCAGGAGAGTTACCAGTACCCTTTTCTCTCCTAAGTTCCAAGGGCCCTTCTTTTGCCTCAGTAACTTGTCTCCTGATCCCATTTCTTCTACCACTCACTTCTACCTCCATGACTTTCTAAATGAATTTTCTCTTACAGTGTAAGAAAATAAAAAGAAACGCGTATGTTATTATTCTTCTAATTCAAGGGAAATTGTGGATTCCCAAGAGCAAAGAGCTACTCAACTTTTATAATTTCACCCATCAACAAGGAGCAAGTAAACACTCTACCAAAACCTTGGATTTCCCTCCAAGAGATGTGCTCTTTGACTATAGACCCCAAGGTTAAACCTCTACACTAAAACCAGTCAAGACCTCCCAACAAATTATATTATCATTCATTCTCTCTCAACTTCTTCCCTTCTTTTCCTATCCCGTCTGTTCCAGAAAAACTTTTCTGGGCATATATTCAGGAAAACAGCCTGTGAAATAAGCTAAAACAATACTCTGGGTTGTTTATGATCTGTCTCCTTTAAACATAGACAAATATTTCAAAAGTATTAATACATCTATACAATGGCTTTGCTCTGTTTACATTCTTCTAGTCATTTTAATTAAATTCAGTTAATTTAAGTTTTTCCCCTCTCTGAGATGTTTTTTTGGTGAAGTGAGAAGCACACAAGTTTGGGAATCAAGCAGACCTAACGAGGAATGCTTACTCAGTTATAAGCAGAGATGTACTGAGAAATGTTTTAGACTTTTCTTAGCCCCAGTATCCTCATCTATAAAATGGGGATAACAACACCTAGTAGCATATAAGGATCAATGATGTGCATAAAGAATATAGCAAGTACCTATCACATAGTAGACCCTCAGGAGGAGTGAATTACATGGAATAGAATTTAAAACCAACTGGAAAAGGAGCATAGGCACTGCCCCTCACATCCCACACGTGCCATCTTGCACCAGACAGTAGTGACCATCACTTTCTCCCGTCCTCAGCCCCTGTTAATTCATCATTACTGATTGGCAAGCCAGTCAGTACTCTTGACAGACCTCTATTTCCTCAAATGGCAATATGCCAAGAACAGCAATAAATATGACTGGGAAATAAGAAAGACAGATAAAAGGGAACCCAAGAGTAACTGAGCCAGGCACTTTCACACATGATTTTAGTTAATGACAGAATAATTGCAGCAGCTACATCTGTATCTTTGCTAATAGCAAATATTCATAAAGCTCTGTGTGTGAGTGTGTGTGTGTGTACCACGCCCTGCTAAACATTTCACACATACGACCTCATTTAATTCCCAAAACAACCCTCTGATTTAGGTCGCTCTCAATGGCAAGCTGACTCTGAAGCTGAACACATGCCTACTATCTCCCAGCTGGGAAAAGCATGAAGCATGCTTTGAAAACAGATCTGTACAGAGAAACGATAAATAAATTGGTAAAACAAATAAACTAGAGTTACACATATTGACATGAGTAATGACACCAGCTGGGACATTTTTAAACATGATATACATACATTGTTTGTTGTTGCGGGTGCAGACATACGTGGCAAAAGCACAGAAACGTGTTTGTGAACACCAACCAGCATGGTCACCTGCCGGGCAGAGGGGTGCAGGAGGGAGAAGTTTCCCTCCTGGGCTGCAACGTGGGCTGAAGTTTCAAGCAGTTCTTTCTTTCAACAAAAGCGGGGGGACTTAAGGCAAATATGGCAAAATTTCAGCTGTCTATCCTTAGTAGTGGATACATAGGAAGCTGTTATTTATTTTTCGCATATTTGAAAAAAGAATTTTTAAAACTTAAAAAAAAGCCAATCTAACAAAATATGTAAATTAGGTCATCATCACCATAAGGAGAACAGGGTTCAGTCACTGGGTTGCCTGGCTAGAAAGATTTCAGGTCCCACAAAAGTTCCTCCAGAAACAGTAACACTTTGAAAATAAGAGAAAGCATATAAGACCTTCCATAGCTACACCTCAGATTTGGCTTTTTTAACAGCTGAGTTATTCTACCACATAACAGAACTGCTTAAAGGTCTGGTTCCCAGTCCTGGTTGCACACAGAATCCCTAAATAGCTTTAGAAATACTGCTCTGCACATCCCCTTCCAGATCTGTCAGCGAATCAGAATGCAGGAGTGTGGGCACACATGTGTGCACACACACACACACACAGAGACATGCACGTGTGTGTGGGTGTGTGGATTCAGGAGAACAATTTCAGCATTGCTTGTTAAGTATTGTACAGGACGTATCTGCAGCTGCTTGAAGACAAACACCTGTGGCTAAACCGGCAACCATAAAGAACCAATCAGCGAGCACTGCCTCTACATGAAAGGCTCTCAATACGCGGTCAGAATGACATAATAACTGTGCAGACTCGAGTACTTTATTGTACTTATTATGATTATTAATTTCTAAGTTTGGACAAAATGGGCAAGTTCATCTTTTTTCGGTTTTTGTAGAACACCACAAATAAATGACTCCACTGAAAATTCATTTAGTCTTTAATTGAGCATCTACTACACGCCAGGCACAGTGCTGGGATACCAAGAAGAATGTGCCCCAGTCCCTGCCCTTATAAAGTATGTGGCTGAACGAACAAAAAGGGTCTGTATGGTATGCTGTCTGCCAGAAGTACCAGACATGAGAACACAGAGGCGGAGGAGCACAGGGAAGGTGCTAGTTAGCTGGGTCTGAGTATGCACAGAGAGCTTCCAAGAGGCAGAAAAGCTTTAATTGCGTTCTAAAAATGGTCCTTGGTTAGCCAAGCACATATGTGAGGAAGGAGGCTCTATACAAACTGAGCACAGACCCAAGAAGATGTCGTATTTTAAGAGAATTGGAAGTAATTTGGTAGAGCAGATTTTGGGTTACATCAGGCATACTTCATTTTATTGCACTCTGCCTTACTGCACCTTGCGTATATTGCCTTTTTCACACATAAAGATAAGACCTTCCACCAGCAAAAAGATTATAATTCACTGAAGGCTCAGATAATGGTTAGCATTTTTTTAGTAATAAAGTATTTTTCATTAAGGTACATACATTGGGTTTTTTGACATTTATGCTAGTGCACACTTAACAGACTACAGTATGTAGTAACTGTAACTTTAATATGCAGCAGAAGATTCACATGACTTGTTGTATTGTGATATTCACTTTATTGCAATGGGCTAGAACCAAACCTGCACTAGTTCCAAGGTATGCCCATAGTCAGTTTACCTATGGACAGTTTATTTATCCATGTATTCATTGAATTAATATTTTGAACACCTCATAGGACATGTTCCAGGCATACTTGAGGTGGAAAAAATCACTACTATGAATCAGCAAAAACATCTAAGTATTAGGTGTCTGTTGTGGAACAGCGGAGGTAGTTACCTCCTTCCCTGGCCCCTTGGTTGCCCTCCCTCCCAAGAGCTCTGGTAGCTGGGCTGGCCCTCCCACAGCTATGCTTTCAGCTGGATGCTGCAGAGAGAGGAAGCAGGCAGCGTGGCGCCACTGTCCAACCCACGGGCTGCTCTGGTCTTCAAAGGAGGAAAGATCAAACACGAAAGGCCTCACAATGAGATTATTTCATCATATAGCAGTGATTAGTGTTCTTAAACTACTGTACTCAAAACATACTTGGGCCTGGGGTTTTTGGTGTTTTTGTTGTTATTTTTGGTTTTTTTTTGGGGGGGGGGGTTAATATCTAAAGATGGTAACAGTTTTTCCCATTTGGTAGGTTTGGTTTCAACAGCGACAGTTAATTTCCTGCCTCCACTCCCTGCTCCTCATGAGTACTCCAGTTAACCAATCAAGTGTTGGTCACTGCCAGGTGGGTAGCAGCAGTCTTTAAAGAACCTTTAAACCACCTTTAAAATTCTAATTTTATTTTCTAACACAGAATAATCTAGTTCAGATAAAATCTAACATTAATAGAAGCTGTTGAAAGGCAACAAACGGGTGAGGGGCAGCTGAATGCATTTGATGAATGGGTACATCTTAACCTTTTAGGGGAAATAAAATTATTTCAACACTTGTAATTAGGGTTGCAACCTAGCTACCCTTTTAATAGAAAGCCTGTTAACAGGAGGCAATTCTACCTACAATGAGAAAAAAGATGGCATCCAGAGAGGGCACATTATCTAAGCAGATATGACAAGAAATTCTCATCTGCCACTTCAGCATTCTTGTTCCTGATGGTTTAAGTGTTTGCTCATCTGTGCCCAGTGGTTCTCCAATACTAGAATTACTGAGGGAAGTTCAAAAGTGCTGATGCCCTACCCTCACCCTAAGCCAACTGAACACGAATTTGGGAAGTTTAGGCTCATGAATTGATTCTAATGTACAGCCAGAGTTTAAAAACAAACTAACAAACACATACAAAGATGTACTTTTAGCAGATTAGAAGGTATAGAGTCCTTGCAATTTAGGGCTTTTAACATACAAAATCCCACCCCAAATGAGAATTCCTTCCTCAGCATCCCTAACAGATTATCACCTGAACTCTACTTAAGGAAAGCTAGCCCTGAATGGTGTGACTCAGTGGGTCAGGAGTCACACCACACCCAAAAGTCACAGGTTTGATTCCCAGTCAGGGCACAAGCCTGGGTTGTGGCCCAGGTCCCCAGCTGGGGGTGTGCGAGAGGCAACTGATCAATGTCTCTCTGGCACGCTGAAGCTTCTCTCCCTTTCTTTCTCCCTCCCTTCCCCTCTGTCTAAAAATAAATAAATAAAATCTTTTTTTGTTTTTGTTTAAACTTTTTAAAAAGATTTTATTTATTTATTTTTAGACAGAGGGGAAGAGAGGGAGTGAAACATCCATGTGTGGTTGCCTCTTGCGTGCCCCATGCCGGGGAACCTGGCCCGCAGCCCAGGCATGTGCCCTGACTGGGAATTGAACTAGCGACCCCCTGGTTAGCAGGCTGGTGCTCAGTCCACTGAGCCATACCAGTCAGTGCTAAATAAATAAAATCTTTTTTAAAAAGCCAGTAAGAGAAGTGCTGACAGTCTCCTAACACGGCCAGCTCCCTGTCTGGACACATCTCATAACTGCAAAGCGCCTGCTGCTGCGGAGCTGAGGTCTGCTGGTTCGGCCTCATCCTTTGGTCTCTGCTTCAGAACAATGCCAACTGAACTAGTAAAAGTCAGCGAGAACAAGGACCATTCATAATCATCTTTGAAGCCCTGGCACTTAATAACAGGGCTTGGCACGAAGCAGGCACTAATAAATATAGCAAAAAGGAGAAAAGTGTGTGCATGCGTGTGTGTGTGTAAAAAGGTCATCACTACTCCTGTGCTCTAGCCATGCATCCATTTACATCCTTTTTTCATCACATGTAATTTATAAAAATCATTGTTCTACACATTAGGTCCATAGAAGTGAATAGGACACAGTCTCTGAACTTGAGGAATTCATAACTAGATAAAACAAACTTTTCTGAGCATTCAGGTGTCAGGCTCTCAATCCTCACAGCAAAGCTACCGTTTCATAGTTCCAACTCTTTCAGAGGGAAAAGCTGAGCCATACAGAGGTTCAGTGTTACTGCGAAGCAGTAGCAGAGCTGTGGGATCTGCCTGACGCCGACTCCCAGGTGTCCGGGTGTGCCCCAGGATCCACAGCCACCACTTAAGATGCTGCTACAGGAGGGGCCACTACTTAAGGTTCATAAACATAATCTAGCCCAAAATATGTCTGTAACAGCTGTCTTGGCAACAACTGACTGACAACACCTAGAGCCTCATTCCTTTGGATTCAACTTCCAATACACCGTAATCTCCGCCATTCCCAAATGTTTCTGCTCATTAAAAAGCGAAGTATCAGTTGAAGGTTATGATCTTGTATTACCTACCTAACCAGTGTAGACTTCTGGGTCTCAACCTCAGGACTAGCACTACTGACTGAAATTCCCCAAAAGGGATACATCCTCAACCCACTATGAAAAATTTCTGATGGTGAACCCAAGTGGCATTTTACATTTGTGTAGTCACAAGAACTGTAGTCACAAGTGTCTATTAGCACAGCATCATTAAATGGGAATGTCCTTTGGTCTGGCTATTGAAAACAGGCCATCTGTTCCCACTTTCTGTGTGATACCTGGTCCTGTCTGCCTTGCTCTATTTCCCGTAAATGAACTTGGCTTACCCACTCAAATTAATGTGGTATAGGAGCTTCACAGGCAATGCAACTGCAGACACTGATACTCCCTTCCTAAAAAAAAACCCAGACCACTTGTCTGTTTCAAGGCTACCCACGCTGAGCTAATGATCCCCTGTTCTTCCTTCATCAAGCTCTCTACTGTGGCTCTTGTTCGTTATGGAGCCGTGTCTCTCCCTAACCCAGACCCCTGAGGCCACCCCACTCCTACCAACTGCTCTCTAAGCTTTTAAACTCTGGGACATGACTTCTGGCCTCTACGCTCCACTTCTAAATCTCACTTTCAGTGGTAATAGACCAGTGACATCATATCCCACTTGGCCCTTTGACTTGATCAGGCGAGTCTGCCCCAGCCAGTCCCCCACCACCAGGGAAAAAAAAAGGAATGGTCCTACCTTCATGGTTTACTGGTAAAGGACGAAACTGCTTATCCAAAACAACCAGAGAACACGTGGCATCAAACCCAAGACCTCGGATTTGGTTTGGATCGATCCCTTTTACAACCTTCTGTTTCAAAAACAAACAAAAACATAAATTAAAATGCAAGGCTTTTAAAAGAATGAAACAAGTTATGACTACAAGGAAATGAGTGACAGAATAGAAAAGGCATTTACAACATAAAACAGATGAAAGCTCAATATCAGAAGATCCTATAAATTAGTAAGGAAAAACCAATCAATCTAACTGAAAATTAAGCAAAGGACATAACACATCACTTCATAAAATAAAAATGGTCAAAGAACATACAGAAAGATTCTAACTCTACTATAATTCAATAAAATATAAACTATATCAAATAAAAATATACCAGTTTTTACTTTTCATGTCAACAAAAAAGTAAAAGATTAATAGTATATCATAGTGGCAAGATATGGAAAAGTAGACCTCCCAATTTAGTACAAATTTTGAAGAACAATTTTATAGAATTTGTTAAAATGTAAGACATGCATTACTTTTGGTCAGCAATCCCACTTCAAGGAATCTATCGTAGCAAATTATTAGCATAAGCAAGTTATCTGTAGACAAAGGTTAACTGCAGCACTGCTTACGAATATATTTAAAATTTAGAAAAACTATTTTCTATTAAATAGATTATGGCACATGTGTAAAATGAAATGTAACTATTAAAAAGAAAGAATTAGAGAAGCAACTTCTGGGTGTAGTGGTATGAATCGTTCAGCAAATCCACTTAGCAAAATATAAGTAGAAAACTGGAAAAAATCATCAAAAACAACCATTTGGAGGCTATAGAAATTGACCAAAACCACAGGACAAATTGAGAAGCATTCATTCTTGAAAAATCAAAATCGTATTTAAAGCATTCCCACTAAAAAATTTTTTAAAAACTCTAGGACCAGATGGCTTCATGGAGAAATTAAACCAAAAAAAGAAATATATATATGAAAAAAGTTGTTCAAGACTCAGTTAAAGAGGAACCATTTTCCAACACATTTTACACAGCCAGTATTATCCTGATATCCAAGCCAAAAAAAGACATTAAAGAAAGGACCCAATAACTCTCATGAACATAGCTATAAAAATACTTAACAAAATATTAAGAAACCAATCTTGCAACACACTAAATAGCATTGCACACCATGACCATATGAGACCCCAGGAATACAAGGGTAGTTTAATATCCGTAAATCAATTAATGTATTAAGCAGAATAAAGCACAAGTAAATACCAAATGATCATCCCAACAGATGCAGAAAAACAAAAACAAAAACAAAGACCCAAAACACTCAACAAACCAGGAAAGAAGGAAACTTCCAAAACCTGACAAAGAGCATCTATAGGAACCTACAGCTAATATCATACTTCATGGCATGACAAAATGATTTCCCCCTGATATACACAAAGCAACAATACTCTCTTTCATCACTTCTAATCAGTCTTGCAGTAGAGGTTCTAGCCAATGCAGTGAGGCAAGAAAAAGAAATTTAAAGCAAAAAAAAAAGTGAAAAGTATGTTATCTTTCAGATTACATGATCTCATGTGCAGAAAATCCTAAGGAATCTACAAAAAAAATTAAAAAGCTACTAGAACTAACAAGCAAGCTTAGTAAGATCACAACACAAGACTAACATAAAAATCAATGGTATTTCTATATAATAGCAACTAAGTTATCAAAATTGAAATGAAGAAAACAATTCCATTCACAATAGCATCAAAAAATAAAACACTTAGGAATAAATTTATTAAAAGAAGTTCAAGACCTATACCCTGCAAACTATAAAACACTGATACAAAAACCTCTAAAAATTGGAGAAATGTGGGGAATTTTCATGAAATGGAAAATTCAACATTGTTAAAACAGTATTCTCAAATTAGTCTACAGATTCTATACAACCACCTATTAAAATCACAGTGATTATGTTTTTAATTTTCATTATAGTTTTTCCATTACCATTTATCCCCCTTATCTCCCTCCCCCCACCCATCACCACACTATTGTCCATGTCCATGAGGCCTTTTTTCTTTTTGATTGATTCCCCACCCCACAGCTGTCATCCTGTTATCTAGGAGTCTGTCTCTATTTTGCTTGTTACTTCAGTTTGTTTATTAGATTCCACATATGAATGGGATCATGCGGTATTTGTCTTTCTCTGACTGGTTTATTTCACTTAGCATAATGTTCTCCAGGTCCATCCGTGCTGTCACAAAGGGTAACTATGGAACATTTACACAATGGAATACTACTTGGTTGAAAAAAACCAGCAGGTTGTTTTAGAAATTGACAAACTACTCCTAACACTTATATAAAAAGGTAAAGGACATAAATGAGTCTAAACATTTATGAAAAGAAAAAAACAAAATTAGAGAACTTATGCTACCTGATTTCAAAACTTACTACAAAACTATCACTTCTAAGTCAGTATGGTATTGGCATAAGGATAAATTTATAGATCATATATAGCAATATAAGAAATAAACCCCAAACTTTATGGTCAACTGTTACTGGATAAAGGAGTCAAAACAATTCAATGGGGGAAAAGACAGTCTGACAACGGTGGTAGAACAACTAAATACCCATATATAAAAAAAGAAGAAGAATTACCTCATCCCATATACAAAAATTAATTCAAAATGTATCATATCCCTAAGTGTAAGAACTGAAACTATAAAATGTAGAAGGAAACACAGGAGAACATCTTTTTTGACCATGGGTTTGACAAAAGATTTCTTAAAATGTAAAACTCATTTAAAAAAATAATAAATTTGGCTTCACTAAAACTTTAAAATTTTGTTCTTCAAAAGACCTTAAGAAAATGAGAAGACAAGCTGCAGACTGGGAGAATACAAGGGAGGGATCCCCCCCAAAAACAAAATTATCTCCTGGAGGGCAGGCCCCTTATAGTACAGGCTTCCCCCATTTGGTGAGTGTCTAGGAACCAATCTGTATCAGTGTACCAGCTGGTGTTGTAGTGAGAGGCTGCGTTCAGCTTCAGTGAATTTTTTTTGAAGACTCTTTCAATGCGTTTGCCCATTTCATGATGAGTGACCTATGAGCACACCTGTCTACACCATGCTGAGTATTCAACAGTTTTCGAACAAAAACAGCATGACCCCTGTACCTCACCCTCCCTATTTACCTGATCTCTCCCCACATGATATTTTTTTTCACTTCCCTGATGACAAAAGTCCTCAAAGGGAAACATTTTGCAGGTGTGGAAGAAGTGAAACAAAAAACAGCTGAAGCACTAAAAGGAATCAACATTGATGCATTCAAAAGCTATCTCAAGCAGTGGAAGAACATCTCAATAGGTGTATTGCACCAAATGGAGAATTCTTTGAAGGTGACTGAAGCTTAAATATGTAAGAATACACAATTTTTATATATAAATTCAGTTTGGGGGGCCTCCCCTCATATATTTGTGAATCATACAACTGATGGTGCACTTCTATATAGAACTCTTATAACCCAATAATAAGAGCACAAACAATTCAATTTTGAAATGGGTATAAGATCTGAATACAAACTTCACCAAATGGCAAATAAGCAAAAGAAAATATGCTAACATCATTTGTGATTAAAGAAATACAACTTAAAATTACAATGAGATACTGTTACATACCTACTAGACTGGCTATAATAAAATTGACAGTCTCAAGTGTTAGAAAATTGTGGAGGAAGTGGAACCCTTATACACTGCTGACAGAAATGTAAAATCCAGCCACTTTAAATAAAAAGTTTGGCAGTTTTTTTAAACATAACTGACCACACAAGCCAACAATTCGACACCTAGATATTTACCTGAGAAAATAAAAACATATGCCAACACAAAGACTTGTATGTGAACATTCATAGCAGTATTACTCATAATACCCCCAAAATGTTAACAAATCAAATATCCATCATGATTTAACCAAATGGTTAGACAAGGAATGGTATATCCATGCAATGGAATAGTACTCAGCAAGAAAAAAAGCACAAACTACTCATACACACAACAACATAAAATGAACCTTGGAAACATTCTGTCTGCTAAGTGACAGAAGTCAGACACAAAAGAATGCACTTTGTATGAGTCCATTTACATACAATTTCTGAAAAAGAGTAACTAGTCATACAGACAGCAGATACGGAGTCATCTGTGGGCTGAGGACGGACAGGCACAGGGAACTTATTGGGTTCTAAAACTGGATTATGGTGATGATTTCACAACTGTGTAAATTTAATTTAAAAAAAATCACTGAATTATACATTTAAAATGGGGATTATATGGTATGTAAAGTATGCCTCAAGCTCTTAAATAATTTTTTAGAAGTTGAGCTATAAAAAATGAAATGGAAAGAGGTCCACAAGATATTAATAAGGTAAAAAAACAAAACAAAAACAAAAAAGAATATACAACGCATTGTTAATAGTAGTTGCCTCTCTGAGAGCAGAAATGCCAGTTGGAGGAGATAGAAAATTTTTCACTTCATTATGTAATTTTTAAAGCTGTAAAATAATATAGGTTTATTGGTTAGTGTTAGTTTTTATTTTTGTTTGTACGGTCTTCCTTTTTGATAAAAGCATGATTAAGCATAGTCATTAATGTTTCCCGTTTCCCATTAACTTCAAACATGACAATAACCTTTTAAATCCCACAAAACAGTCCAACCAACCCAAAGAGTCCATCCCCATATAAAATATATAATTCTCCTTTCTTCCTATGTTGCAATGTCAGATTTATAACCTATGATTCTATTTTTCACTATGTAATGTGTTCCTCACCTAAGACCTCTACACAATTATAGATTTTCAACAAAGAAAAGCAGCTTTTCAAATAATAATACAGTAAATAATAAAATGCTACCATATAAAAACATCTGCTATGTGCCAGGTACTAATTTACATACATTATCTTATTTAATCCTTACAAAGCCCTCTGAAGATACATCTTACATTTCCATCTCATAAAGAATAAGTGGAGGGTTGAGGAGGGCAGCTGGGAGAAGGTAAGCTCCAGAGACGGAGTCACTCGAACCTGCTCCCACCCGGAGCCAGGAGGTGGCAGACTCAGAGTTCAAACTGAGTCTATGCTCCTTCTATCCCACCACCCTGCCGCCTCTGTCACCAGAGATTTCCTTGCTGCCCAAGAGATTCACCCTGTGGGGAGGGCACGTGCTCTGGGGGAGAATATTTGCCAGTGACCCATGTGTGACTGCCGGCAGTACCTTTGCCCCTAGCTCCAGGTGAACGCCCTGCATGCCTTTACTATACTGATCAATGTTGACTTACAAGAGCATGAGGACCAAACCCAGAGCCCTGTCAGGCAGCATGGCCTCATGACAACAAGTCACAAACACCTGGTTTCAAAACCAAGCTCTGCCACTTTGGCTACGTGTGACTGGGGGCAGGTCACACAGGTCCAGCCATTCTAATCACACTCTTGCTTTGCTGGATCACATCTCTACAGCATTTATAGGCACGGCTGCCTCTGTCTGGAATGTCCTTCCATCTAGGCTTGGAAATCTCTGGATAATGGTTAAGATCAGTGGTGTTGGGTGCAGTCTGAGTGTGAAACGTGGCTCTGCTGTTTACCAGGCCTATGACTTTGGGAAGCCAGGAAAACAGTTTCCTTGGTTGCACAAAGCTATTACTTACACCTATGTCTCCTAATGATGTTATGAGAATGCAGCAAAATAAGGTGTGATCAGCCCAACATCTGGCATTCAAAACATAGTAAGTAGCAGCCATTATTAGAATAAATTAGCTGCCTCATATCTTCTTTGACTTTGTGGGACAGAAATCAATGAGTTAACAAGCCAGCCCTAACTTTCACCTGCCATGTGGCCCTATTGGCCTCTGTGCCCAAAGAGTGCAGGCCTGAACGGGGCAAGCCCATCTCTCACAGGCTCGCAGTTAGTCAAAGGAGGAGCTGGGTGACAAAACGTGGAAGACTCAATCAACTCAACACTGCAAGGCAGCTTTGGAATAGAAATGAACATGGAATATGGTGTCAAAAGAGCCACCCTCTGGTTCCAAGTCCACCACTTGTGAGTCAGTTGAATCATACACTAATCTCATTACATTTCTGAGCCCCAGTTTCCTGAGAGCGAGAAAGAATCTCCCAGGTGAGGCTCAAAGGAGCCAATTGGTTTGAAAGTGCTTTGGAACCAGTAAACCTTTACAGGAAATAAATGTAAAGGATGGAAAACCTACTCAATGCCTTATTAACTGACTGTTCAATAAAATCTTTTTTATGTATAAAGCATAGCATGCTCTGTATCATGTAAGCACATATAAAAATGATAGGCAAAGGGATAGTGATCAAACAGATTGGACATATTCAAATCTTCCTAAGAATTTTGGTAGGAGTAACCTTATAGTAGAAGCAAAGAAAATACTCTCTTCAATCTATTTTATGAATCCCTTCTGACAAGTTCCATATTCTAATCATGGTCTATCAGTCACCAAGATTCAGGTCCCCATCTCTAAAACAGAAACCTATCACAAAGAACTGGAGGAATAATTGTGACATGCAATGAAATCTTATTTGTTTGAAAGCCACTATTATTTCCCCCCGGTCTTATATGGAAATGCTTTATGATCATGCTTATCCATGAGCAGGACCACCCCGCTCCACAATCCCCACCTCCATCGACAGCACCCCAGAACCAGGGCTGTCAGGGTCACACTGCCCAGAGGGCTCCTGGGACTTCACCCACTGACCCGAGATTCTTTTTTATACTCTTATGCACAGAAGAAGAAAGCAGTCTAGTAAACTCACCCCAACGACTTGGCATTGAGGGAATTTCTCTGGCTAGAAGACAAAGCACAGTGCTCTTCTAAAGAATTTCCAGAGAAGGAGATTTCTGAAACTTCATTTGGTAACCTGGTCCATGTCTAGCAACTGTCAACTCGTAGCTATGGGGCAGCAAACAAATATTTGGGGAAGAGGTTGTGCATTGCTTTGTTCTGACTGTGGGAATCAGTTCAATCCTACATATGTTTTAAATCAGCAGGCTCTACCATATTGGGTGGGGAGACAGGGGTTTCAGAACTAAGAACTGGAAGGTCAGAAGCATACCTGGTTTTATCTTTAGCTCTATTTGGAGATAGGGTCAAGGCCTGGGGCCTCACAGACAGAATCCAGCTTGCAACAGAGTTCTGTGCAACTGGTCCTGTGTTCTTTTAAATCTTGATATGAATGCCTTTGTCAGCTCTGGGGGCATGTATGGGGTTATACAATCCCTGGATCCCTCAGGCCCATCCCTCCCTGTTGCCTACACAATTCAATTACTCACTCATTCAATCAGTCAGCACATATAATCAAGCCCCTTCTAAGGTCAGGCTGTGAACTCTTCTGGGTATTTGGGAAACAATGGAAAGCAAAAAACTTTATATTAATTCCTTGCTCTCTTGGAGATATTTTAGTAGGGATAGATAACAGCCAATAAACCACATGAATGCTATAGTGTATGCATAGTAAACAAGAAAGTGACAAGTCAAGGAATCAGGAACGCTGCAGAATGAAGAGGCACTTGCTGAAAAGGTGAGGTTGGAGGAAACACCAGAAGGACCTGAGGAGCTGACTTTATGAAAGTCTGGAAAAAGTGCTTTGGGAAGGAAAACAGCCCGTGCAAAGGCCCAGAGACTTCATTGCTTGGGATCAGCAAGGAAGCTAAGGTGGCTTGCGTGGGGTGTCTGCTACCTGCAAGGCCCCTGGAGGCACTCAGTTTTACAAAATCTCCTCTAGTGACCGGTGAAATGAATAAAGCCAATCCTGAACCATTATCTACAGAGCATCCCTGCTTAGGTGTGGTGTTGTCCCTTGAAGATAGGTGGGGAAACGTAGGGCAAATACTTTCTTTTATGTCAGCACCACCAACTTTCTTCCAAGAACAGAAACTCCGAAACTGCCTCTACCTTGGTCCTCTCCACTGTTACCAAATCTCAATCTTGTCCCTCCTATTTATTCCTCTGCCAACATGCTGATACAGCCATTCATCACTGAACAGATATTATCAAGTACCTGCCAATGCCAGCATGGAGGACACAGGCTGAACGAGACATAGTCCCAGGCCTCCCAAAGCTACAGTTCAAAGGATCTCAGCCCACAAAACTTCATCAGAAGAATCATGCTGCCTCTAACTGGGATCCTTAAATTTAGCTTTTGTTCCCTGCAAGCCATCTTGAATATGTTGCTGGTCACTCTGAAATTTAGGATGACTCTAGAAAAGCTCCCCACTGGCTTAAGAACCAGCTACCCAGGTGTGCCCCACCATCAATTCTAGTCTCCTTTCTTCCTCCTGTCGGGAACTACCTTCTATAGCCGGGGCTGGCCCCTTATATTACCATCTTGGCGCTGCTGTCCGTGGAGAGCTCCTAAGAGTTCTCCAGAGTCACCTGTAGCCCTACATCCTTCCTCAAACTTTCTCCACTGACTGGGAGTAAGGAGGCCCCAGTTTCTTTAATCATTCATTCTTTTTACACTTCCCGAGTCTACTGCAGATATCTGACCTATCCGATTTCAGGCTATCACCTATTTTCTGGGTAACTTAGGGAAAGTCACTTAAGTCTCCGGTATCAGTTTTTCTTTTGAAAGGTAAAATGGGAATTACAACCCCTTCCCTACCCACCTTGTATGACAATCAAATAGATATGGATGTGGGTCTGGGGGATTTGCCAGTTATGAAACAGTCACAGGGATATAAGTACAACATAGGGAATATTACCAATAATACTGCAATAACTACATATGGTTGGAGGGGTACTAGACTTACCGGGGTGAGCACTTTGTAAGGTATATGAATGTCTAATAACTATGCTGTACACCTAAAACTAATAAAATATTGTATGTCAACTGTTAATTGAAAAATAAGTTTTACTTCTTTTTTTAAATTTTATTTTAATCGTTGTTCAAGTACAGTTGAAAAATAAATTTTAAATAAATGGTCTAATATTCTTTAAAAATGGATACATGCTTTGTAAACCACACAGGTTTGATGAATATAAGAGGTTAACATTATTGCTCAGTCCCACATGAACTACTCCCCGTACTGCTCTCTCTCCCCTCAACCGCTACTCACGGAGCCAGTGCAACTGAAAACAAAACCGTATTTCATTAGCTTCGTAGGTGTTGGCTTTTCCATGTAACTGAACTATTTCATCCTTAGGGGTAGAAAACTTACACAAGTTCTCCTATAAACATTCCCTTGCTTAGCAAAGAGCACAGCATGTATGATACCTCCAGTTTATATTCTCCCTCCTAATGCAGGTTGGTACTAATCATACACAAACTTGCCATGTTCTCGCCCTGTCGGCGATTAAGACTTGTGGCTCCAGAAAACATTATAAGCCCTTAAAATCAGGAACAGTGTATACATTTATGACTTACATGTTGCCATAGAATTTTTTAGATGTGCGGGTACTGATCCAATATAAACCTGCCAATTTTAGGGGTGTGGAGAAGAGAACAGAGAAGAAGATTTGGAGCCATCTCACTCCAGGTCTAGTCCTGTCTCTAATACCAGTTAGTTTCAGAGCCTCAGGATCTTCATGTGTCAAATGAGAAGAATGGCAGTCTGTCTCACAGAGTTACCGTTACAAATAAGATGAGGAATGCCAGAACACTTCTTAATTGTCTGCCATTAATTCAACCACCATGTACTGGGCACTGACTCCGTGCCAGACAATGTGTTAGATGCTAGGGACACAAGGACAATTCTCTCTGAGAGCTCAGTTCATGGTTTAAAAGGAACCCACAATTTAAAGGCACTCTGATAAGGGCCAGGTATTGATCCACGTGAAGATGGTGGGCTCTCGGGCCACAGAGAGGGGCTCGTCACCCTCTCTTTCCTCTGAGGTTGGCTAGGGATGGCAGAGGCTCTCAGGAGTCACCAAAGAAGGCTCCCAGCAGGACCTAATACATCAGCTTACAGGGGTATCCAACCTTTCGGTGTCACTGGGCCACACTGGAAGAAGAGTCATCTTGGGCCACACATTAAATATACAAACACTAATGAAAACTGATGAACCAAAAAAAAAAAAAGGTTTTAGGTAAATTTATGGTTTTGTGTTGGGCCACGTTCATGGCCATCCTGGGCCTCATGCGGCCCACAGGCTGCAGGCTGGACACCCCTGCCAAGATACCAAGGAGGTGTGCAGGTCAAGAGGGTGTGAGAAGAACACTGCACGTAATGAAAACAGCAGAGACATTTCATTCACTCATAAACTGAACAAATATGAACTGAGTATATTATAAGCAAGGAACTCTGGGGAAATACAGGTAAACAAGATAAGACCCCCTGCTCAGGGGACATGCATTTTCCACATGAGCAGACAGCCAGGTAAAGGCACCTGTGATTCAATACAGCTAACACAACAATCACAGTGATCTCAATGCTCTCCACAGAGTGAGTGGCAGATTCAAAAACCTTCAGGTAGTTTGATATGATTTCCAAGCAAGGTGAGAGGAGGCTGGAAAGAAGGGCAAAAGCAGAGCAAGGGGGTGGGAAGGGGTGGGGGCATATTAGTCATGTGACCTTGGGCTAGTGACTTAACCTCATCAAAGCTCATCTCTTCTAGCTCCAAAGAGAGAATAATAAAAACTACATCAAGAAGCTGTCATTCAGATAAAGCGAAGTGATGGCTGTGAAGGGCTCAGCACCATACCTGGAACATAATTAGTGCCCAAGCAAAGTCAGCGGCCATTATCGTCAGCAGCAGCAGCATCTTACTGTTTTCACTGTCCTTGTTTTTATTAACCTGACTGCAGGGAAAACCAAGTGAATGACTTCGGGAGAAGGACGCAGTACAACTGCTCTCAAGCTCTTAACGCTCCCATGTCCTTGAGGAAGAAGAGACAGGTCAAAATGTATTTTGTTGCCTTTGTCCTAGCCCAGTACTTCTCAAAATCTTACACAGAAAGAACTCTAACCAGAAAGGGAGTGAGAATATTCCTGTGAGGTGCCTTCCTAATTGACTTCGACTTCTAAATATATGCTATCTTAGAAATCCATTCCCTTCATTTCTGTTATCATCATCATTATCATCATCATCATCATCATCATCACATCATCATCACCATAGGAAACAAAGTATTTACTCATTTCCAGGCACTGCTATGACACTTTAAATGCACTAACTCATTACATGCTCACAACAACCCTATGGAGAGAGGTACAATTATTCTCATTTGGCAGATCAGGAAACTCAGGCAAGAAACCTTAAGTAACTTGTCCAGGATGACAAGCCAATAAATGTTGGAACTGGGATGACAACACAGGCAGTCTGGCTCCGGACCCTGTGCTCTATGGTACGCTACCTCTCTAATACAAAAATGTCTCCCTCCTGAAGAAGGGGAGCGGCCCAGCTTTATTCGGGTTTGCTACAGTGAACGAGCCTGGCTGTGGACAAACGCCCATGGCACTCAAGAGGCTGAGGAGCTCAAGCAGATGACAAGTTGGCTGCCACTGGGAAATGATTAAAAATCTACCATTAAACCAGGCTGTTCTTGGAGCAGACCTTTTTTAAAGTAGCTTTTCATCAGGGAATTATATTTTCTTCTTCACAATTTCCTTAATGGTAAGAAAGGCTATATGTTAGAAGAACAAAGGAGACCCAAGGGCAATGAGCAGAAGATTCTCACCAAGGCGGGGCTGAGAGGAGGGAGGGAGGAGGGAAATTAAACAAGCAGAAGAAAAGATGCACCCCTTCTTTTATTCCTACATAATGCTCCAGTACCGCCCACCCCCACCTCCTCGCTCTGCCTTCTTCTCTGGGGGGCACTAACGGTAGCTCAGAGCTCATTAAACTTTAAACAGAAGGATCAATATGGACAGAATGGTGAATTGTCCATCTGTAAATTACCAAGCCCTTCATGAATATTTCAGGAACTAAACTAGGAGGAGAAGAGAGAACCTAGGACTTTATTTTTCCCTATTAAAAAAAAAAAGGAGAAAAGAATCTCCGTTGTTTCTGATCACCAGGATATAAAACTGAATAGTCAAGTGAAACTAAAAATGAACAAGTCTTGGCTAGCATCTCTGCCTTCCCCAAACCAGCCAGCTGACTCCAGTTCAAGGCCACTCAAGACAAACATCTGCCTGGCACAACCCAGAGATGCTCTAAGCTTGCCCAACTTCCTTGCTTTCTCAAAACACCCCATGTTCTCATGTCACAGTGCCTTTGCACATGCTGTTCCTCAGAACAAAAGAAGACTCCCCTCACTTATCTGGAAGGCAGGGCAGTCCAGGGACTACGAGTACAGCGCTGCAAGCAGACTGCTTAGGTTTCAGTCCTGCCTCTGCTATTACTGAGTTGGCCAAAAAGTCCATTAGGTTTTTTTCCATAAAATGAAAGACCTTTTTCATCTTCACCAATAACTTTATTGATTTGGATAGTTTGCGTGGATCAGCTATCTCTACTATCGGCTTCTAGTAGGCCAGGGGTGCTGTTAAACATCTTCCAATGCATAAGGCAGCCCCAGAGCAAAGAATTATTTGGCCAAAATGTCAATAGTATCAAGAAACTTCACAAGCCACTTTCGACATGTTCAATTAGTCATAGCACCTTCTCCATATATTGCACAAGTCTTTATTTGCATTTCAGTTGCATTTTTACCTTTCTTGAAATAATAAAGCATAACACGCTGAAAATGTGTATATTCTATCTTTATTAAAATGGCTACACAAAATATTCACCAATTTTGACATTTTTTTAAAATGTGGACTGACATGACAGCTGCCACAATACAATCTAACAAAATTGTTTCAAATAAAGTTAAAGACAACTAAGCTCTACTACAGACATCAGAAAAAAAAACCATAACGGACTTTTTGGCCATTCCAATACTGACTACATGAACTTGATAAGCTACCTAAATTTTCTGTGCCTCTGTTTCCTCCTCAACAAAATGGTAATGGTGGTACTTACACAGGGCTATTGTGAAGATTCAACTACATGATACATGTTAACACATTTTATTCCACATCGGGCACACATGAAGGTAGACGTTAGTTATAACTGTCAGTGACTTCTTCCACACTGGGTCACACCTGGCCATCCTCTGTCATAGGCCCTGCATCCTCTGACCTGTGTCTACCCTGAGCCCCTCAGGGTTAACCCTTTCCTCGGCTCCAGCCATAGTCACTTCGCTCCCACCACCGTTCGTGTCACAGTTCAGCTGTCTACTGGCCTCTGTCACTGTCAGACTGTCAGCTCCTGAAGGCCAGCCAGCACTGTCCCTGGCACCAGGTAGACACATGACACACGCTCAGCAGGCAGGGGCAAGGAAGCGCGCACAAGGACAGAGTGCCACAGTTGTGGCCTTACCTTTGTGACAACACAGCACGCGGCCCAGATGTCCTCAGAGGACTGCTCATGATGGTTGAACTGAGGCTCCCACTTGTTAATTGGCTGGTCTGCGAAGGCCAAAAGGACGCCCCTCTGGTCCACCAGAGCCGCACGAACGCTGCCTGTGCCAACATCCACACCCACGTAGTAGCGCCCTGGCTCCTGATCTCCACCAGGCATGGCGTTCCCTTCACCTGCAGTGGTCAAAGGCAAAAACCACATGGAGAACAAGTGGGTCTGCAAAGCCAGGCACAAGACCGCTGGAAAGTGGAAATAAAAGGGGTGCAGCTAACTGGTGACTTCTATTATTTATTCATCCAACAAAAATGTTGAGTGCTAACAGGCATGAGCTCGGTGGTGGCTAAACAGGACAGGCATGGCCTCAGACATGAAATTTCCATTCTTGGAAGGGAGTCAGAAATTAAGCATTTATAAACTGTGTAATTATTTAAACAAAGTCATAATATCAGGTGAAAAGTGCTATAAAGGTAAATAAAGGATTATAGGAGAATTGAGAATCTGGAGGTTATAGATATGCACTTATTTTTATTGAATTTGTCAAAACAAGGACAGTGGCCATGACAGTGAAAAGGAACTTCATCACTCAATTATTCATTCACATAGTTATTTACTGAGCTCCTATTATGTGCCAAGCCCTGTGAGAAGCACAAACCTCCCTTCTACTCTTCACTAGGACTCTCCAACATGAGTATATTTAAATCTCTATGTCACAGGGGATCAAGGTGAGACTCTAAGAGGTACATAATTTTTAATGTTAGGTTCACATGCTAAAGAACACTAAATGCACATTATTATGACAATGTACTTTATACCAGGGAGAAAATGGGTCTCTGAGAAGTTATGGGATTCCGCCAGCATCTGTCAGCGGCAGCCCGGACCCGCGGTCCCATCTGTGAGCTCCTGGCAGTACAGGGTTGGAGGAGAGGCAAATGTGCTGCAGCCCCATGATGAAGAGACTGGGAATTGGGAAGGAGCCTCGAGGGAGGCAGGATCAGGAATTTGTTAGAGAATCTGTTTTCCTTAAAGACCCCTTGTGAGTTACAAGGAAAGCTGACCGGAGAACACTCAGGAATTCCTTGGCCTTCATTGCGATTCTAAGTCCCTTTGGTCAGATCAGCCCACAGGACATGGAAATCTCACAGAGGCTTTCACTTTCCAGATCAGGCTTTCAAAGAATAAAAAGAAGACCCCAAGACAACCACGCTGGTAAACATGCTACAACTCCCCAGGTGAGCTCAGGGTGTTCTTAGTGCCAAGGGACCAGTTTCCACAACGGCAGCGGTATTCTGCGCCCTTCCACTTCAGAAGGTAACGTTTCCAGGCAGTGAAAGACAAATACCATATGATCTCACCTTTAACAGGAACCTAAACAACAAAACAAACAAACAAGCAAAATATAGCCAAAGACACTGAAATAGAGGACAGGCTGACAGTGACCAGAGGGGAGAGGGGAGGGAATTCCAGAGAAGGGAAGGGTTTACAGGAACAAATATAGAGGACACATGGACAAAAACTAGGGGGGTTGGAAATGGGAGGGAGGAGGGGAGGAATGGGTGGGTGGGTTGGAATGGGAATAAAGGATAGAAACTGTACTAAATAAACTAAAATAAAAAAATTTAAAAAAAAAAGAAGAAGGTAACGTTTCCTAGGCAAAGTCACACTGGGGGACGCTAAAACGAAGTCAGCCAGCAGATGTTCAACCCTGCTTCCTGGATGTGTATTCCAGACAAAAACAGCTTCATTAAAAGTGACTGCTTTTGACTTCATCACAGTGATTTCCCAGCGGTGCCTGCCCCCTCTGGCTTGCTGGCTCACGGTCTCACGGGCTCACTGGCTCACTGGCAGGTGGAGAGGAAAATGGGGACGCCGGAGTAAGAACACTGGCTATCTTCCTCTGAGCGTCAGAGAACAGCTCTCAGGCTCCAGCCTACTGCTTTCTCCTCCTCTCTCCCTCGCTGACACCTCAGGGGAGCTCCACAGGACCAGCAGCACCAGTTCTCACCTCACACATTCCTTCATTCATTCAACAGTGATCACTTTTCTTCAAGTCATTACTCAGGAAATTTAAATGAACAGATGAAAGCAGAGCTGCTCCTTTGGAAGCAAAGACCAGCTGCTCCCACCCACCCCCCCGCCCCGCCCCCACAGTCCCTCTGCTGGGCCCTTCCCTCAGGACTCAGGAAGACTGAAAACCTCTGGCTTAGGGCTGGCTTAGGGCTCTGGCCTGAGGCCCTCAGCATGACACCTCAGGCCTCCAGCAGCTTGTCTCTGACTGCTGTCCAGCCACGTCCAACCCTGTCTCCAGCCATCCCCACACTCCTCGAAGGCTCCCAAGTGCATCCCACTGCTGCCTGACTGCCCCATCACTTCGGACTTGCTCTCTCCCTTTCTAATTCCTTCCTGTCTTCTCAGTCTGGTGACCACGGACCCACACTTTAAGATCCAGGTCAACCACAACCTCTTCAGGGAAGTCTGCCTTGCCTTTCTCTAACCCTTGGTGCCACGAGGGCACCGTGTCCCTAATTTCTGTGAAAACTTGCCATTCAAAATTGCAATTCTTTGGTTTTTTGTGAAGGGCCCCAGGGATGCTGCTCCTTAACTGATCTTAGCATATCAACAACTCTCTGTACTTAGTTAGAACATTCCAAGACTACTCTAAGCACCTCAGGGAGAAACAAGGAAATAAACAGAAAACAAAGAATCAATAGACACATTCTGGCATACTACACACACTCATCCAGACTTCTCTCCACTCTTGCCAGCCCCAGTGACAAGAGAAATCCCGCCCCCTCACCCCCACCCTGCGGATGGCCCACCTCCTCCTGCCTGGGTTCCTCCCTTTTGACTCTCTTCCTCTGCAGGCAGCACACCATCTCACCACCCACCATCCAGACAGCCTGACTGATTTCCAGTAAAATCCAAACAGGCAGATTTCCACTCTGCAGCTGATCCAAGGTTTACCCTGGTTCTGGGGTTTGGATCTGTTTGCTAAACAGGAAAGAGCCCACCCTTCAGAAGGGCCCCCACCTCACATGGAGAACGGAGCTTCACTATTAAACAGTTAACTCCACTGCTGCAGGGATCACCGCTGTATCCCTAGTGCTAGCCCAGTGCCTGGTACAAAGCAGGAAATGGACAAGTCAGACTCAGCGGTACCTTTAACACCTATTCTTAGGGGGAAAAATCAAAGGTACCATGGTTACTGTGGATCTGATGCACCGCTAGGCAGCTTGCTTGGATTACAACTTTAATGCTGACATTAACCCTTAAAGATAACCTGATGAGGAAAATGAGTCCTAGACAGGGAAGGTAAGTTACTCCAGTATGTCATGTAACTAATAAGTAGTAAGAGCTGAGAGAGACCCAATTCCCTCTAGCTCCATAGTTCCTAACAGTTTTCTCAGGAGTCTACCCTGCCTGATACCCCTCCATGTATTAAATGTCTATTGGCCAAGGACTCTGATGGGTGACCCTGTCTGCTTTGTCTGAGACAGGCCAACTCAGAACTCGGGTGTCCACCTTCAGAGATGGACCCTTCCCCAACACCACGCTGCCTCTCTCTGGCAAACCACCCGTTTCTAGACCCTATTCCCAAGGCATTGGTCAGGAAAAGTCAAACCCAGAGGATCAAGGGCATCATTCCTTCCCAGCATGCCTCGCACACACCTCCCAGTTCATGTTTTTCTAAGAAATAGATCCTAATTAAATATTTCAGGTTCACCACGTTTTCCATTATTACAGTTTTAAGTGATCTCTTTTGATTGTTTCCAGACCCTGACCCTGAAAGCAGGGAAGGAGAAAAGTTCAAGCCCTTGGGCAGGTTCCCTGAAATTCAACCTCATGAGTCACAAAAACTCCACTGGAGGGTCTCCTTGCCTTCCCCCTCTGTGCCCTTTGTTCCTGGGTCATAAGTACTGTCTGTCGCACCCTGGGCTCCAAACTATATTGCAGTGCCTCTTAGGCTCAAAAAATAAAGTCACTGCAGGATGGAAAACATTTTTCCCTTCTCTAATTTGTTTTTTTTTTTTAAGGACTAGGATCCTGCTGTGTGTCTGGCACTGCAGAATAGGTGCCAATGAAGTTGGTAAATCTATCGCCACTTTACACCTCAGTGGGATGGGGACACTTGCCACAAGTCACACAAACAATGAACAGCAGCCCCCATTGTTGAACCCCAGCCACCACTTACAGCAAGTCTTAGGGCTCTTTCCACAATGCCAACCTAAAACTGAAAGCTGAGTCCTTTGGTCACTTCTTTAATAACAGTATCAACAACAAATGCAGCAACAACTGGTGTTTATTAAGCTCTGTTCTGCAAACCACCCACATGATTTCATTTAATTCTTCTAACAACCATATGAGGTATGCAGCATGAACCCATTTCCCAGGAAAGGAGACTGAGGTTCTCAGCGATAACACTGTTGAAGGTCACAGAGCACAGAAGCAGGGGAACTGGGGTTTGTAGCTGAGTCGGTGAGGCTTTCCAAAGCATGACTTAGGAGTGGTTCCATCTCATTCTTTTCAGGCAAAGATGAATACTCCAAAAAGAAAAACTGATAGGGACCTGGGGAGGGTGGTCAGACAGAGAGAAGACAGGACGTGGACAGGGGGTGCCGGGAGAAAGAAAAATACTTCAGAGAAATTCAAGCTGCGCCGCACACAGGTCGTGAGCCATCCCTAACTTCTCAGCCCACAAGATGCTTAAAGGGCAGAAAAGCCTCCTGTTCAAGTCCCCAGCATGGACGGCACTGATGTTTAGCCCTTATTCATCATCAAAAGATGGTTCTTATGATAAATATTTATATGGGTTATTAAATAAGAGCCTGTATAAATATTATTAGAGATGTGCCACAGGGAACCACAGACTTCACGGCTGATTCTTCCACAAATGTGCAGGCTGCTCGACTGCAGTATGAAACAGGGAAACAGGGAGTTGGACAGGGGAGTCTGTTCTCTATGAAAGTGTCGCAGCAATTCTAAGAAGGGGGTCAATGCTACAAATGCTGTGTTGAAAACCAATCATTGAGGGATTGTTCTCTTATTTTTTCCTCCTTCTTTCCCCCTAAATAACTTAATAGTAATAATATTGTTTCCTAAGACTACAAACCTCCGGCGATGATGAGCTTACCTTTGGTCCTGTTCCTTAAAGAGCCACTCCTCCGGGATAACTCTCACGGCTGTGTCCACAGACACAGTGTCCCAGGGATCTGGGAGGGAGCCCAATATCCTATGTCAACTTTGATCTTTGGGCTTTTCTGGGAGCTCATGTACGTCAGTCCTTCACAACTTAATTTAGTTACATTAAAATCAGGACTGGTAAGTTTGGGAAGAAACAGATAAGCAATATATACGTTTGTCCACTTCAGTCTTCTTAAACTAAATACCACTTTAAACAAATCTCACATGCTCTGAGGTGGTGAGAAAGCTCACGATGGAAAGAAAGGGGTCATTTGGCTCTCTTACTAGCTTTATCAACATTACACATGGGAGAAAAAGCACAGCTTGCTGACAGGTGCTTTTCCTCTTAAAGTGAAAGGCTGTCATGTCATTGTATTTCCTAAAAGGTTAATTGAGATTATATAACTGAAATCCCTCGTACAGTGCCTAATGTATGGTGCATGCTCAGTAAATGGTAGCAATTATTAGGACTAGAATTATGTGCCAACCTTCCCTCCCAATACCCAATCACTTCCGGACACCTGAATTCTCTTAACATGCGTTCTCCATACATAAGTGTTCTCAGCATATCTAACAGCTCAAATTCCAGCAAACAAAACAAATATTAAGTGCTTTCTCTGTGCGAGGACACTAGGAAGAGGAAGTTAAAAGACATATACTCTCTGATTTTAAAGAACTGATGATCATATTATGTAAGAATTTGATTTTTGAAAATCAAATGGTGATGCTGTGAGTTATTCTTAGTCTATGTATTACAAGCGAAACCTGGTGCACCTAGTAAAATGGCAGTGGTGGCTTCAGGTTACCACCAGGACCCTAGCCATACTCTGGGGCCAAGCATCCTTTTCCAAGTCTACCTTTCTCCACAGATGTAGACATGATAGCTGGTAAAGGATGCACCAATGTACTGTTTCCATCACATTCCCAACCATGCAATCAGAAACTCAGTATTTTTCAGGATGTTGAAATCTTCATGCTTTCAATGAGCCCATATTTAAAGATAAACACAAGACAATTGAAGGAGGCATATGGTGTGAAATCAGACAATAGAAAGGTTGGCTCTCCTTTTGAATTCAAAGCTAGATTCCAAAAGGCAAAAAAGTCAGCTCTCACCAAATCCTATAGCTCCCTCACAATGTGACAGCCACAAGGATCAAAACAGAGGCAGTCCTGGATGGTGGCCAAACACCATCACCCTCCAAGAGCCACAAGGCAACACCACAGCAGCCGACAGCAAGAAAATACAAAATCCCACTATGCTAAGGCCAAATGCACAGTACAGGTCCTAAAGAAATCATGAGTGGAAAATCTGACTTTTCAAATAACATCCCCAAAGTCCAACAGCAAACACCACCTGAAAGCAAAGTAAACTCTGAATCTCCCATGTCCTCTTCTAGAAAATCCTACTTACTCTCTCCTCTTCTTTTCAACCCCTATGGTCTCCCCACCAAAAAAATAAATTAAAAACCCTCCTTACTCATTATACTGCGTTCCAAGCCCTTTATGACTCCACACCTAGGTATCCTCCTTGCAGAGAAAGGGAAAAAGGAAGCCACATTTACAAAGTATATGCTATGTGCTGTTTCTCCCATGAACAGGTGAGGACATTGAAATTCTGAGAGGATTTATACCCAATTGACAGTGACAAAGCCCGAAGAGAAAGGAGGCCATATTCAAATTCAGGTCTGTCGGAGTCAGAGCAGGACTCTTGCTACTAACCCTCAAATGACGTGGGTTCTCACACTAACCGAGCTGCCTTCCTCCTGGACACACTCGGAATACCCTTCCCAGTGTGTTTAACCTGTGAACCTTCACAGTCACTCGGTCACTGCGAATGCCCTCTCTGTGCTCTGCCTAATAAAGACCACTTTATGTCACTATGAACGCTACCGGGAGAAACACTGGTATTAACTGAGAATATTCTGCCCCCTGCTTCACTGTCCCTACAGATAAGCACAGTGCACTATAATGTAGTAACAGGGGAATCTCTGGGTTGTGAGGGAGGGAAAGACTGTTAATGTATAAAATGGTCAAATACCTTTAAAAATAAAAGGCCCCTAAGGACCCTCTGTCCATGGAGAGTTCGAGAAGCAGTATCAGCAAACCTCTCTTCTGCAGTAAGCACCACGCTCCTCCCCTAAGACAACCTCCCTCCTAGACTGAGGGCTCCCCTCCGGTAGGCGCATGTGTGAAGGCCAGAGGGAAGGCGGAGAGCGAGCCCCTTGTCTGAGTCAGTCTATCTCTTCCAAACCCTGAGTTCACTAAAAGCCCAAGTTGGAACTCGATGGTTGCACTCTCATGCCAGGACCCTGGGAGCAGAAAAATGGCCAACAGGCACAAAGAGAGCGAGGGCTGCTAGCCTGGTTCTAAACGCACAATTATTATATTTCAACCCCAGTGTGCCAATCACAAAGCTAAGCCCATAACAGGGAAAATTATCAGCAAACAGTGATTTAGTATTACACGGACTCTTCTTTTAGAAACATGAGTCCCTGACCTCTCTTTGAATTCTGAATAATGTAAATAGCATGGGATGGCTGTGAGTATGTGAAAGTTTATTCTTGTATTATTATTTATTAATAATACAAGATTTATTGTATTATTTTCCATATGACCAACTGTAAACCTACTTTTGCCCCACCCTGTATATGTCTTTTCTTTCCCTCTTGTCATTTTCTTCTCCAAGGGGCTGCTGTTGATTTGCTGATAGAGTTAACTATGAAATGTTTCTCTACAGAACTAACCAGACCTCCAAAGCAATGTCGTTAACATTAGCGCACTGGCCGAAATCCACAGCTTTTCCCAGAAAGCCACTCAAATTACAAGAACAGAAAAAGCCACCGACCTTAATGACTGCTGTCAGGAAGGGCTCAGGGCAGTATTAGGAAGAGCAACAAAATCCACTCCCCGCACAGTCCTGTGAAACTCCTTCCTCAAAGGCAAGGCCTGCCAGAGGCTGCCTGAGGTTTTGGCCTATCTTGTGTTTACCTGTTTATGAAGCATGGCCAAACGCCGTTAAGGCCCAAGGTGAAAGGCCTAAAGAATGAGTTACTCCAAGGTTAAACATTAGACTTGGAGAACTGGACAGTCCGCCATGCCACAAACATTCTCTGTCAAAATTACCAAGTGCTACAGTTCAAGCTTAACCACCACCAATGCTGTGTCTGCCCAAAATGAAGCCCACACTCTTCATGTGGCCCATAAGGACCTCAAAGCTCTGGCCCTGCCTGCATCTCTAACCCTCTCTCCCTCCCTCCCTCCCTGATCAAAACCCCCTGACACTTCAACTCTATAAAACTACTAGGAACCCCTCAAATAAAGGTTTGGCACCTTTATTCATACTGCTCCCTGTGATGCAAAGAATAAAAAAACCTGCTGTTCGCAGAAAAAGAAATGCAATAAATGCAAATGAACCTTTCCCCTCACAAACAATGTAGGAAATACAAATCAAAACAATATTGAGGCACAATTTTACAATAAATTGGCAAAAGTTAAAATTGTTGGTAGTCCTTCTGGCAAGAGTATGGGGAAACAGTTTCATATACTTTTAGTGGACAGTAATTGGCTGAATATTCTTTAGAACAAATTTATCGATATTTATCCACTTTTAAAATCTACACGTTTACTTAACAGCTTAACTTCTAAGAATGTATAGACTGTCTCACCTAAGAAATATACACAAAGAAAGTCCATTACAACATTTTTTTGTAAAGGCAAGAGCACACTCATAAAACCCTGGAAATAATTTAAGTATTTATTAATAGGGGACATACACAGCTGTTACAAACAATTAGAGGGAGCTAAAGAAAAATGCTAATAACACTAGGTAAAAGCAAGTTCTTAGACCCCATATATATTATTTCTTAAAAGAGGACAGAGTATCAGTGGTTCTCAAAGTGTGGTCTCAGGAAGAACAGCATCAGAACCACAAGGGAACTAACTGTCAAAAATGCAAATTCTCAGGCTCCTTCTCAGACGTGTTGATTCAGACACTCTGGGAGTGCAGCTCGGGGTCCTGTAAGAAGCCCTCCAGCAGGTCCTGAAAATGTGAAAGTTTGAGAACCACTGCGCAGTATAAAGGCCCAACATACCAGGTTTCAGAAAAAATACGCAAACACCTGCCCAGAAAAGTAATGCAGTTGGAGCGGGGAGGGCGATTTTAAACTTTCCCATGCTGTTTGAATGTTCGCAATGAGCAGCTATTACTGTAATCACAAAGCTCTTCCTTGTAATGAGTTAGACTCTGCTTTGCATGGCTCCCACCCTCTAGTCCTCGTTTTTTCATACCATGGGATCATCCAAACCATCTAATCCCTTTTGGGTGAGCTGCCCCTTTAAATGTTTGAAGATGACTCTCACAACCTCCTACTGAGTCTTCTCTCCTCTATGGTGTACATTTTCAGTTCCTAAAACTGTTGTCCCTCCATGCCATTGCTTTTTTTAAAATAACAAGATAGGAAGGGGGATACGGGGCACTTGACATATTTAATAAGAAGGATCTTGAGACACCCATGTTTTCACATGATACTGTGTGGAGAGGCAGCAAGTTTGGGCTAATGGCACAGGTAAGCACACAGAAGGCCTTCTCTACCTTCCTGGAGGGTCCTCCGGATACAACAGGTGGTGGGGCAAACCTTGGCCCACCCAGCCCAATATCTAACCTGTACACTAACATCAGAATATCTGTTCAGAAGAAAAGGCAAAGGGAGCTAGGGTGTCTTCAGAAACTGTCTTTGATGGGGGACTTCGTGGTACACCCCCTCCAATACCCTACTCTGCCCTTAATAGATCATTAGAAATTTAGTATTATTACCTCTATTTTCTCAATATGCATTTTCACATGAATCCAAATGTTTCTTAAATGTACTTCTATTTTGAGCCACTCCTCATCTTGGATCAATAAATTTCTCATGAGCATTTACTCTGTGCCAGGAGGCATGGCACTAGTGACTTGGTAGATGGCCTCACTGATCCCCCCAACAACCACAGAGGGGTCCACCACTTACAGTTGTGGTAACTGAGGGGGTCACTGTGCAGGCAGGTCACTTGCCCAACCTCCCAGAGCCAATGAAAAGCAGAGTAGGACTGCCATCCTCTGCTCCTTCCACTACGTCACATGATGACCATTAAACATGTTAACAATAGCCTCCTTTAGCCACATAATTCTACAGTCAAAAAACCTGGTAAATTACACTGGACTTACTCTGCCTAAATCATTCTTGACTTTACAGACTTTGTCTCCTTCTCAATTTTCATTCCCCAGATCCAATCAGTTACTGAGTCCTTTCTTAACCTCTCCACCCATGGCCAGTTCAGCAGAATTCCAGCTACTCTGCTCTCAGACCTGTCTGCAACAGATTTCATTGTTGCTCAGCCCCAAATCCAGATGGCCAAGGGACTGGTAATACATCTAGGCTGAATGATTTCCCCACTCTCCCTAAATGCACCCCACACATAAATCATCGTATATGTACCTCCCACATGAACTCTGCTTCATTTGTCATCTTGGATGATAAAGATGTTCTAAACAATTTAAGATGATAAAGAGGGGGTTACAGGAGCCTCCAGGGGGAAACATGCCTAGTCTGAGAAGGAAATCTCATCATGTCTCCCTCACATGTCAAATCTTCTTTTCCCAAAACGTATCATTATTCCTTCTCTTCTAGCTCAGTGATCACCACCAGCTACACTAATACAATAGCCAGAAAATCAGAGGTTATCAGTGACTCCTTGCACAGGTTATTCTCCATTTGCCCCCTCCTCTACCACATATAAATTCTCGATCCTTCTCTGATGCTGTGCCCTGTGGACACTAGTCTGGATCTCCAAGGCTCTCTAATCCTATCTTCTAATTGGCTTTGGCCAATGGCAAGCATTAGCAGAAGCCTCAAAGGAGAAAAGAGAATAAGGTGGGGCTTGCTTCCTGTGGCATGGCCTTGAATCTGCTGTACCTCTTGAACTAAGGTTAACAGATCCTCTCAAAGCAGCCTTCTTCACATGATTTCTCCTTTTCAGTCCGTAACCATTCCTCCCCTTGCCCCATTAAGTATAGGAACATAACAAACCTGCTGTTACTAGGCACAGTGATTTAGGCTGTCCTCATCTTCCTAAATAGTTTCTTTATTGAAAATTATCCCAATATGAGGGTGTCTTATGTTTCCTTCTGATAAACTTCCTTCACTGTGTCTTTTCCAGGTCTCAAGTGGCAAAACAGATCCCATTATTACTGGTGTCCAGTTACCTCAAAATTCCTTCCTCACATCCTCAAGTAGTCCTTTCTTTACATTTTCTTTAAAAACTCCAGTTGAAGACTTCCACTTTAAGCTAAGATGTAGTAATAGGAACCATATTTACTCCGAACCCCCCGCCACCACCACCTAAAACAACTTTAAAAACAAACCCAAAATAGCAAACAAAGGTTCTTAGGACATTGGAAATCAGGCAACAAAGCACAGTGATCCCAGAGAGACTGGGGGCGGGGTGGAGAGGTATTCTGAAACTGCTGTTCCAGCTTAATGCCTGGGACCCAACCCAAGACCCGCAGAATCCCTGGGTTGAGGAGCCAGAGTTAGCAACCCGTGGAGAACAAGGAGGCTACATTACCTGAGGCAGAGTACGACGGAGGAGCAAGGTGTACAACGGGAGAATACCCGAGATCTGCGAAGAGTACGCCTCAAGTATTACAAAGAGTGCCAACCGTATGCATGTGAGGAAACTTTCTGAGCCAAAAATACCCCAAAGTATGTTTGAACAATCAGTGGACTTCACAAAGGACCATGAACAGTGCCTATTTACAATAACCAGACTGAAAACCTCATAATTCCCAGGGCACTGGGTAAAGTATGCAAGGGTTTTTGGTTGTTTTTTACCTCAGCAGTGAAGAAGAATTAACTCCAGTCCCACCTAATAAAACTTAAAACAAGAATCAAAAGTATCAAATTGTTTCCAAATAACTTATACTCAAGTATACTTACAGAAATACAAAATATCCAGTACCAAACAAGGTAAAATACACAATGTCTGGTCTTCAATCAAAAATCACCAGGCATGCAAAGCAAGAAAAGACTAACCAAAATGAGAAAAATCAATGGACACTGGCCTAGAATCAGTGGCCTCGAATCAATGGCCACATGTGTTAGATTAGTAGACATTGCTATTAAAAACAGCTACCACAACTGGATTTCATATGGTCAAAAAGCTAGAGAAAAGACTGCACTAAGTTCAGGCAGGAAATATTAAAAAGACTCAACTCAAAATTCTAGAAATGAAACCTAGAATATCTGATATGAAAAACTGACTATGGAATTAGACAACAGAGAAAAAAAGATGAGTGACATTCAAGACATAGTAATAGAAACTACCCAAAATATAAGGAAGAGAAAAAAAGATTTTAAAAAAATAAATAGCATCAGTAAGCTATGGAAAAACTTCAAGTGGCCTAATATATATGAAATGAGAATCTCTAAAGGAGAGAAAGAAGGTGTCAGGAGAAATATTTGAAGACATAATGGGCATAAATTTCCCAGATGGTGAAACTACAAACCCACAGATTCACAAGTATCAAGGAATATAAAGAAAACTAAGTTAAACCAAGAAACATCATAATCAAATTGTTCAAAAGCAACAATAAAGACAAAATCTTAAAAGCATCTGGGGGAGATACAGGGGTGGGACCTTATTCACAAAAGAAAAAAAAATGAAAACAATGCAAGCTAGGAGACAGAGGAGAAAGGTCTTTGAACTACTGAAAGAAAGAACTTTATATCTAAAATTATTTACTGCGTGGAAAAAACAAATCTTTCAAAGTTGAAGCTAAAATAAAGATTTTTTCCAGACAAAAGATTAAAAAGTTCATCCAGAGCAGAACTGCACCGTAAGAGAAAGAGAGGAAAATATCACATGGAAACCTGGGTCTACAGAATGTAATGAGGAGTGCAAGGGTAACATTGTGAGCGCATAAAAGAAATTTTAAAAATTATCTGACTGTCTTAAAAAGATAACTGACTGCTTAAAACTAAAATGAGCATGTATCACAGGGTTTAAACATAAGTAGAAATAAAATGTATAACATACAGCAACAGAAGCACAAAGGCCAGGAGATAAGAATTATAAATCTATTGTTGTATGGTTCTTAAATGAAACCTATGTGAAGTGGCGTAATTCCACTCATGCACAGACTCTGATAAATTAAAGATGTATATACTATAAACCACAAAGCAACCACTAAAATGACACCAGAAATTAGTTATACCTAATTAACCAACATGAAAGAAAAAGTGAAATTATTAAAAAAAATTAACCCAAAAGAAGGCAGAAAAAGGGAAAGAGACCAAAGAACAGATGGGACAAAAAGGGGGGGGGAAGCAAGATGGTATATTTAATCATATCATATAAATAATATCAAATATCATCTAAACACCCAAAGAAAAGGCAGGAATTGCCAGGCCTTGCCTTGTTATCCAATCTAACTATATGCTGCCTATAAGAAACCCACTTTAAATATAAGGATACAAATAGGTTAAATGAGGTTAAAAAGTGAAAGGAGGAAAGAGATGTAACATAAAACAGCAATCAAAAGGAAGCTGGAGCAGCTATGTTATCATCATACTAAGTACATTTTAGAGCACAAATATTACCAGGAAAAATGACTAAGTAGGTTTCAGAGCAAATAATATTATCAGAAATTATGAAATAATAAAGGGGATGATTCACCAAGAAAACCTAACCACCCTAAATATTAAAGTGCACCTAAGAACAGTATATCAGAATACATAAAACAAAATCTGATAGAACTTTAAGGAGAAATGCATATAGCCACAATTATCATGAGTGATTTCAATACCTCCTCTCAATTATTGATAGAATAAGTAGCAGTCAATAAAGTTGAACTTATAGGCATGTATTTATAAAAAGCACTCTAACTAATAAGACAAGAAAACACATTCTTTTCGAGTGCACTTGGAACATTTATTGAGACAGACCACATTCTGGGCCATAAAACAGCCTCAAAAAGTTAAAAGGATTCAAGTCATACAAAGTACGTTCTGTGACCACATAGAATTAAATTATAAATCAATAACAGAAAGATATGTGGAAAGTCCTCAAATATTTGGAAACTGAATAACAAACTTCTATATAACCCATGGATCAAATTTTTTTTTAAAAACCTAAAAAGATTTTTACTAAATAAAAAATAGCAAAAGTGGTAGGATTGAGCTGAAGCAGTACTTAAAAATTTATTATAGCATATGCCTATATTAGGAGAGAAGTCTCAAACACATGGCATTATCATCCACCATAAGAAACTAGAAAGAGTAAAAGAAACCAAAGGATGTGGAGGAAAGCAAATAATAAATTTCAGAGCAAAAGCCAACAAATTCAAAAACAATTGAAGAGAAGGAAATGCCTCCCAACTCCTTCTATGAGACCAGAATTACCTTGATAATCAAAACTTAAGAAGACAATACAAGGAAAACTATAGACCGATATCCATTATTAACAGAGATGCAAAAATTCTTAAAATTTTACCAAATAGAATACAACAAAATATAAAAAGGATAATAGATCCTGACCCAATGGGATTTATCTCAGGAATACACTGCCAGTTTAATATGCAAAAAAAAAAAAAAAAAAAAAATCAATGACGATATTGGGTTGGCCAAAAAGTTTGTTTAGTTTTTTTAGTACAATGGCTCTAGTGATGCTTAGTTGTCTCTAACTTCATTCGAAACAATTTTGTTAGATTGTACTGTGACAGCTGTCATATCAGTGCACATTTTTAAAAAACCATAAAAATTGGTGAGTTTTTGTGCAGCCATTTTAATACTGAAGATGGACCAAAATGCACATTTTGGGCATATTATGCTTTATTATTTCAGGAAAGGTAAAAACACAACTGCAATGCAAAAAAAAAAAAAGACTTGTGCAGTGTATGGAAAAGGTGCTGTTACTGATCAAACATGTCAAAAGTCATTTGCAGAGTTTCTTGGTACTACTGACTTTTTGGCCAAATAATTCTTTGCTGGGGACTGTCTCATGCATGGAAGATGCTTAGCAGCACCCCTGGCCTCTACCCACTAGAAGCCAATGGCAGGAGATAGCTAACATATTCAAAATATCAAAATCAATAAAGTTATTGGTGAAAATAAAAAATGTGTCTTTTATTTTGCAGAAAAAAAACTAAATGGACTTTTTGGCAAACCCAATAATTCATCATATTAAGAATTTTAAAAATAATCTCAATAGTTATTAAAAAAACTGAAAACCTGACAAAATACAACATCCATTGTTCATTTAAAAACAAATACCCAAAAAACAATACCTATCAAGAAAGTAGGAATAGAATGCAACTTCCTAAATCTAATAAAGAGCTTCTACAAAGAATAAACAACCTACATCAAACACCATAGTTAACCATTTAAAAAAAGGCTTCTAACCAGTGCACTGTAGCAAGAAAAGGAAATACAAGGCATCCTCCCTCACAGCAAGAAGTAAACTGTCCATATTTACAGAGAACACGGTTACCCACACAGAAAATATGACACCATCCACGAAGAAGCTAAGAGAACCAGTAAGTAGTTTAGCAAGATAGCAGGATACGTGATCAACACACATGTAGCGACAAACAACTGGAAAGTGAAATTTTAACAGATGATATCGTTTACATGGAAAAATATATAAAATACCTACAGATAATCTGACAAATACGTGCAAGACCTGTCTACTGAAAGCTACCAAACGTAGCTGATGTTAAGGAAGACCTAAATAAATCAGGAGATACACTGTGTCCATGCCAGAAGAGTCAATATTTAACATGTCAATTTCCCCTCAAAATTAATGTATAGATTTAATAAAAGTCCAATTAAAATCTAAGCAGACCTTTATTTTGAAATTGACAAAATGACTGTAAAATTAATGTGTAAATATAATAGACCACCATAACCAAAACAACTTTAAAAATAAAACAAGGTTGAAGGACTTATGTTACTTGACTTTAGTATTTATTATAATACTATACTCATCAAGACTTTGTGGTATTGGCATTAAAATAGACAAAAAGCTCCACAGAAGTGAATAAAACAACCAGAAATAGACCCACATATATACATGGCAAATCTATTTTGATCAAAGATGCAAAGGCAGTTTAATGGGGAAAGGATAGGCTTTTCAGCAAATGATGCTGGAACTGATATGCAAAATAAATAAATAGATAGATAAATAAATAAATAAATAAATAAGCAAGCTGTTCCACATCTGGTGCTACAGATTAACTTAAGTTAAAATGAATCATGGATTTAATGTAAAACCGAAAAACAATAAACCTTGAAAAAATAGGAGAAAATATTTGAGACTCAGGCTAGGCATGATTTTATAAATACAACACAAAAACCATCGTCCATAAAAGATTAAACTGATAAAACAGATCATCAAAATTACAAATTGATAAACTAGACCTTATCAAAATTAACAACTCTGCTTTTCAAAAGACATTTAAGAAATGAAAAGACTCCGATGTGACAGAGTACTTATAATGAGGATATATAAGAAGCTTGAAATTATTAGTCATTAGGGAAATACACATTAAAACCACGAGACAGGATTCCACATTAGAACGGCTAAAATTAAAAAGTGAGGATACAGAGTGTTAGAGCGACTGGGAGTTTCACACATGGCTGAGGAGAAGGTAAAAGGGCATAAACACTTTGAAATACAGGTGACTGTTTCTTAAAAAGTTAAACATACACCTCACACATGAACTAGCTATTCCACTCCCAGGTATTTAACAAGAGAAATGAAAGCATATGTCTGTGTATACAGTCATAGCAGCTTTACTTGAAGTAGCCAAAAAGCAACAAATAATCCCAATATCTACCAACAGGTAAATGGATAAACAAAGTATAATATAGTAACACAATGAAATACTACTCAGTAAAAAAAGGAATGAACCATGTATGTACATATAACATGGGTGAATCTCAAGATGATTAACTAAAAGCCACCACACAAGATACACATTATATGACCCCACAGACAAAATCCTACAAAATGTTAATCTATGGTGAAGAAAGTAGATCACTGGGTGCTTGGCGGGAGGGGTGGTACTAAGGAGGGAGAGCTTACCAAGGGGCAAAAGAAATCTTTGGGGGTATTAGAAATATTCTTCATCTTGACTATGATGATGGTTTCATGGGTATATACTTACATCAAAAATTCTCAAGTTAGACACTTTAAATGTGTAGTTTATTTTATGTCAATAAACCTGTTCAAAAATACCCCAGTTAAGAAGGCCCTCTCTCCCCCATGGTATCAGGACTGCTACATTCTTTCTTCATCCCCTACAGTCAATCAGTGACTAATTCCTGACCATCCCATTCTTCCAATCTCTCTCCATTTCATAACTACTATTCTAACCATTTTTCACCTGTATTATACTAGCCTCTCTCTAACCTTCACCCTGCAGCAGAATTAACTTTCTGACACAGGAGAGATCCATTTCAAATTCTCTTAACGTGACTCACGCACCCAGCCTCCTTTCTGGTGACTGCCACCTCACCCTTTCCTGATGAGCCATACTGATCAATGTGCAATATAGTTTTGCACATGCTCTTCCCAAATCAAATAAACGCAAATCCTTGCCCCTTTGTCTTTCTCCAGTCCACTCACACAGAAGCTTCGTAACTCATTTTGGTTATTATCTCCTCTAGGAAGTTTCCCCAAAGCCCCACATTGGCTCGTTTCCCCTTCTATCACCCCCTGGGCATCTTCTGCATATCTTGCCACAGCACCAATCTCACTATCATATAATCTCCCTCCTCAGACTAGATAGAAGCAGATTAGGTGAAAGCTTTCAAGCAAAGACTGAGTCTCGTTGTCCTTACTTTCCCAGAGCCTACCAGTGTCAGGGCTCACACGTGCCACAAGATCAGTGAACAAATGAACGAAGTGAAGCATTGGTTAGATGACCTCCCCTTACACCACCTGGGTTCATTCTATATCCCACCTTATAAAAATATGGGCAGGAGAGGGGTTAAATGATCTCTATAGTACATTCTGAGAAAATAATTATATCAAATCCCATGGGAAGCGGGGTGGTTCCCCCACTCTGGCCGGGAGTTTAAGGGCAAGATTCATGACCTCAAATTGTTTTCAAAACCAGCTGGTAATTGCCTGTGATTTGAACTAAGTGAAAGGTTAGGGAAAAGTAACTAGATTCTAGGCCCACAGCAAAGATTAACACTGCTTGAAAGAAGGCCCAATCTCCTACCAGTAAACTTCATTTAATCTAAAAAGACACAGATCACGCTTTGGGTTATCCCCTTCTCCCAATACACACGTTTTGACATCCATATCCAGCCATGGAGGCTCCCAACCTCTACCGCTCAAATCAGTTTCTAGGCCCTTCTCACCCTCTCTGGTCTATTTCCTCCAATTATCCTTAATAGCAGTCCTCTGAGCTCCCACTAGGAGGAGGTTCTCAGCTGGTCCCTCCGAGCCAGGCGGTGGCCCTCAGGCCAAGAGCCATCACTTTAAAAGGCAGAGGACCTCATTAACAGGAGACTTTCAGAAGACTAGGAGGCAAGTGATAAGGCTGGAAAAACCAGGTAGCAACTTCAAAGGTAAAAAATCCGGATATACACATGGTGGCTTATGGGAATGTAAGGGAAAGCAAGCAAAACTATCATCTAAATAACAGCCACATACTAAGAGACTTGCAATTCAAATGCATAATCGCGTCCTCCCTCCTGAACTCCCATTTTAAAAATTAACCAGACGATGATGGATGGCTCTTCCATTTCTTGGTTAATGACTGATCCTTTAATTTAGGGACAAAATTAGTTAAAAAAGAAATGTTTTAGTGAGAAATAGCCAATGATTAAGGAAATTCATCGTTCTGCATCGTGTCGATCCCTTAAAAGAAGGGAAATTAATAAAAATGGGAAGATTCCCCCCCAGGGCTTTCCTACCCAGGATAACTGTAACCAAACAGCATTATACCATCTAAACAAACCTGCACCTCAAACATCACAAGCTGCTGAAAGCGTTTATAGTTACAAGCAGCACAGGCCTTAAAGTACCTAAGGTAGCCAGATTTGAATTCAAAGGCTCAAAAATGCCTAGGAAAATGCCCTAAAATGCGGGAAGGTAGAGGAGAGTGGGAGTGAACAGAGTTAACTGGACAGTGATAGCAGAAGACCTCGGATTCCAGACATCTAAAAAGCAGCTTTGGGGATGCAGTAAAGGCCGACCCTCCCATAGGGTGGCCGAATGCCTCACCCAGGAGAGGACACTGGGGACTCAACAACGTCTCGGGAACCAAGACCAGGCTGGAATGAGACTTAATCAGCCAGACCAGGAACAGGAACAGGAGGCGGTGACCGCAGAAATACAGAGGCCGGCCTCGGCCGCGTGTGCTCTCCGATTGGCTAACGTGCGCGCCGTGCGTCTGCAAAATCCCCTGGTGCACACGTGGGAATGAGAGGAGAACCACTTACTTGTCCAATCTGAAATTACATTTCAGTTACCAGGCTCTGCACGTTGCCATGCGAAGCCGCACCACAACGGGACTGGGCGGTCCCAGCCTACGGCTGAGGCCCCGCCCGCGGCCGGCTGTGGCCCCTGTAAAACACGCCCGGATTGGTCCTTTGAATCCGGCCGGGGATTGGCCCATGCCAGTTCGCCACCGCCTTGGGCCAGGTCCAGCTAGTAGGTGGTGTGGAGCACGACAGCGTTTAGGAGACTCTGGAGCCAGTGTACTTTAAAAGGCATGCATGGGGCTTTGTCTGCTTCAGCTGAGAATTTCCGGCTCTGGGGTCCCGTTTCACGGTACTCACCTACGCAAACACATTTATAGCCACTTCACCATTTACTGAACACCAGGACAGTTGTGGATGGATGTGAAAAAAAATGATAATAAAAATGTTTGTCGAATGCTTACTTTGTGCCAGGTCTTGTTCCTGCTACTTTACATGAATTTACTCATCCTGCAGCCAACCTCTGAAACGGTATCACTGTCTTTAAATCTACAAAGCAGCCCTGGCTGGTGTCCTTCAGTGGATTGATCGTGGGCTGAGAACCAAAGGATCTCCAGTTCGATTCCCAGTCAGGGCACGTGCCTGGGTTGCGGGCCAGGTCCCCTGTGGGGGCCACGTGAGAGTCAACCACACATTGATGTTTCTCTCCCTCTCTTTCTCCCTCCCTTCCCCTCTCTCTAAAAATAAATAAGATCTTTTTAAAAAATCTACAAAGTTGCTGGGTCCCTGCCTTTGAAAAAGTTACAATCTGTGGGTCCTGGGCACACCTACCTAATTTTATCCTCACAATCCTTGCCTTTCTAATAATCTGGATACCATTTGTCACTATTTTACAGATGCAGAGAGAAACGTGTTTGGCTTGTCCTGAGACACACAGGTAGCTTGTAACCAGAGGGAGAATTCCAACCTCACTTCCTATCAGCTGTTTCCTTTTAAAAGGCTGGTACCCAGGTTAATGAAATTCCAGATAAGGATAGTTTATCAAATCCCTTAGTCAGAGCCCTTTGTTTTCCGAGAAAAGTTACCTGGTGTGCAGTAAAGGGAAGTATCTTGCCAAGGACACACCAGATATGAGAAGTAAGCCCAGTTAATGACGGTGATTTTAATGACCGATGTGCATTACAGTCACTGTCTGCTATCCTCACAACAAACCCAGAAGTCAACAGACACCCTTATCTTTGTCTTAGAGGTGAGGATACTGGCTCAGTGAGGCGGAGCCAGATGATTAGCTGTTTTTGCTAGGGGTCCTGGTTTGGGATCATTTTCTTTGTTATACCCAATGATTGTTTGCCCTTCATTTCCAACAAATATCTGAAGATCTAACCCTCTTTGGGAAGATAAGAGGTACTGGAATCTGGTTACTTAGCACCTGTGTGAGTCATAGTATACAGTAGAAATAATAATATTAAGACCTCTTCATCTTTCCAGAGTATTTTGAAGAACACATGAAGTAATAAATATGGAAATGCTTTGTAAAGTGTTAGATTATGAATACAGGTAAAACATGGTTTCCCCATCTTCCTCAGTATACCCCAGAAATGGAATAAATTAAATATGCTGTTTGCCTCATGAACTATGGCAGGAAGTCTCATCTTGGCTACATTTGAATTAATGCCAATTTATTGACTGGCCTTTATGGATGTCTCTGTTTCCAGGCTTTTTGTATTTGATTTTGGTGTGTTTCCTCTAATTTCCATACTATCATTAGTAGTAATATTAACCTCCACACAGTGGCCAGAATGCCAGCAGCCATATTGGACCACGAGAGGACCTAAAAAATGAAAGACACACCCAATAAAGCAATGAGGTGGAAGGGTTTGGGTTTCTCACACCTTACAACATCAGACCAACACCCACAAGCAATTTCCACATGAAAGAAATGGTCTGCTGTCTGAAAGGCACTTTTATTTTGTGTTTTCTGTTACATGGGACCAAGCCTTATCATAATACATATGCCTTACCTCGTGGAAGTTGTACAGCCACTCTATAAGGTGATAGGTGCAGAAACAGGACCAGAGAATATACACAACTGCTTCAAGTCATCCAGCTAAGTGACCAAAGTGCGATTCTGAAGCCAATTCTCATTCCCTTCAGTTAAGACCCAGTGTGTATTATGAATGAACTATTACATTTATTTATTCTAGAGGTGGCAAACTTTTTTTTGATAAAGGACCAAATAGTAAATATGTAAGACTTTGTGAGTCATACAATTTCTGTTGTAGCTATTGAACTCTGTTTTTGTAATGCAAAAACACCCATAGATAAGAGAAAATAAATGGGCCTGGCTACTTTTCAATAAAACTTAATTTACAAAAATATGCAATGGGTCAATGTGGCCCATAGGTCTTAGCTTACCTATCCTTGGTTTATTCAGTTATGATATACCATCACAAAACTGCATTGGAAATACAATATAGAAGGCAAAGGGATTGTGACAATGCAGGCATGCTCAGACCGTTGACCAATATAAAGGCCAGTGCATGATAGTGCAGTCTAAGAGAAAGGTCCCTAAACTGACAGTCATGAGATCTGGGCAATCAGTCCGTATCTGCGGCTGAAACCAGCTCTATATCCTGGACTGTCCCCTGTTGCCTCACTTTCCTTATATATTAGAAACAAATAACAATGCAAATATTATCCATGCTTTCTCATTTTTATTATGGCTGCAGGGAGACTCATATAAAAGTATACATGTCATCGTACTTCTGAAAGCTGTAAATGTTATCTAACTGTATTCACATTGCCTCACCTAGGGACTGTATAGCCTCCACTGCACCCAGTTCTCTCTGCTGACCTCTGTCATGGAACTCATAGAATGCCTGCATCAAGTGCCCAGTAATTATTAGTTTATCTGTTCTTCCCCTACCCTCCTCCCCACACTGCAGAAAGGGTTATTGTGTTGCACTGGATTAGACAACTTTATCGTTGGAGAGTCTAGACATTCACTCAGGGTTACTGCCAGGCAGCCTGGGATCATGCAGAGTCATTTTCCACTTGGCACATCACAAGTCACACTAGTGAAGCAGCACATCAGATTTAAGCAAGACAGAAAGAGCTGGGTTGTGAAACCCTGGAACCAGCTGAACTGCAAGTTTGTGTAATTTTCTTCCCACTCAGAGTTACGTGCAACAACAGGAGGCAGACCCGAGACCTGATACTCTCTCCGATGACCTCTGGAGGCCCTGTGATTCTCCAACTACATTCTCGGAAGGCTTCCCCTGCTTCAGCAGCCTGCCCTCTCACCAGAGAAAAGGCACAATTTCCCTGAGATTCGTGGAATCATGGCACAGATATAGATATAATTATTCATTTATTCATGAGTTCATTTATTCATTTGTACATTTATGTGTTCATTTAACAAAGACTTATTGAGTGCCTATTGTTCTAGACACTAAAGAGATGGTGTTGAAAAGAGCAGAATTGTTCCTGTTCTCATGGAATTTACAGTCATGAAATAGACATTCAATAAAAAAGCACACAGATATAAAATTGATTCAATTGCAAGCAGAAAGGAGAATGGGATACTATGAGAGGGAAAATAGGATACTGCATGATTTAGATTGAGGTCTAACGAAGATTGGTAATTTTTTGGAAACAGTTGCTTTGAATCCATTGTCTCAGGTCTTCAACAGCCCTGTGAGGTGGTTATTATCACAATCATTGTACAGACAGGAAAACTGAGGCTTAGGGAGATCGGGTGACTGGCCTACTGCTGCACTGTTAGGAAGTTTGGAGCAGGCTGTGCTCTCTCCAGTACTCCGCACTACACAACACAAACCCAGAAGGTGAGAATCTTCCCACTTCCCACCTGTGCTCATAATTTGACTCTTCCCACCTGAAAAGCCTCTCCCTCCATCTATTGGATTCATATTCTGCCTTTAGTATCTATTGAGGACCTACTCCCTCCGCATAGCCCCCCCTCCTATCTGAGGCTTCCATTCATCTCTTTTCTTCTTGACTCCTGCAACAATCATTCTCCATTACTCATACGGCACCAAACCTAGGGACCCATGTAGAATTAATTCTCTTTGACATGCTTGCCCTGGTGCCCTTGCTCATAGACCTGAGAGCAGCACAAGGCCATGAGAGCTGGATAAACCTGTCTTCCTCTCCCAGTTCTACGTGTTTGCTGGGTGACCTAGAGAAAGTTTCTTACCCTCTCTGCACTTTAGTTTCCTTGGAGAATAATATTTCTTTTAGATATATCTTAAAACATGCGTGCCAGTGCTGAACAGATACTTAGTGCTCTGTACTTCTTAGTCTTGTACCCAATTCCATTCCCTATATTGGACATTTCTGGAGGGCAAGAAATGTGCCTGCTGCTTTACAATCTCAGCAACTAAAACAGTGCTCTGTAATAGCAGGTATATAATTGGGAGGTATGCAGGTATGGCAGTGACAGCCCTTACCTGTCTAATGGGTCCCTCACTATTAATCAAACTTTTCTCCTGTCTCTCTTTCTTTCTTTCTTTCTTTCTTTCTTTCTTTCTTTCTTTCTTTCTTTCTTTCTTTCAACTCAGACTCCTTTAAGCCTCCCTAAACTTGATCCTCTGGCAGGAACAGGTGCCACTGCATGTGCACTCTAAGTCTTCCAAATCCGTGCTGTCATCTCAGGAGGAAAGTAACAGAACTAGTCCACTGGGCACCCAACAGATGGTCAGTAAGGAAAACACTGACTACATGGGCCCGCTGAACTACCCCCCCACAGCTGGCACCTAGAGCCATGTTCTATAAACAAAATAATTTATTTGCTCAACTCTCATCCCCAAAGGGTGCCAGCAGCTCATTTCCAAAGATGGGAAAATGTTCCAACTTTATTACTTACCTGCTACTTCCCACTTGCCCTTTGTCTACCTGTGTGCCTACCTTCATCTCTGTACTCAACTGAATATTGAGTTTGCTAAGTGCTAAGTCAGAGCTAGATGCTCTACCAAAAGCACAGATGAGAGTGCTATGGGCACCCAAGGGCTGGTGAGAGGAAGAGGGGGGATGGAGTGCAAAGGGAAAGAAAAGACTGTGTTGATTATTACTCGGCACTGTGCTCAGCACCTCGTGTGCAGTGTCTCCCAACCACCCACGTCAGGCAGGAGGGATTACTGCTGAGGAAACAGAAGCTCACAACGGTGGAGCAACATGCCCTAGGTCATCTATCACAAGACACCGCATAGGGCATTTCTGCTGAGAAGCTAAAGTGGGCAGAGATGCTCATGTTGGATATGAAGATCTCAGATGTTTGCAAGTCCTAGTAATCTTACTGGTTTCCACCTCTAGTGGTTTTTTCTTCAAGGTTTAAGCTGCTCACCCACTCCCCAGTTTCAAGACCTCACTTACCATCTAACCTGGTTTGGCACCATCTATATCTTTCTTCCCCAACACCACCCAATCACAACTCCACAGACTCTTGGCCATGAGTCATTTTAATAAAAGTGCAAACTATGCGATGAGCCATGACAACAATGTGCAACCCTAAACCCCAACAAGCATTCTTCTGTAACGAGGCAACAGGTGGGAGAAGAGAGTGCAGAGCCATGAGATGACAAGGCCAAAGGAAGAGAGAGACAGATGGCCTGCTGGAAATGCTTGCTCAGACCCCTGGAGCCTGTGCCGTGTCCGGCCTTCAGTTGGAGGAACTGTGCCATGAACTTCTCTAGAAAAATGCCATTTGGAAACCACTAGGGAACATTGGTTTAGGTAGTTTTCAGACTAGATCTTATAGGAAGGTGACTGCACAGCAAAGGAGAGGCTGAATGGACTTCCAGGCCTTCCAAGTTGCCCTCCACCCCTGCCAGGTTGTTCTTTTCTCCAAGGCACCAGGTGAGGGTTCTAACCAGGGCTCAACTCCAGTCCCTTCTTGGCTGGCCAAACTGTTCCTCTGAGACTGCTCCTGCCCCACCGGACAGGGCAACTTTTCCCAATTTGCACGCATACTAGCTCAAGTACATACACATAACAATACAAACACATATGTAGACACATATGCATGCTATATACAACACAGACACATACATGTACACACAAACTCATATCACATATCACACATAAACAGACACAGAGACACATGAACTAAACCACAATATAGTTCACAGAAATATACATGCAAAACAAATATAGTCACACAGAGATACAGACACACACTCAAGCTACACAAATACATGTGCAGTCACACACACACTTATGCATGCAGTCTCATACTTACACATCACACGTATAAAGAGACAGACACACACAGACACATGGACAGTAGACAGACACACAGGCATACAGATCAGAGATACACACACACAAACATATTTATACAGACACACAGACAAATATACACATAATACATCTTTTTTTTCAGTTGGAATAATTTTTAATATTTAAATACAAAAATGAGCATTGGCTTTTTTTTCTCTTAGACAGTCACAGGTCTAACAGCCAAAATGTGCAGAGTAAGTAAGCCCTGCTCTGCCCTCCAGAGAGCCCATGCTGTGGTTTAAGATGCTGCCAGCCCTCCCTCTTTTCCAACACACATAGAAGGTCACAGTGGCTGCTTTCACACTACAGCCATAATGCATTTTGTATTTCACATTTTGTGCATGTCAAAACAAAGCAGTCGTTGATGGTCAGGGACACATTTTTCGCGGTGGCATCAGTTCCTACCCACAATGAGAGACTGAGGAGATCTTCTAGTCGGGGGTAGTTTAGGGAGAGATGCGGGATGGTCAGAGCCCGAGTAACCACCTGCGTTGCTGCACTCTGGTACCGGAGTGAGGACAGAAGCAGTAAGTCAGGATAGCTTGGAGGGCACAGCTGCACGTAGGGAGTCTCTCCATGAGACAACGCAGGGAAAATTCTCCCGACCAGGTTTAGATAGGCCAGTCTGCCAAAGTTTTTTAAAAAATGATCAGTTCAAACACTATTGATTTTCAAGCTTTTCCACCAAGACAGGTCCAATACAGCAGTGACAATCTAGATCTTTCCAGGAAGTGAAGGAAGAGCCCCCGGCATTCCTCCTGACAGCCCTGTGGTAGGCCCTAGAAGTACCTGCCGCTGCTGCAGTTGTGGCTCTTGCTCTCTTTGCAACTTCTCAGTCTCCCCGACAACAGGAAGAAGCAGGATCATGAAGGAAGCTGCCCCAATCCACAAAGCTGGCCTTGAAAATCTGTATGTTTTTTCTGAGCCACAAAGAGGGAGAGATCAAAAGTGGCCCCAGCTGCAGACCTGATCTTCTCCAGAAACATCTCTGCCAGACCCCAGAGTCTCTCCAACAGGGTCTCATCTAGCTCCTCATTGTCTTCCTCTTCCAGCTCCTCCTCAGTCTTCTCAGCATCACCTTTCAGAAGCACTTCGTCTGGGGACAGGGGAGCCCAGGACTGGCAGCAGAGATGGTGGCGGCCATGACTGTAGGGGTACCTATACATACATCTTTAACCAGAACAGCTCTACCTTGTCCATTTTACATTACAAATTCTATTAAAACAGTTTTACTTAACAAATGGTCCACTATTGAAAGAAATTAATTTTTTTGAATGTTCACTTTTCATTTCTTAATTCCTGAATTGACTTCATACTCAAGTAGGATCAACCCATTTGATGCAAAGATGGCCAGCAGTTGCTCTAGCCTTATAATGCCCTGATGATGTCCTGGTGAGAGGAGGGTAAGGGTATCTCCATGCTTTTATTTCTTATAGAAATGCAAATTAAAACCACAATGAGATACCACTTCACACCAGTCAGAATGGCCATCATAAACAAAGCAACAAACAACAAGTGTTGGAGAGGATATGGTGAAAAGGGAACCCTAGCACACTGTTGGTGGGAATGCAGACTGGTGCAGCCACTGTGGAAAACAGTATGGAATTTTCTCAGAAAACTAAAAATGGATCTGCCTTTTGACCCAGCAATTCCACTGCTGGGATTATATCCTAAGAACCCTGAAACACCAATCCAAAAGAACCTATGCACCCGAATGTTCATAGCAGCACAATTTACAATAGCCAAGTGCTGGAAGCAACCTAGGTGCCCATCAGTAAATGAGTGGATCAAAAAACTATGGTACATTTACACAATGGAATTCTATGCAGCAGAAAGAAAGAAGGAGCTCCTACCCTTTGTGACAGCATGGATGGAACTAGAAAGCATTATGCTAAGCAAAATAAGCCAGGTGGTAAAAGACAAATACCATGTGATTTCACCTTTAACAGGAACCTAATTAACAAAACAAACAAGCAAAATATAACCAAAGATACTGATTGAAAACAGGCTGACAGTGACCAGAGGGGAGAGGGGAGGGAATTTCAGGGGAAAGGGGAAAGGGCTTGCAGGAACAAGTATAAAGGACACATGGACAATAACAAGGGGGGATGAAAACGGGAGCGAGGTGGGGAAGGCTGGAAGGGTGGAGTGGAATGGGGGGTAAAAGACAGAAAAGTATACTTGAACAACAATTAAAATTAAATTAAATTAAATTAAAATTTAAAAAAACTAAGAAAAAAAGAAATGCTGAAAAAAGCTTTGATTGACTCAGTTTTGGTCTAGTGCCCATCCCTAAGTATGGGTCAGAAAGAGGTGAGTTCACCTGAACCAGAAGCATTGGATAGTGAGGGTCAGGGATGATTTCCCAAAGAGACAGAGGGAAATATATATTTCCTCCTTCCTCCTTCCAGAAAACTTAGTGCTAGACTCATAGGACAGGCTCTGTACTGGAGGCTGGGGGCATAAGATGAAAAAAACAAAACAAAACATTCTTTTCCTCTAGAAACCCACTAGGAGCTTAGTGATGAAGAAGGTATGTAAAATAAAAGTTTGATAAAATAAACTTTATCAAAAGACACTGTTAAGCAAACAAATAGGCGAGCCACAGAGTAGTGAGAAATGTTCATAAAACATATATCTGAAAAAAATGATAAAGAATGACTGCAATGCAAATAATAAGTAAACATGCCAACTTTTAAAAAATGGGCAAAAAGCTTGAACAGACACTTCATAAAAGAAGAAACATGAATGGTCAATAAACTCATGAAACAATGCTCAACATCACTATTTACCAGAGACATGCAAATTCAAACCAAAATGAGATACCACCATATAGTGTCTAGAATGCCTAAAGTTAAAAAGACAGACAACCTAATTGGAAATAATGTGGGGCAGCCAAACCATGTACATTCCTACGCTCCTGGTAGGAATGTAAAATGGCACAGCCACTTCACAACAGTGTATATCTACACTATGGCCCAGTAATTCACTCCTAGTTATTAACTCAAGAGAAATAGAAATATATATTCACAAAAAATATTTGAATGTGGATGTTAATAGAAACTTTATTATTAATTGTCCAAAACTGCAAACAACCCAAATGTCTATTAACAAGAGAATGGATAAACAAACTATAGTATATTCATTCATACAACAGAATTTTAGTCATAAAAAAGGATAAAGTACTCCCTGGTTGGTGTAAGCTCAGTGGTTTGAGTGTGGGCCTGTGAACCAAAGGGTCGCGGTTTGATTCCCAGTCACGGCATATGCCTGGGTTGCAGGCCAGGTCCCCAGCAGGGGGCACGTGAGAGGCAACCACACATTGATGTTTCTCTCCCTTTCTCTCCTTCCCTTCCCCTCTCTCTAAAACTAAATAAATAAGCTCTTTTTTTTAAAAAAGGATAAAGTGCTGACATACAATGACATAAATGAATTTCATAGAAAGTATGTCAAGTGAGAGGAGATGGACATGAAACAGTACATACTATATGACTGCATTTATGTGAAGTTCTAAACTAACCCATTGTCAAATAATTCATGATGAAAAAAATGGCCTGAATTTGCCTGGAGAGTGGAGAGGTAGAAGGCAAGAGGAAGCCTGACTCTGAAGGACCATGAGAAAACTTTCTGGAATGATGGAAATGTATAAAACCTTGATAGATGTGTGGGTTACATGAGCATAGTCATTTGTTATTGTGCATTGCATTACATGTAAATTTTACATCAAATGAAACAAATTATTAAAATATAGACCTGGCCGGGTATCTCATTTGGTTAGAGTATTGTTCCGATATGCCAAGGTTGTGGGTTTGAGCTCCAGTCAGGGCACATACAAGAAGCAACCAATAAATGCATAAATAAGTGGAACAACACAATGATCTTTCTCTCTTTCTGTCTCTCTCTCTCTCTGTTTCTCTCTCCTCCTGTAAAATAAATTTAAAAAATGTTTTAAATAAAAAAGTATTGAGCTGTGGTTGAGAGTGATGGGAGGTGATGAGAAGAATCGGTAATGACAGGATGTTAATAATTGTTGAAGCCAATGTTGGACACATAGATGTTCATTAAACTATTCTGTTCATCTTTTATCTGTTTGAAATTTCCCGTTAAAAAAGTTTTTAAAAGCAAATAAATTCATATCTGACCATATGATGAGCTCCACGAGAGGAACGGGAGCTAAGTGTTGAGATTCAACAAAACCTGGAGCAGTTAGCTGCCTGAGGAGGCAGAGGTGGGAGCAGGGATGAGAGTGGCATTCAAAACAGAGAGGACATTTGATTTGGGACTCAAAGGCCAAGAAAACGAAAGTAATTGGAAATATCCAGAATAGATAGTGAGCAATTAGAGAACACTACGGAGCTTTTAATGACAGGACAGCAGAGAACTGCCAATGATATCTACTCTTTTAAAATAATGGAGCAGAGTGCTTAGGGCAAAGGAACTCCAGTCAGGTTATTGCAGTGAGAGCATCTTTAGAAGCTCTAAGTCACAACTCTTCTCTGAACTTCAGTTTTCTGACCTGTTAAGTTAGAGAATTCAACAAGCGTATACTAAGGTATCTTCAAAGGCTTGAAAGTTTTCTACAGTGACCATCTAGTTGTGACAAGGCAAGGAATTAAATAAAAGGCCAGAATATCTAATTTCCTGAACTTTCCTACTGCCTTACTTTATGTATTCTAAGACTATTTTTATTTAACATTTAACACACAGAAAACAGGGCATGCCTCACAATCGCCGGTGTCAGATGGCTGGACTCGAGTGATGCTGTAGTTGCATTGCCTGCCTGGAGATACTGAGTTTTTATTTCTGGGCAAATGACTAGACAACCTCAGTCATTGATGTTTTAGTCAACAAACCACCCATGTACCTTTGGAAGAACAAATATGTGCTCTAGTTGTTGTCTGGAAAACTTCTACTTGTACCTTCTAATAGAATTAAAAAAACGCTGCACCAGCATCAAAATTTGCAAATTGGTACCAGTGGCTTGACAGAAACTTCCCCAGACAGCAGGGTATGTTCTTTTAAGAAATGCTGCACCCCCAACTCTCTGGATGGCTCAGTTGATAATACTATGTAGAAAAACACATGAACATTTGACTCAAAAAGTGCTTCCAAAAGGATGAACCATTTTACATGTGAAGTCTTAGTAACGCCTTAACCAATGTAGTGTATCCCAAGGAGACAGTCTGCTTTGGCAGAAAAGTGTGGAGCCAAGGCCCAGTTTCTAATACTGAGTCTACAACTTAACAGTGGACATGGAACTAAATCTCAGTTTTCCCATCTGAAAATGGAAATAACTATACAAATAGGTTTTGTGAGGGCCAAACGGGATTTTAAAAATATATAAAATAAATCACCTGCTAAAGGACTTGGAAAGTATCGATGACTAATGAGGGCTGCTTTGCCTCCTCCCCTCTCCCCCTAGCCCTGAGCTCCTCCCACTTCTCTACCAGCTCAGATCCTGAGATGGTTTCAAATGAGCCAGGGAAGCTCAAAAGGGGCTCTTTCTGCAGACCACCCTGGCTTCATTCTTTCCCCAGAGTTATCTATTAGTAGTTGAACGGACCACAGAAACCTGTACTTTGCTTGCATTTTCCTTTTTTATACATACACAAGAGCAATTTGTGATTAAAAAATATATACTCATTTACCTATGGAAGTCTAAAAGAGATTTTGATTAACATATATAAATCACAACTAATTATGTTTACATATTTTTCTTAGTATTCATAAACTTTTTAAAAACTTGAAGTGATGAGGAAGCATTGTGTCTTAACTGGCAATGCTTTTTCTAAGAGGCATGTAAATGAATAGTTCAGCTGGCGGAGTCCTTACTTCCAGGAAATATGGTAGTGAAACCTGATGCCTCCCCCAGCACTGTCTTCCCATTTCTCTATCTTTTTTTGAAACTACAAACAAGGTGTCATTTCTGAGGGCTTTCTGTGTGTAAGAACAGTGCTGAAGGCTCCATAAACAACCTCTCAATGGATTGCACAACCACTTTATAGGAGACAACATTATCACACCTTTTTAGTGTTGCGGAGACTGAGAGATCTGACTTACCTGAGGTCACACAGTTTGCATCGCATCCTTTCTGAAACTAGAGGAGAATTACCAAACAAACTCCGCCAGGCGCCGATGAACTTCCTAGAATCCATCAGTGAACAACAATGTGTGGAGATCTGTGAGTTAGGAAGGCACGGCAACACTGTCTCACACAGATTTCAAGGAAGGATGGCAGCTGGCCGCAGCACAAAAATAAGCTTCGGAATCAGAGAGAACCAAGTTTTAATCTCAACTCTACCACTTACTGGTTGTATGATTTTGAGCAAACTTATTTAAGTTCTCAGATCGTTAGTTTCTTCCTCTGTAAAATGGAGCAAGTATTACCTACCTCCAAGAGTTGTGTGAGGGTGAAATAAATTTTCTCAATTATTCATTTATTCAGCGAATACCTACAGAGTGCTAAGCGTCCTATGTAATGTAAAATGAATACTATACAAATGCCCCTAGCAGAGTGCCAGGTACCTAGCAGATACTCTGGAGAAGTTTGTTGTTTTGTTTTTATTTTTCTGGACTTATTTACCCTTTCTATTAGCACCTCAGTATCCTTTTGGGGAGCCCACTCCATCCCCAATCTATGGTTCTGCCATCAGATGCCCTGCCCTTCCCTGGTCTGGGGGTAAGCGTGTGGACCAAGCTAGGTCATGGACACACATTCTCTGGGATTTTAGTCTATAGCAGAGTGACAAAGAGACTGAAAATGGTAGGCATTGCATTCTACCTTTCCCAGAACTCTTCTGCCTGGGATCGAATCTTGGTTCCTATTCATTTCCAAGCCTTATTCTCCAGCCATACTATCATTTTTGTTTGTTTGGAGGTCATGTTATAATTCTAAACATTTCTTTTGGAATTCAAATCAAGTTATCCAGAAATAGTGTTTGTCACATGCAAACAAAGAAATCAGATGCCTGGTAAAGAAAAAAATTAAAAAAGTTAACTCCTTTTTTTTCAAGTATGTATAACTGAGTTAGGAGAATAGGACAGGTGCAGAAAAGCATAATTAACGGTACATGGAAGAAATACTGATTACTTACATTGGCTGCAAAGGAGGTGCTTGCTCTGGGATAGCCACGATATGTAGAGTCTGACACAAGGACTGTCCCTCTTTTATTACAACCTTTTATTACAAAATCATAAGCATGTAATTCTGTAACATAACAATATCATACTCAAGCACACCGTATTTTACGTGAAATGTTCAAATTAAAACTGTAAATTATTATACCCATATTATTACCTTACCAACTACACTCAAGCAGGCCTGACTTCTGCTGGACCCTGTGCATTGTCTCATCTGAAGCTCACAGAAACCTGTGGAGCAGATATCATCTTCCACCCTGTATGTTAGATGATGACATTAAAGCTCAGAGAAGTTAAATAACTTGCCTACAGGACCAGCTTCATGATTTGCAGGGCCTAGTGCGAAATAAAGACGCAGGGACCCACGCTGAGAAACTGTGAAGAATTTCAGGATGGTGACAGCAGAGTATTAAAGCAAGTTCAGAGTCCTTCTGAGCATGGTTGCTCCTTTCCTGCTCCTGCCATTCCCCAACCCCCACCACCACTGCAGAGGTCACAAGCTCATAACGCTGGCCCAGCTTGCTTGAGTTGGTGAGACTTAAACCCAGATCTCTTTGATCCCAAAGTCCATGGTCTGAATTCATGAGTAACCCTACCGTGTGAGTGCTCCAGATCAGAATGAAACTGATACCCACTTCAGATCGTTCAGATTGTCAAGGCATTGCCCTCATCCCTTACCTCATAGAGCAGCTGGGGGCTCACATGAAAGGCTGATAATGTTGAGGACCTCAGAGACTCACACGGAAAAGTGATTAATCTAGGACAGCAGAGACAACCTTGCTCTCCCCTGCTTTCTTCCTGGTCTTCAGGTCAGGTCTCACCATTTGAAAGGGTCCTAGACCATTGGAGCAAAATCAGAGGAGGCTGAGCAGGATGCTGAAGGAACTGCACAGGTGTTTATGAAATTGTGAGTGGTTAGCCTGCAGACCAGAAGAATCACAGTTGTCGTCAAATCTCTCCCATGTTGGGATATACATTCCATGAGAACCAGGATCTCGCCTGTTCACCACAATACCCCATTGTATGGCACAGTGCCTAGGACATTGTTAATGCTCAAGAAATAGTAAATGAAGCAATTAATTAAATAGTTTGCTTAATGTCAAGTGGAAGAAGGATTAGACATGTTTTTTCCCCAGGGATGAAAATTCTTTCTGGTGGAGTAGACAGATTTTAACTCTTGGATAGATAACAGTTCTACAGCCCCAAAGTGGAAAAAGTCCCCTTCACAAGAACTCAAATATGGAGACAGTTACAAGGATACTACTCAAATGCACTCCTCAGGATACCGAAAATAGCAAAGGGTTTTGTCTTCCTTCCACCTTGGCTGGTGTGGCTCAGTGGACTGAGCACTGGGCCTTCAGGGCCTTCAGACTGGAAGGTCGCAGGCTCAACTTCCTGTCAGGGCAGCTGCCTGAATTAAGGGCAGATCCTGAGGTGGGTGTTCCAGAGGCAACCAATCAATGTATCTCTCACTACCTGAACTTTTGTTGAGAAGCTGCTCACAAGGAAGCTCAATAAGAAATGGTGCTGCTCGTTAGACACCTTTGTAAACCTTAATGTTTGTGATCCTGTGAATCTGCACATTTTATCCAACCCAGAAATGTTGGGTAAGGCTATTTTCAATGCTCCATTCCTCTAATTTTAATGCCCACAATTAAGGCAAATTAACTGAAGTAAGTTCAACAAAGCTCATCTCTATGTGTAGCCAGACCAATGCTCAGCAATTTTACTTGAGAAGAATTTCCTAATCTAGTGGGCCAGTTATTTGAAACACATTCTTTCATTCAACTCCAATTAAATCTAAAGTTGTGGATTTTTTTCAGGGTTCTTTATTTCTCAGTTTTGGGCTTAGACACTCTAAATATGATATCCAACCCCAGTGGGCAATCTTAGATGTCAGATTCACCATGCTTAAAGACATCTGTGGGAGAGAACTCCAAATAAATCTGTCTAAATAGTAATGATTAATTTACATTACTTCATAGCAATGTTAACCTTCAGAGGCAAAAGTCCAGACAGGTTGAGGAATGGAAAATGAGGACATAAGGGGGAAACAATTCCATTAGCTTCAATCAAAAGAAAAGGCCAAAAGGGGATTAGAGGCTGCAGCACGTTCGAAGAGGGGGGAGACTAAACCACTCCACCTTTGAAGAGGAAAGATGAAATAGTTGCCATTGTTTCCTGTTTCTTCCACCAAAAGAGCTGATTAATTTACACTTATTACTTCCTGCCTTGTTCAACAACAAGATTTTTTTAAATAAATAATAAATTCACTCATTTAAGACCATGAAAAAAAGTCTGCCAGTAACTGTTATTTCCTCTAACCTATATTTTATGCTTTTATTTAGATCAGGGATTTTAAACCTGAGGATCAAAATATTACATTTAAATATATATAATTTTTACATATATTATAATATGTAATATAATATAATATGTATTATAGAGGGTCATTATAATTTTATTAGAATTTTAAAGTATTTACATACATCACTTCTTTTTGCCTGGTGAAGTGATTCATAACTGTTCAAGACTATTAAAGAGGATCTCTGACTATACTCTGGAAAAAATATTAAGCAATTTTAGATCAACTTCCATATTTTTAAGATCTCTTCTTTGCAAAACACTATTCTAAATATTTTTACTAAATGCTTCCTCATTTAACTCTCCTGGGAGATAGGTAACATTGCCCACCCCTTACCTTTTCCTTTCTTGCAGAAAGTAGTTTAAATAATAGTAATTGCTACCATTTATCAAGTACTTTTGATGTGCTGGATGTTTTTACATCTGATTTAATCTTATAACAGTCCTATGAGCTAAATGTCATTTTCTGCCCATTTCATCAAAGATGAACTAAATGAACAAGAAAGTTGAGTAACTTGTCCAAGGATATTTGGTTAGGTATATGAATCATGGGTTTGAGCTCAGGTCTAATTCCCAGTTTGGTTCTTTAGCCTCTACACCATACTATTTTTTTTCTTGCTTGTCCATAGTACTTGCACATGAATATCTTTAGCCCTGAGTAGTAGAATATATGATGTGACAGGCATTCCGATAGTGTTCACTGTCCAACTGACTTCACTTTGATTATAATAATTTGAGTTCAGCGCTGCAAACTTCCCTTCCATCAACTTTCAGAAGACAGAATATATTTCAGCAAATAGGAGAAACATAAAAATGTCTTACTTCTCCCTGATGGACATTGTTCCCAGGCCACCCAAAGTTGGTCTACCACTGTTTGTTTGTGTGTGTCTTGTGAAACCCTCTCATGACAGAGCAATCTTCTTTCTTATTGGGAGCCAGGGGAGCTCTGTTACCAGAATGGGAATGGGTCTTCTGGGTGCAGACCAAGGAAGGTAACCAGGGACTGATGGAGTCAGCAAAGAAGACACCGCTTTAAACACATTTCTGACCTACCAGGCTCCACAGAAAATCCTCTTCTCCAAGAAACTGCACTGACTGGATCTCTAGTACACCCAGCCAGCACCACATCAGAATCAAAGAACTGGCAGTGAGAAAAGGAGGTATGAAGTAACAATCTTTCACTCAATCACTCACACGAGTTTTCATTTGCTTGTCTGTAATGTTCCAGACACCACTGAGGTGAAGCAGGTCTAGTCGCTGCTCATGAGTGTCAGGGAAACCACGTGTGAAGAAGTCATTACAGTAACTGTCTGTTAAGGTCTGAAATAGTGGCTTTTTTCAAATAACACATGAGGGTACAAGAGGTAGCAACAGCTCTGGTGGGCGTATTCAGGAAAACTTCACAGAGGACGTGACATTTAAGTGCGGTTCTGAAAGAAGAGCGGGAATTTTTTGAGAGAAAAAAAAATGGTTTAGTGGTAAAGGCATTCCAGAAGGTTACACCATAGAGGTGCATTCAGTTATGTTGTGTCTGGGGGAAAAGCAAGACTTTCAGTGTGACTGGAATGAAGGTGCATTGAGGGACGAATCTGAGTTTGGTGCCAGATGGTGAAAGACCTATGTGTAGGCTCTGAGGTCTTGATTTTATTTTATCTGCAGTAGAGCATTTTTTCAATTAGTTGAATATTGTTATTATATTTCACCCCCCCATTATATTACAAATGTGAGTGGGAAATAAAAATTAGAAAGGACTGATTACAGAGAAGAAAATTAAACTACTGTGTAAGTAATACAATTCCCAAAGATGGAAACTATTAAGCATAGCTATACTAATAATTTTAGTTTTAATTAAGGATGTATGGGACAAAGCACTATGTATAGTATGAAGAAAACATTTTTAAAAAAACATTTCCAAAAGAATGTCAAGAAGGAACAAGACAGGAAGGTGTATATATTGTTCATGAAATATCTCATAATTTAATAATGAGTAAACTCTTATCATTATTGGCAGTAAAATAAAACATGGTTGAACTTGCCACCAAACAGAACCGAGAAGACTGGCACTTACCCACGTGTCCCTCCTCTTTCCTATTCCCTCTATCCCCATTGAAATTAACCACTTTCCCAAATCTCCTAACTCTTGGGATGTTTACCCCCTTCTTTTCATATACAGTCTGCACACATACACATATATATGTACACACACATTTGTATTTATTATATTGCAAGGATTCAGCCACTCTGATCCACAGAGCTGTAGTTTATTCCTTTCACTGCTGAGCATATGCTATGATGTGAATATACTACCACGTAATATCCATTCTACTATCAATGGGGCTTTTCCTAGATTACCTACTTATTCTACGAACAACTCCCTGATTTTTATTCCACCAGTTTCAAATCTCCCAGCTCTGAACTAAGTATTATTGTCTTCACTTTATGGATGAGGACACTGAAGGCTGGAGAGAATAAGGACCTTTCCTGCTGTCACATGGCCATGCAGTGGCTGAGCCAGGATTTAATCCAATTCTTGATGAATCCAAAAGCTGCCGTAGACCTTCCTTTCTTCTTTGTAGGCCAAGTTTTTCTCTAGGTCCAGTATGTTAAAGGCTCAGGGGACTCCTCCAGATCACTTTTGGTTTCTCTGAGTCCCTTTTATGAGTCATTGCTAAAGTGAAGAGGGGGTTTCCTGAGCTGCCCCGTCTGTATGTCAAAACAACCTGCTCACTGCAGCCGTTCCACACGTAGTAGTCAGCTGCACCACACTTCCGGCCAGGCCAGCTGGGTGGGGCTACGTTTAACACAGCCCTCGGCTGGCAGAGATTCCCTCCTTTTCCACCATTTGTGCCCTCACAAATGGTAATAATAATCATCATCATCATCTTTCACGTGAACAGAGCTGTACCTTTCTAAAGCTCACTCTGAGTTGGGACAGTATATATTATTAGTCTCATTTTGCAGATCAGGAAACCGGGTATCAGAGACATTGTAATTCAGCTAGAAAGTGGTGGCTTGAGAAAAATCCAAGGCATATCCTGTTTTTCCACACCAATATCTGCTACTTAATTGAATAAATCACTATGATAGAGGTTTTAACAGAGTCTGAAAACTGATAGTCAGAACATTCCCCCCACATAATCTTCACTATTAAGAGTCCCATTATTTCCAAAGGAAAATTACCCAGTGAACTCTTTAACCCATGTAATATCTGAAAACCACAAGTTTTGCTAAATGACAGCCACAAGGAGATAGGTGATGATGTGATGTGGTTTGAAGGTGCTAGAACAAAACCCTCTCTTAACATCTCTTTCCCACTGTCTGTCACAGAGACCAAGACTCCAGTACTTCTCCACTGGTGCTTTGGTTTGCAACTGTAAAAAGATCTTTATGAAAAAGTGAAATCTACTGTAGGTCCTCATAAGAAAAATTACCAACAACTTAGACAAAGCGTTGTCTGTGTGCTCTTTCCATATCAGGCTGGAATGTTGTCTAATAGGCTTACCCTGGGATTATTTAATTCTCTATTGTTTGAAATGTTATGGACTATTGTTCAAGGCCCAGATTCTGTAAAGAATCATCATAATGATAGATTTTTTTTTCAAGCACAGACACAAATGGTTTTTGTTTGGAGGAAAAGTAATCCCAAAGATTATGGTTTCGTTGCCCTGTAGAACATTACCCAGTTTTTTAAATTTAGCTTAGTAGTCTTATTCCAACAATCTTTCTTCAGTGCATATAAGTATTTGATATCTCTCCTGGTTTTCTTAACTTTATTTTTACTGTTTACGCTACTACAGATGTCCTCATTTCTACCCCTTTGCCTCCCTCCACCCCAACCCCTCCCCACTTCCCTCTGTCTATCACCTCACTGTTGTCAGTGTCTGTGGGTTATACATATATGTTATTTGGCTAATCTCATGCTGTTTGAATCGTAGTTACTAACCTGCCTGTTCCTTCATCAATGAGTTAGATTAAACTTGCATATATGCTCACTTTATAGTTGTTTGTAATTTCTTAAAAATTATACTTTAACACTCCTAATTTTTTAATGGTGAATGTAAGAGTTTTCCAGTTATTATTGCTGCATAACAAGTTACCCTAAATTAGTAATATGAAACAGCAACTGTTTAATTTATGATGTTGTGGGTTGGACTTTGGGAAGGACTTCCTAAGAAGTTTTTGCTAGGGGAGTTCTCTCATATGACTACAGTCAGATATCTGCTGAGGTCATAGGTGTCTAAAGGCTGGATTGGGCTGGAAGGCCAAGAGGGCTCATTCACATGGCTGCAATTGATGCTGGCTGGACACTCAGCTGTGGCTATCAACAGGAACCCCTGTATCTAGTCTCTAAAGCATTGTAGTCTCAGGGAGTCGGCCTTCTTACATGGTGGCTGGCTTTCCCGGGAAAACCAGGTAGAACTGCACGGTCTTTACTGACTTATTTGGGAAGTCAATAACATCACTTCTGTTGTACTTCATTAGTTAAAACAGAGTTAAGGGAAGGGGACATAGACCTCCACCTCTTTTGGGGAAGAGTGTCAAAGAACTTTTGTGTTATGTTTTTTTTTGTTTTCTTTTGTTTTTAAAGATTTAATTTATTTAACTTTAGAGAGAGGGGAAGGGAAAGGAAAGAGAAAGAGAAGGAGAGAAATATCAATGCGTGAGAGTCTAGCTTGTCCCTAACTAGGGACCTGGCCCGCAACTCAGGCATGTACCTTGACTGGGAATCGAACCCAGTGATCTCTCAGTTTGTGGACTGGCCCTCAATCCACTGAGCCACACTAGCCAGCACTGGACTATGTTTTTAAGTCACATGAGGAACCACTTTGAACCTCACAGTGGGAAGGAAAACTCACATTTGAGTTACTGCATTAGCAAAGAAGATGGCTGGGGACAGAGAGGGCAAGATGAGGTAGAAGGAATAGAGGTAGTGAAACCAAAAAAGAGATTTTGTGTTACCTGAAGTTAAAAAGTGATTGGCATCTTCATTCATTCAGCATCATGAGGAGAAGGAAGAATACACATATTAGAGAGAATTCAAATTCAATTGGAAAGAGCTGATAGTTGATTGACTGAGGTTTGCCCCATTAGCTCTGCAATAAAGAATCTGGCCCCATTTTTTAAATGTTTGACAGCTGACAGCCTTTAAGCTTCACTCCTTCTGTATTCCTCCTTCCTGACATCTGGGCGAGTTGACAAGAAAACCTCGTACTCCTGTGGCACCAGTGGGAAGTTCAAACCATCCACAAGCACCTCACCCCAGCCTCACCACCTCTCCCAAGCTCCATAAATACACCAAACAAGTTTCTTGTCCTTGTTGTCAGAAGACATTTTTGAATGTTCTTGAAAGCCACCCTGATTTCTCCAGAAAGCCTCATTATGTAAGTAATAAACCTTTTATCATAACCCTCTTCGTGTGTGTAGTGTCATTATTCTTGACATGAGAACCATAATTTGATTGGGGGTCCATCCTGCATCTTCAGAGTGAGTATTGTAAGTTCCTAGTCACACCATATGTGGTAATTTTTAGTTTCTGAATACAAAACCAATAATGGTTCACATTTATTGTTACCTACATGCTAGGCATTCTTTTGGCACTTTTCACATTTTAACTCATTTAATCCTCACAAGAGTCCTATGAGGTAAGTACTATTATTATCCCCATTTTACAGATGGGAAAACTGATCAGAGTAAGAGTAGATCAACAGGTTGAGGGGAGGAACAGACCAAGATAACCCCTCAGAATTGAAGTTTGTTTGAGAACCTGGTAGCACCACTGACTAAGAGAAGGTGATTTGGAGAAGGTCAGTCTCTCTAAGGAGAAATGCTCAGTTTCAGACAAGTTAGGTTCAAATAAAAGAGGGTATACAAATGAAGGCATCTTTTGATGTTTAGAAATAAGAAATTTATTCAATAAATTGTATATTGGGTATATTGGGTACCAAGTATATTGGGTACCATTCCAGTGCCAAACTCTAGGCAGGTAGTAAACAGAGATCTGGTAATGAGACTTACAAAGCCACCAACATAGTGAATATTGGAACTACGATTTTTTAAAATTTATTTTTAATTATAGTTGATATACAATACTATGTTGCAGGTCTTCAACACAGTAATTTAACATTTATATACCTTGCAAAGTGATCACCATAATAAGCCTAATAACTATCTGTTATCACACACAGTTACTACAGTATTATTGACTCTATTCCCTGTGCTGAACTTTGCAGTCCCATGGCTTATTTTATAACTGGAGTTCGTACTTCTTAATCACCTTCCCCCTTTACATCCTGCCTCTAGCCTCCTCCCCTCTGGAAACCATCAGTTTATTTCTGCTTTGTTTTCCTTGTATGTTTGTTTTGTTTTTTAGAACCCACATGTAAGTAAAATTACACAGTATTTGTCTTTCTCTGTCTGACTTCTTTCGCTTAACATAATGTTTGTTAGGTCCATTGATGTTGTTTCAAATGGCAATATTTCATTCTTTTTAAGGCTGAGCGACATTGCATTGTATATATCCACCACACGTCTTTACCCAATCACTTATCAGTGGACACTTTGGTTGCTTTTGTATCTTGGCTTTTATAAACAGTGGGGCATTGAACATAGGGATGCATATATCTTTTTGAATTATAATTTTTTTTCAGATAAATACTCAGAAGTGGAATTGCTGAGACATACATTAGTTATATTTTAATTTTTTGAGGAAACCCCATACTGTTTACCATAGTAGCTGTACCAATTTACAATTCTACCAACAGTTCACAAGGGTTCTCTTTTCTCAACATTCTTGCCAACACTTGTTATTTGTTGTTTTTTTGATAATAGCCATTCTGACAGGTGTAAAATAATACATCATTGTGATTTCAATTCATGCTTTCCTGATGATTAATGATTTTAGCATCTTTTCATATGTTTGTTGGCCATCTGTATGTCCTCTTTGGAGAAATGTCTACTAATATCCTCTGCCCATTTTAAATTTAGATATTTTTTTTTACTTTGAGCTGTATGAGTTCTTTATATAGTTTGCATATCAACCCCTTATCGGATATATCATTTGCAAATGTCTTCTTGGAGCTAGAATTTAGAAGCCAAAGAAAGAAAGAGAATGTGATTTCACAGATTATGAAATCGCATTTATAGCATAGGAGAAGCAGGAAGAACCATTAAATCAGAAAAGTCAGTGGTCTAACTGCAGTGAAGTACCTCTATAGGTAGGTCCAAAAAATAATTTTTAATAAACTGACACCTAAAAATTGCTTTTCTGTCTAGATCAAAGCCTGGAAGCCAGTAGAATTATCGTTCTTTTATCAGGGCAGAGTTTCTTCACTTGATGGCTCTTTTTAGTGATGCCAACAGAAGGCAAATGGACATCCACTGGTAGAGAGAATTCAATTCGGTAACAAAGCATTTTATTTTTGGCTCTGGGAGGGGTGTTCTCCTTTGATATGCAAAGAGAATCACTTGGGTGGAAGTAGGAAAATTTGCAGAATCCCAGAAGGCATTGAAATCCGGGCTTTCCTTTAGATGTTCAACCTTATTACACCCTTTTCAATGACTGGAGATGACCGCAACTGGAGTCTACTGGCAAAAAAAAAAAAAAAAAAAGACAAGAAGTGTTGCTCAAAAAAACTCCCCCTGAAGAAGTTTCTGGACTGATTATTCAAGTTCAGCATCAGTGCTTAGGTGGTGCAGAGGAAGGTCATGTCAGTCAAATGTGTGGCCTGTACTCTGCTGGTGGGTACATGCTGTGAGGATAACTGGGAGCACAGACACGGGACAACCTTGGCCAAGAATAACACTGGAAATGTAGTATTGGTTTTACTTTTTAAAAAAGCAAACAAAAAAAAGCCTCTGTAACTTTGAAAGGGTCTAAAACAGCAAGCAGGTCATTCAGGCAGGAGATGAAAATGAAGGTAACTAGGCTGGGCCAGACTGTGATGATGACCCCATGCAGCAGCGTAAGAAGCTAGAGCTACTAAAGCAGTGTCACTCATACTCAGACCAGACACTCCGATCCTCCCTCTGAGAGGTGTTAGAAATACTGGGGCTTTGGATTAAGAAAGCAATTCAAAGGGAGGAAGCAAAAAGGGAGAGAGGAGCCAGAGCCCTGCTAATCTTAATTTTAAATAATGAAAATGAAACCTTAATTGCACTCTAAGCTAGTGAAGTAGGTCATGCAGTTATGAGGACAAAGAAAGGCATACTTACAGTCATCTTGCTAACTCTCATTATGTGCATTGTTTCATACTGTTCTTGATACATAAAAGATGCTTAGTATATAGGAACTATGATCAATAACATTATTATTAATATGTTAATATCAGTTCATTGTTGGTTCTAGTGGTTAAATCACTAATTTTGAATTGGTGTCCAAAACAGCCCTGGTAGAATAATCAAGTAATGATGCCAACAGCCACCTGCCTTTTGCATTTCATTCCTTAAGTGAACTCTCAGAACAGTGCAGAAGAGCTATTGTTTGAGATAAGGAAGGAAAGGCTGCTGCAGAAGGCATCCTCACAGCCCAAGGGCAAGTGCAGACCAACAATCCCTTCTGTAGCTGGGACCTGCACAGGAAAGCAGAGGCACACTCCTCACACCCTAGGGATTCTTATTAACCAGGTCCCTGATTAACAGCAGGAGGTAGCTTTATTTGCTTATTTTTACCTTCCACACACAGCCTAACTCTGGGGGACTCAGCCAGGGAGAAAAAAGTAGTTACTTATAGGTAGGGACACTCTGGCATCTCTCTGGATTTTGGAGGAAAGATTTCATTATTGTAGAGTGTTCTCTGCTTCCTCCCTTTCCTCCCTCCTCTGCCCTCTTTTCCCCCTCTCTTCCTTCACTACTTTTCTCCATTAAACACAGATTCCACATTTCCTCATATTCCCATCTATCTGACCTTGGGAACATTTTCTTGTCCCACAGTTGTACCACTGCCAATGGCTCTGTGTTTTAAGTAGGTTTGGGAAACCCAGGATACCAAATGCCTACCCTTCCTAGAGATTAACAGTGCAGCTCGCCACACCCAGAGCTCTGAGAAATCCTGTGGAGAAGACACCTTTTAACTCTGTTCAACCTGGGGCTTTCTAATCTCCTTTGCTCACAAATGCAATAATATTTTATTTTTCCCACAATACTTATTAATATCCCTTTACACCAGGGCTCCAAGGGATTTGCATAAGGGCATTCCAGGAAGAGGGAAGAAGTGCAAAGATACAGATCTATAGAAGTTTTTTATGATGGGGCATTGTGGGAGAAGTGCTGGAGGGAAAATATTAATTCGTTATGGCCTGTGTGAGAAGAAGAAGGAGGAGGAAGAAGAGGAAAGAGAAGAAAAAGGTACAGAGAAAGGTCTATAGCCTATGGAATCATCAAGGCACTAAAAATGCTACTCTGAAAGACAGTAGGGAAGAAAGGCAAATTACATTGTCCCAGCTCACCATTAAGCCTAGAAGTGAATTGGAAGATAGTGATGGATGTGACAGATGGTGAAATTAGAGAGGACACTTGAATTGTAAACTAGGCATTTTAATTTTATTCTCTTCAGTGCCTCCCAGCTTTTGTCTTATCATGGCACACATAGGAAATTAGTGTATTTTTGGTTTTGTATGGCACACTGGAGTACATGGAGAAAGATGCTTGGTCCAGGGGTGGAAGGGTCAGTATCTGAAGCACGCTGTAAGCCACTGATATACAACAATGCACCCTAATGCATTCAGGAGGTGATGCTGTAGGTGACTTGATGAGGTGAACATAAAGGGCTCTTGTGGGCTCTCACTGAGATCCAGAAAAAGATCAGAAGCAGCTGGTCCTTCTAGTTCCACAAACTTGCCGTGGTTCTCCCACCACAGGATCCTTTGCTTGTGATTTGCTTCTGCCTAGCCTTGTTTCCTCCAGCACCCCTTGTCTTCACTTTGTTGTTGCCTATTCATCCTTCTGATCACAGCTCAAGTATCACTCTTTGAAGGAAGCTGTCCCTCATCCCCCAAAGTCAATTCTTCTTTCTCATACCTTCACACGTATTTTCTTCCATGCCACTAGTTTTATTTTACAGGTATGTATTTGTGTTATTATATGGTTTTCTCCTAATTGGACTGTGTATTTGTCATAGTGCTTCCCCCCTCCCACCCCCCGGAAAGCCCTCTGCTCACCTGCACATGCTCAAATGATAGCCCTCCTTCAAAGTCCATCTTGAATTCTATTTCCTGCCAACAGCCCCAGCTAGACATACTTTTGCTCTTCTTCTTTGATAGTCTATAGATATGTTTTTTGCATATCTCTGGTAGCTTCCTAGGACATACAGTTAGAGATTTTCTGTCTACTATTGCTATATTCTAGGATTAGCTCCCCACAATTCCAATCACAAAGTTAGTTCAGTGTGACTACGCCTGAGGACCCAGGTGCAGGAGGGAGAAGGGTAGATACTTGAACCAATCAGTCCATTCTTTGGGACTTCAAGGTTTGTGTTACAGAGAGTTGTATCATCCTGTATCATATAGCTGAAGCTCTAAGATGTAGTGCTCCAAGGCTGTCAAGGGCCATGGTTTTGCTTTGTGGAAAGTATGGGTTTCCTGTATTTGAAGAGAAGCAGAGACAGGAGACTGTCCTATGAGAATTGGAGTTCCTGGTTCCAGCAGTTCCCGAACCCCAGTGTGTCCAACTTTCACCTAGCCTTGGAGCTTCAAGATATGCATGATGCTGCCAATAAATTCCACATTGGCTTAATTTGGTTTGGGATGAATTTCTCTCACTCTGTCACCAAGAATATGAACGAATTTGTATGTATTGACCACTTATCAGAGTTCTTTTGGATGGCATTCATTGTTTAAATTAAGGACAACTAGAGTAAGGAACGTTAAAACTGTGGGGAAGTATCCCAGAGTTTAACATAAGGTTTCTAAAATATATTTAACTAAAGTCTCCACTGGGAAACAGCACAATACAATGGGCAGATTACAGGCTTTGGAATCAGACTAGGGTTTGAAGCCAACTCTGTTTTTCAAGCAGAAATTATGACTCTAAGCAATTGACCGCACTACTCTGTGTCTTATCTCTCAAAGAGAGGTAATAATACCTCCCTTAAAAAGTTATTTTTTAAAAGATTTTATTTATTTATTTTAGAGAGGGGCAGGGAGGGAGAAAGAAAGGGAGAGAAACATCAATGTGTGGTTGCCTCTCATGCATCCTCCACTGGGGACTTGGTTGGCAACCCAAGCATGTGCCCTGACTGGGAATCGAACCAGCAACACTTTGGTTCACAGGCCGGTGCTCATTCCACTGAGCCACCAGCTAGGGCTTAAAAAGTTATTATCACATGGTATAATGAATCATGCATTAGAGGACTTGACAGTATCTGGCTTACCATGGGCACTCAACATTCCACATTTCATAGATCTAAGCCACCATTAATTGTAATAGGCATTATGATTTCATGTGCCACTGAAGAAGAAAAAACCAATTAATCTATGCCATGCCATTGATTATATAAGACATTCTGATTTCAGAGCTGTTAAACTATAAAAGGAAGGGTGTCTTAGAATCAATGAAATACAGTATATTAAGCACAGATGATCTAGGCAACAATGTTGGGCATGGGTGACATAGGAGTGAACAAGACTGATACTGTCCCTCAAGGTGCCAGGAGCTACTAATTAATGCAATTTTGATTTTCTAAAGGACATAGAATAATATGATGAGTTCCTTACTTGAAAAGATCCCTAGGATCGAGAAGGAAAACAGCAGAGAAATACAAGACTTTAATCCTCTTATATGTTGTTAGATCCTATAGCAGTTTTATTTTCATGCTCTGCATACAATCCAAAACAAATTGTCTGCTTATAATTAAAATCCTGCTGAGCTTCCAAGAGTCTAGCCCCCAGGGAGCTATTTGAACACCATGTCTTATCCACAATGACGCAATTCTACTTTTAAGTGACAATTAAGGGGTTTCCTTATAAGTCAGGCCAAACTTTCTCCAAAATAGATGAAGGAAGTGCCTGAAAATGAAAATGTTTGAGGCTTGTTTTCATACTGTCACTTAAGAAGAACAATTTCCAAAGAGGACTAAATTTTTTATTTTATCAAATTTGGAAGGCCTGTATTTTATGGCCCCTCACAGTCTTTTCGGAGAATAGAACGAAGTCTCTTAGGAAACTTAATGTAACAGTAACCAAATGTCCTTGTTAAGCAGCCATTTACTGTCTATTAAATCTGATCTGAACTGTGATATTTTGTGGTAAATCTTTTCTCCAACATAAATTGCTCAATATGGGCTTTTTAAGGGATCTCACCCACTGGAGACAGCTTAAAACCATCCCAGAAAAGGCAAATGTGTTTGCATCTTCCGGGGCAACCCTTCCAAGAGGATCTAAAAATAACATTTTTTTTCCTCATTTGCTTAGGAAGACTTAAAAATGATTTTAGAGATAGTTCAGTGCCATTGCTTCATTTTACAAATGAGATAGCGTCGAAAATTAGTTAGGAGGTTTAGTTAGGAGGTATCTAGTATATCTAGACATTTTTTTTCCGATGTAGGGGATGTAGAGATAAAGATGTTGTTCTCTCTGCCCTCAAGTTGTGCACCATCCAGTGGGGAAGAAAGATCAGTATGTAGAATAAATGGTAAATGCTAGGCCACTGAGGGTACACTGCCCCCAAACTAGGGCTTGCAGCTGGGAGTGGAAAAGAAAATTATCTGCATTTGGGAAGTGCACTGTCAGGGTCACTGCAAGAACCAGGATTCATTCAGATAGTTTAAATGAAGAGACTGTAATAGAGGGACCACGTCCAGAGGTGGGGCAGAGCAGAGGAGCAAACAAGGGATTTGGGGGCACACTGAGAATGCTAACAGTGAGAAGCCATTATCTCCCCAATGTGCAAAGGGAAGAAATAGTGTATTAGAGTCCAGTAAGAACTGAAGCCCTGGAGAAACAGCCTCTCAGTAGAAGCTGTGGTCATGGAGAGTTTTAGCTGTTGCCCGAGTAAAGGGACCAAAGCAAAGAGGGAAGAAGGAGAAAATGCCACGGCCTTTCTCTGCTTGGCTTTCTAATTTTCCATTGGTGCTTCCCATCTGCTGAATCCATCCGGAACTTAGATTGCAAATGTGATGTAATCTGAGACAGTCAGCCTTCCCAAGCATACAGCAGGGCAAAGAAGAGTAGAAAATGGGTCTGAATCAGAAGGAAAATGAAGATTAAGCAGATGTGACATTTATACTTTTTCAAGGTGCCTAATTGAGTGCACACACTCTCACTATTTATTCATTTAGCAGATACTTATCAAGTACCTACCACATAAATAATGGAGATACAAGCTGCTGGAGACAGTGTACTTGGCTTTGGAGGTGAAAGGGTAAACAAAATGAATCCAACTTTAACCCTTATGGGCCTTCTAATAGTGGGAAAAAGATGAATAAAGTAAGTAATCCATAAAGCATAATGATTATTATGTGAAAGAGAGGTTAGGAGGCTGTGGGAGGACCCTGGATAGAGAAGCAGCTAATCAAACCTAGGACTCACAGAATATTCATTCCCCTGAGAAACTGACATTTAAGTTGAAATAGAGTGAATAGAATTAAGCCACCTAGAGAGTGAGTGGTGGACTGAGTGAGTGGAGTGAGTTCCTGGTGGAGAGAACACATGTGTAAAGGACCAGAGGCAACAGTGGGTGTCAAGTTCAAGGGTCTGAAAGAAGTTCAGTGTTAGTTAGAACTTGGAGGATGGCAGAGAAGCACTGAGAAATGACACTTAATCAGGGTCAGACAGTTTTGGGCCATGTGTCTACAGTTTTGAATCTAAAAGCAATGTTGAATCACCCACAAGCTTTAATTAGGTTTCCCCCAGGTTTGAAAGGTCACTCAGGAGGTACTGTATTTTCCCGTGTATAATGCACACCTATGTTTCTGGCCCAAACTTTCAGGAAAAAAATCTTTCTTTTTAATTTTTTAATTCAATTTTTTTATTTATAGATGGATACTTGTTTTTTGTATTATAAAGGAATTTTAGCATCTGTTTTTGAACACATTATGGTACAAGAAATTTTATGTAACAAATAATTAAAAATGAAAAACATTTATATAGATATGGAATTAGTACTACCCACATATAATGCACATCCATATTTTTCCCTCAGAAATTTGGGCAAAAAAGTGCACGTTATACTTGGCAAAATACAGTATTTGTCTCTCAATCATTCTGACTTAAGGGCATATGGGCATGGTAATGCTCAAGATGAATTCTAAGGACAGGAGAAGCCAGTCAACTGATAACACTTGAAAACGGTGTTCTGGGCATAAGGAAGAGCATGCACAAAGGTTCAGAGACAAAGGGACAAAGAGAAGGACCCAGAAACACTAAAGTATTTTATACTGGCTGGAACGTGGAAAATGAGTGGGGGAAGTGATGAAGTATTGGGACAGGTGAGAGATGACTGTGAGGTATTACAGTCTACCATCCTGTGCAGCCTGAATTTCAGGGCCGTCAACCCCTCTTACCATCACCAGAACAAATGCTGTCACTTCTCCTAGGTAAATACCTGGTATTGGAATTGCTAGGCCTAGGAGTAAACATATGTTCTGTAGGGGTAAGTAATAAAAGTCTTCCTGTGTGCTTTTGTGTTAATTTTTCTGCCTGGAATTTCCTCTTCCACCATCTATTTAAGACAGATGCTTGATAGTAGCTGTGAAAACTGTATGAAGAGTGCCAGGGCAAGATGAGAGCATAGCCAGTAGACAGAAGCCAAAGTTAAAGAGGGACTGGGGAGGCAAGTTAACAGAATTAGTGCTCAGAATGAAGAACAAGTACCAAAGTGGTGACAGTAATTTCAAGATGGAATCTGCTTCTACTTATTTGTATCTTCTTCAGTTTCTTTTTCCAATGTCATAGTTTTTCAAGTACTGATTTTTTATGTCCTTGGTTAAATTTATTCTTAGGTATTTTTGAAGTAATTGTGAATGTGATTGCTTTCTCAGTTTTTCTTTCTGATAGCCCCTTGTTGGTATGTAAAAATGCATCTAATTTCTGGGTATTTTGTATCCTGTTACTTTATTGAATTCATTTATCAGTTCTAGTAGTTTTTTGGTGGAATCTCTATATATGACAGTATCATGTCATCTGCAAATAGTGACAGTTTTACTTCTTCCTTTCCAATTTGAATGCCTTTTATTTGTTCTTCTTGTCTGATTACTGTGGCTAGTACTTCCGGTACTATGTTGAATAAGACTGGTGAAAGTGGACATCCCTGTCTTGTTCCCGATCATAAGGGAAATGCTCGTAGTTTTTGCCCATTGAGTATGATGTTGGCTGTGGGTTTGTTATATATGACATTTATTAGCCTGAAGTATGTTCCACCTGCTCCCACTTTGCTGAAAGTTTTTATCATAAATAAGTGCTGGATTTTATCAAATGCTATTTCTTTGTCTAGTGACATGATCAAGTAGTTTTTATGCTTCATTTTATTTATGTGGTATATCACATCTACTGATTTACTAATATTGTGCCAACTTTGCATCCTGGAGTAAATCCCACTTGATCATGGTGTATGATCTTTTTAATTTATTGCTGGGTCCTGTTTGCTAATATTTTGTTGAGGATTTTAGTATCTATGTTCCTCAGGGATATTGATCTGTTGCTTTAATTTTTTGTAGTGTCTTTATCTGGTTTTGGAATTAGGATAATGCTGGCTCCATAAAATGAGCTTAAGAATCTTCCCTTCTCTTGAGTTTTTTAAAAATCACCATATCCTGCCTTCTTCAGAGTTGTTTTGGGCTTGTGGTAAAACTGCAAGCCTTGGTGCTTGTTGCCTAACCAAAATGATTTGCTCTTTGCCATTGACCTTCCATAACACCTGAACATAGTTTCCTTCATTAAATGGTGTGCCAGCTCCTCTCATAGGCTGGTGACTGAAGTATAAACTGGTACAAACCATTTTAAAGAAATTTTGTGACATGTATGAAGAATCTTCAAATTATCAAAATTCTTTTTTTTTTTAAGATTTTATTTATTTATTTTTAGAGAGGGGAAGGGAGGGAGAAGGAGAGAGAGAAACATCAATGTGCGGTTGCCTCTCATGTGGTCCCCACTAGGGACCTGGCCTGCAACCCAGGCATGTGCCCTGACTGGGAATCGAACCTGCGATGCTTTGGTTCGCAGGCCACGCTCAATCGACTGAGCTACGCCAGTCAGGGCTAAATTATCAAAATTCTTTAATTCAGAAATTTCACTAATAATAATAGCTTATACAATCATGGTAATTAATTGTAATTGTCAACTTGACTGGGCCACAGGATGCTCAGATATTTTTTCAAACATTGCTCTGGCATTTCTATAATGGTGTTTTTAGATGAGATTAACATATAAAGTAGATTTTCCTCCCTAATATGGTGGGCATTGTCCAATCAATTGAAGTCCCAAATAAAACAAAAGCTTGACCCTCAACTGACTAACAGGGAGCTCCTTCTGCCTGATTGCCTTTAAGCTGGGGCATCAGTCATTTTTTTTCTTTCTTTGTACTTGAATGGGAGCATCTGCTTTTCCTGGGTCTCGAGCCTATTGGCATTTGATCTACTGTAACTACACCACTGGCTCTCATGGGCCCCAACTTGCTGACTGCAGATCTCGGGACTTGTCAGCATGCATAATTCCATGCACGTCTTTTGTGATTGATTCTTTCATTATGCTTAACATTTCTGAAGTTCATCATTTAAAAACAAAATCTATATCACCCGAGCTGGTGTGGCTCAGTGGATTCTGTGCTGGTCTGGGAACTAAAAGGTCACTGGTTCAATTCCGAGTCATGGCAAATGCCTGGGTTGCAGACCAGGTCCCCAGTTGGGGGTGTGTGAGAGGCAACTTATTGAAGTTTCTCTTGCACATTGATGTTTCTCTACCTCTCTTTAAAACTAAAAACTCTAAAAACTAAATAAATAATTAAAAAAATAAAAATCTAATCAATAGCTTTTTCTCACTTATTACTGTGATCTATTTCACTGAATAAATTTTTCACAATTTGATAATCCATCCTTCTGTTGATGGATATTTGTATTATTTCCAATTTGGGGCTATTAGGAATCATGTTGCTATAAATATATTTATACATGTCTTTAGTGGATATATATTTTCATTTCTCTTAAGTACATATCAGGATTAGGATTTCTGCATCAGTTTTTTTTTTTGTTCTTTTTTGTTTGTTTTTTTACTGCTACTTTATACTTCTTCCTCTCCCATTCTTTTTTTTAATTTATTTTATTTTATTTATTTATTTATTTTAAATTTTTTTATTGTAGATTATTCAGTACAGTTTCTATCCTTTATTCCCATACCATTCTGCATCAGTTTTAACTGACACCAAAACACAGTCTTCTATAGTGCTGGAAATAGTTTAAACGACATTACTAATACATGAACGTTCCAGTTGCTTCACATTCTTGATAGCACTTGAGAGAACCAGCATGATTAACTTTATCCATTCTGGTGGGTCTCCAGCGGTATCTCATTGTCCTTTCGTCGTGACTTTCTCCTGCAGCTGATAGTGTCAGATGGGCCTCTGTGTTCTCCTTGCCATGCATCTTTGGAATCACCTCAGGACTCAGATTCTTTCCTTCAAAAGTAGTTGCTCTCTCAGGTGGCATGGTGATGTCTTACAAACTTGGAATTTGAATTTAGAATACCTGAATACCTTGTGGAGAGAGTCCACATTCCTTGATGTGACATGAAGTCTTCATCTCGTGCCTTATATTTCACTCTCTTTTCATACCACTCTCCTCTGAGACTTCTGAGACTTTTCCAAGGACTCGCATTAGTGGCTCCCTGGGGTCTTTTTACAGCCCCAATTTCTTTACACAAATAACTGTCTCCTCAAGCAAAGTCCCTTTCTCTGTGATCTGAACAGCAAACTTTTCTTACTGGAAAACTCAACTCCTTCTTCCTTGGTGAAGTCCTCCCTTGTTCTATAGGCCTAATTAACTGCTCCCTTTTTGCTGATCTATTTCATCTGAGTAAACCTCCAACATAGTAACTATAACTGTTTACGTATCTATCTTCCCTCTAGGACTAAGAGTTCTGGTAGTATAAATCTTTCTGTTCTCAGTGAGGAAACCACAAATTGTCCTGTGGCAAATGACGAGTAAATAAATATAATTTCAAGAGTTAGGAGGTAAAACATTTTTTATGAAGTGTCAAGGAGTAGCAGAAAAGCTGAAATTGAGGAGGAATTCTGACACAGGTCTCGTCTCAACAAGTGACCCCATCTGTCTGGGCCTTGATTTTTCTCTTCTTAAAGCAGGAATCTAGAACCAGATGGTTCCTAAAATTCCCCTCAGCTCAAGTATCTTCTGAGGTTGGCCTTCCTTTGTTAAACAGAGATTGTAGCTTTTTGACTTAGGATTCCAACATCCGACGGCAGTTAAAAATAAAGTAAAAAGCAAGGCAAGACTGACCTTGGCATAGTGGGAAGGGTATTTAGATTAGACTTTGTCTAGGTTTAAACATCTAGGTTTAAGTCTCGTTTCTACTGCTTCTTAACAACTATGTGATTTTGTTCAGATAAGTCATATCATTTTTTGGAATTTATTTTTCTCATTTGTAATTTGGGAGAGAATAAAGCCTGAGGAAAACCCATGTCAGGATTAAATTGGTGATAATACATTTAAAAATTCTAACTCTACCAAAACAGAGCAGAGTGTTATTTGGATTATTCTCTTTCTCATGAATTTCAGAGCTTAAGAGATCTGCCTTGAAAACCAGAGGAGCTTCTTGAGATGATTTCTTAAAGGAGATCACTGATGTTAAATTAGTGGCCAAAAATTCGCATTCTAAATTGTGTAGTCATGGGCTTTACAATGTTCACTCTGCCAGTTGCTGGACTGCTTCACTGCAGCCCTCAACCACTTCAGCTCTGAAGTCAGACATGAATTAAACTGTTTCCGGTGTCTACATTTGCACGGAAATTATTCATTGGTGAATTGTCTCATGAACTGTGGTCAAATGTACCATCAAACAAACACGATGGAAAATGTAAGCTCTGTAAGAATGTTTCAATGACATTGGGATGAAACAGTGAGGGATCCCAAAATGCAGAGAAGTGGATACATATCTGCTCAAATAAAGCAGTATTTTCTTCTTGACTATTATGCTAAGATGTCAATTGTGCATATCTACCAATATATAGTTGTATGTCTATATATGATATGATTCAGGCACCCAAAAATAAAGTATTTCATAATGTTTTTATAATACACAAGGTTGACAAGTAGATGGTTTTCTTGCTTCTTGTTACCCAAAGTTTTTTTCAGAATTCATTTATTGACCTACAGCTGAACTTTCTGCTGTTCTATGACAGACAATCTGTCCTTTTCCTCTAGTATCATTGACTTTTTCTTGGTATTTATGATGTTCTGTACCTTTTATTTAAGTATAGTTGTATATTTATTTATCTTTTAGCCCTCTTGGGGCTTTTAATCTGAGTCCCATGATCTGTCTTCATGCTGAAAAATTCTCATTCTTTACCTTTTCAAATACTGTTTTTACATCATTGCCTATAAAAGAGCAAATAGGAGATAGCTTGGCCCAAATCCTAGTTGCCCAGCTGTTCTGCTCCCTCTGGGAGCTTTATACAAAGCCCTAGGCAACGAGCAGTGTGACTTTCAGCCTCCCTTCATGGGCTGGAGAGTCCTGCCCAGACTCTCAGTTTTAGTTTGTGAAAGCCCCACTGGTTCCCAGCCACATTTGGTTCTCCTTTCCCTGAAGTTCAACCACCCACTGTCTTGGCCAGCTAGATGAAGAGCCTAATGGACCACACTTTCGCTCCCTGATTATTGCTATGTTTTGGTTCTATTTCTAGGTCACAGTGATGCTTATCTTTCTTTTAAGTTCAATCCTGGTTATTTTTTTAACTTACATTTTAAAATAATTTTGGACTCACAGAAGAATTTCAGAGATAGTACAGAAAGTTCCCGTATACCTTCCACCTAGCTTCTTCCCCTAATGTTAACATCTTATATAACACAGTTAGGCTTTTAGTATTTTTCTTTTGGTAGTTTATCTCTTATTTCTGGGCATTTGGCACTTAAGGACAGTAGAAGCATGAACTTATCAAGCCACTCTGACCAAAAGTTCTGGGCTAGGAATCTTCCCATGACTAACTGTTTAATCATCCATCCATTCATTTAACAAATATTTATTAAGCATTTATTATGTTCCAAGCACTGTTCTGGGCACAAAGAATAGAGCAGTGATCAATACGGGCAGAAATTCCTGCCCTTGTGTTGTTAAAATGTAGTGTTGGAGATAGAAAATAAAGAAGATAAAAATGGTAAAATAGTGTATTCTATGCTGTTAAGTACTGAGGAGAAAAAGCATGGGAAGAGGATGAGAAGTTGGTGTATTAAATTCTGAGGTTGGGGAGGCTTACCTGAGAAGGACAATTGAGTAAAAGACCCAAAGAGATGTAGTTGTGAGTCATACATATATTTGGGGATAAAACAGCCCTCAAAATAACCTTGAGAACTAAGCATTAAAGCTGCAACAAAGGTGAGGTTCAGAGGAATTAAATCCCTTGCCTCTGTACTCAGCCAGTAAATGGAAAAACTGTGATTTGTACCCAGGTCTTCCTGACCCCAGAGCTTGTGTGCTTATCTGGGCAGTTAACCACAGATTTGCAAAGAGACACACACCCCTTCAAAGGGTGCATTCTGGTCCTTTTACTCACATAACTTAGAGCTAAGCCATGATGTTCTCATAAACCTTTCAAGAAAACCCTAGAAATCTATTTACAGAGTACTTGAGGTTTTTCAACAAGATGTTTTTGTTGAACTAGCCAAGCTTCATGAAATATGACTTTGACCTTTCCAGCCAGTGGTCCGGGAGATTGAGTGGTCGAGGCCAGCCTGAAAGGTGGCTTGGTGTTTCTGTGGAGGGTGGCTTGTTTGTCAGCTCCCACAGTAATAGGGAAGCTAATAATTCTTCCCAAGAGTGTTTGTTCTTATTTTCTACCTTGTACACTGATATCATCCACTTCCATCAAAATATGTCATGGAAAAGGAGCCCTTATGAGCAAACCTTTCCAATTCTTACAATGCAGAAAGACAGCCAGTTTACATTATAAAAGGTTTGGATTACAGGGGACCTTAAAGGACAGCATATATAATTCATTCTTTAAAAGAAATGTAAAAATAACAACCTGTGCCCAGACAGAGGTCTCATGGAGACATTTCAGTGTTTGGAAGACTCCAGGAGAGTTTAAATGCAGATTCTAGGCCTGACCTTTACGAATTGGATTCAAGTCTTAGATAATAAGGAATCTGCCTATTCAACACTTACTCCTCCCACAAATGACCACTCTTTGGTCCAAAAAGTCTGGTGAAGATTCCTCCTGAGGGAATGAATGTCCTCTCCAGGGTCAGTCACAGCCTATTACCTTGGCTGTCCTAGCGCTCGCGCCCTGGTTCTTTGCCCCTCGCTCCTCACCCTCACCATCTCATATCCACATGCTGTGACCATTCTCACTATCTCTTATTTCCTTCAACTTCCCCACCAGTATAGTTTTGTGTCAGTGAGTCCCTTGCCTGAAAAGCTTTTCCTGTCATCCTTGCATATTAAAGTTGTGTCCCTTGCTCAAGACCCTGCTCCGGGCTCTACACTCCGTAAGTCTCCCTTGATCTTTCAGTTAAAATTAATTCCTCTCTTTTTCATGTTTCCATAGTTTAAAAGAATAAGGAGGAAAAGGCGATGAAGAATGAGGAGAGGAAATGAATAGGGAGAAGAAGGAAGAGGAGGAAGAGAAGGAAAAGGAGGCAAAGGAAGAAGAGAAGGAGGGAAATGAGGAGAAGAAAGAGGAAAATTGTTACGATGGATCTTAATAGAACTTGCAATAGGTCCAAATGGGTGACTTTTATCTTTCAATCCCTCCAAGGCCTCACAGTGTTTGTTTTGCACATGAGGATGGTCATTAAATTCTTGTTTAACTCAAAAGAACAGATGAGTATTATTAGCAATTAGCCCATTAATGATTGGTGTGAAGTAAGTGAAATTTTACCTGAGAAATCATTGGTCATCTCAGAAGATTAAATTGCCCTACAACAATCTTCCCTATATGCTTGTATACTTGGCTGAGAAATCATTTGCTTTTTTTCCCCCTTTTCACATTTTAACTATCACCCTAAGCTATGGATCAAATCTAGCTGGACGTGTTAAAAGTTACTGGTACGTGGGCTCTGCATTTTTGCCAAGGCCTTATAGTATACCATAGACTCTGGAGTTAGCATTCTCATCCATTGCCAAATTGCTGAATCTCTTTTAGCAAAACAAGTCTGTTTTAGAAAACAAGCAGGTTTTCTCTCCATTTTTTAAAATGTGGACAACATCTCTCTCACAAACTTTTATGCATATTAAATAAGATAATATATTAAGGACTAACAACAAAGGCTATCTCAGCAGGTGCAAAGTAAGTGGTATAATTATTGATAATGGTTCTCTCCACTAAGGCATTGTAAGGAAAGAGCTGTTCTCAGAGGACACATTTGCAGTCCTTGAACAAAGACTCAGGTACCCTCATAGGGGAGAGCAATTTAGTCAGAGCTGTTTTGTGGTTGCTCGTGCCTATGATGGTATTTGATCCTTTCTGATGCACTTGGTCAAAATGATCACCTTTTTCTGCCCCTGGTTCCTTCCTTTCTGAATTGAGTAAGGACATACTGGCTTTGGTGGTGGCTCTTCCCACTTCTGAGGGGAGTTCCTGGAAGCATGAAGCTAGATGCAGGTCTTCAGAGAAAGCACAATGATGGCATTCTATATATTATGTTTAAATTTTTTTTATTTTTCATTTTGAAATAATTTCAGACTTTAAAAAAGTTTCAGAAATAGGACAAAGAATGTCTGTCTGCCTTTTATCCAAATTCCCCAAATATTAACAATTTTTCCACAGAATCATTATAATATTATCAAATACATGAAAGGAACATTGATATACTCTTAGTATCTAATCTACAACCCCAATACAGAATTCTCCAGTTGTGGTCCAGGATGCAAACCAGCATTACAGGTGTGTTTCACTGCCATGTCTCCTCCATCTACCTGGAATTTTTCCTGAGTCATTCTTTCACTTGATACTTGATATACCACCTTGATACTTTTCAAGAGAAATGACTAGTTATTTTGTGGAATGCGCCTCAATTTGTCTGATATTTCCTCCTGATTAGATTCTGGTTATGCATTTTTATCAAGAATGCCACAGAAGTACTGTGTCCTTCTCAGTGCATTTTATCAGGAGGCACATAATAGCCATTTGTCCCATTGGTGTTGATGTTAAGCATGATCTTTTGATCGATGTGTCCTCAAAGAGGAGGTACTGCGAAACATATAAAGATTCTATTTCTCATCTTTCTCTTCTCACTAAATTTAGTATCTGTCGAAGAGTCTTGCCTGAAAAAATTATTACTTTGCTGTTTGCCTTATGATTATTTTTATCTTTCTCATTTGTTTCACACTTAGTAGTTGAAATTCTATTCTAGCAGAGATTTCATTCATTCATTCATTCATTCATTTATTTATATATTCATTCATTTATATAACTTATTGATTCTTATCTTAGTCTGGTTCCAAGTCATTACATTTACTATTTTGTGGCTATGATTATCCTAGACTTGACCATCAGGAGCCCTTTGAAGTTGACTCTTGAATTCTTACATATTCTTACTTCTTACCTTGTTTTTCCTTCTGAGGGTTGTTTTGAGATTGTATTGATACAGATCAAGAATATGAAGCCTCTCTGATTCATTCAAGTGGATTTAAGCAACTCTGTTGGAACCCTGCCCTTCCAGTGACTGTGATTTTGACCTGCTCCTTTAAATAACCTCTATGTAGGTGTTACATACCTATACACAGGTTATTCCCCCAGATGGGGTTTGTGTGTTTATCTGATTTTTCAATGACTCATATGTGGTCTGTCTGCACTACTTTTTCATTTCTAGTTTCCTTGAAACATTTTATAGAAAAAACAACAGCAAAATTCCCTATGGCCACTTGAGCTCTGAACCACGCTCTTCCTGCATTGTTCCTGCACTGGAATCTATTTAATTAACATTTGATTTTGCATTGCAAGACCCTGATATACATTAGGAGGTCACCACCTAGCCATTTATCTTTTAAAGTAACTTGGCTGGTTATTTTTTTAAAGTTCCATCAGGTTAAAAGAGTTAGCAATTTTTCTCCTTGCTGTGTCCCTTCAGCCTGGACCAGACGGATAATAGATCAGTGTAGGTTCAGATGCATTACAACATTAGTCATCAATTAGGTTTAAACCAGTACTGTAATATATCATTTATCTTGCCTGCCACGGCTCTTTTGAACATTTAATTTTTTAAGGCCTCTTAGGGTTTTTTTTTTCTTTCCAACTGGCCTCCTGCCTCCCTCCTTTGTCTCCGACACAGCCATCTCCTTAAAGAACAATAAAAATTAGATTTGTTTGACCTGCTCTCAGGGTTCATTTCAGCAAGATGGATTTTAATAGCTTTGACTGGTTAGGCAGACAGCTTTTATGTAATATTCCAGACATTTACGCACTGTCTTTGGCTGAGCCCTGAGCAGGTGTGTATGGGAGAGAATGTGTCTGGGTGCCACTAAAGAGCTCCTTACTATTCCTTTCACATCGAATGATCATCTGGGAAATTGCTTACTCTTAGATACGGTAGGCATCTCATTAAGAGCACAAGTCATTGGCATGTCTTTCTCCTCCTAATGACTTTTTCCTGATCTCCTGCATTCAGCATTTACTGCATTGTTAATGCTTAAAAGATGCTCTTTATTCAATGGAGTCTTTCTAAGTTGACTTTAGGTGTGCAACAACACCTTCCCCATGGATAGTCTGATTCAGGTATGGTCATTTTCCCATTGCAAGGTGGACTGAGGTCATGGGAAGAGCAAGAATTTGGGGGCCACATGACCTAAGGTTTGTTCGTGGCCCAGGTCTTTATTAGATGAACTGCTCTCTGGCTTGACTGGTGACCTCATCTTCCTGAGTGTCAGTGTCACCTTGCTAGAGTATGACAATACCTACCTCATAATAATAGGTACCATTTTCAGTGAAAGCATGGAAATCTTGGAGTGTCTGATACAAGATCAGGGATTTCTTTTTTAGCATTTCTAAATTCAGCTTTTCCTTTGCAAAGTAGGGATAATAATGTTTAGTCAATATTTGTGCCACAAATATTTACTGAATTTTTCTAGGCAAGGGAAGCAACAGTGAACAAACATAAAAGTTCTGGCAGTCCTGAAGGTTGAATTCTTGTGTAGGAGACTTATAGTTGGTAAGGTAAATGTGTAAAATATATGGTATGTTAGATAGTGCTAAACACAAAGGAGAAAAACATAAAGCAGGGTTGTTGAAAGAATTAAGTAAAGTAACATTTAAAATGTTCTTAGTCAGTGTCTGGCACATAATTAATAGTCCACTAATAATAGTTATTCACATCAATCATTCATTTATTATTTAACTCATTCATCATTTGTTGAAACCACACTTAAAGCTAAGCACAGAAGCTGTAATTTTGTGCACTTTGGAAACTTCTGGCATAAAATAAAATAAAATAAAATAAAATAAAATAAAATAAAATAAATTCTTGCATCTATTGTGCTCTTATTCTACACAAAACATTTCATTAAATTGTTTGGATCTAGAGATAAATAAAGTAGGTCCTGGTCCTCAAGTCACCCATAGTCTAATGGGGTCTCAACTATGTCAGAAGCCAAAGAGACAAGAGGAGAGATTTGACTGGAGCCTAGAAGGAGATGAGAATTGGAAAGGCTGAGTAGAAGAGAAGACAAAAGCAGGTGAAGAGTTCTATCTTGCTTTGGTTAGACTTCAGGTTCGATCAACTTGCACTTTCCTGATGCTGAGGGTAATGTCTTTGGGGACCCAGGCTGCTGGACGATCGCCCCTAGCTTCTCAGATCTTTTTCTGAAGCTGCCTCCAAAGCTCACCAATAATAACTGGGTGAGAGCAGAGACCAGGTATCTGATGAGACTCAAACCAAAAAGCTCTGCTATTGGAAGACCTGTAAACTACAGGCTGAATTAAAGCTCCTTGTACTAGGAAAAGGGTCACTGGAGAAAATGAATAAAATTAGTTGAGATTTTTTACCATTTTTTAATATATTGAAATGACTCCGCTTTAACTTTGACCCTGCCAAGAATTTGTTGTTTGAATGTAGGCTCTCACAAACACAGAGGGTGAATTAAATAAACTTCTAGCTCTAAAAAGAATCTTACAAAATCAGTTAACTTAATCACTTTATGCTCATTCACATAGTTATTCATCTAACTGTCCACTTATTAATTCTTTTATTCATCTGACCAGGATTTTGAGCATCTTCTTTCTGCCAGACCCTTTGCTGTGTGCTGCATTACAACAAGCTGTGGCTCCAGTCTCAAGAAGCTGACACCTTGGACTGGATTGGATTTTTTAGACATTATTTAAATGTTTTTGACATTATTTAAATTACTAGACATAATACAAATAACAGTAATAATACTCCCTCAATATTACTATTATAGAATAATAGCCCTGTGAATGAGATAGGACACATATTAGCCCCCTTGGCTCCCTCCCATTCTACAGGGAAAGAAATCAAGGTGCTGAGAGGACAAATGGGAGTGGCAGAGGCTTATTACCTGCCAGGTATTTATATGGGCGCTAACAATACAATGGTGAACAAATAGGTTAGAAACCATCCAGATCTGCCTGACACCATGTCTGATTTTAAAACTGAAAGACCTGTATCCTGGAAAACCCTTCAGTCCTGGATAAAACGGGGCAGGTGGTCACCGAAGATGTCCTATAAAATTGCTCCGCTATCACAGAACACTAAGTGTCATGTCAGGTACATGAAATAAAGTTCAGTATGATTTTCTTTCTTCTTTTTAAAGATTTTATCTATTTATTTTTAGAGGTAGGGGAAAGGAGAGAGAAAGAGAGGGAGAGAAATATCAATGTGCAAGAGAAATATCAATTGTCTGCCTCTCGCATGCCCCCAAACAGGGACCTGGTCTGCAACCCAGGAATGTGCCTTGACTGAGAATTGAACTGGCGACCTTTCAGTTCACAGGCTGGCACTCAACACACTGAGCCACACCAGCCAGGGCTCAGTATGATTTTCTTGGTTTGGGTGTAGATAAATGCAAATCACACTAGAAACATTTAATTTCTTTCCTCAGAGAGTTGAAATCATGAACCCCCAATTTAGATAGCTATTGAATAGATGGGAGAGATCTGCTTCATAGAGAAACCAGTGATGAGAGAAAACTGATACTATGATGTTGCAAATGACCAACTTAGACCCCTCCCTTCACTCTTGGAATGTTGACTAGCAGCACAGGGACCACAGGCTGACCTTGGGAGGATATATTACTTAGGATATCTTTGATGGATAATTTTACTTTGGAAGTGGGTGAAACTGAGGAGACACAATTTCCTGAATGCTATCAGCCATGAATAAATCAATCACTTCACAATCTATACAACTCTATTCTTCTTAGAACAGAGAGCTCCCTACTCCTATTTACTTTTTAAAAAATAGCATTACTTATAGATAATTTCATTGGGGATCAGAAAAAACCCCAGCTCTTTCATACAATTTGAAACCTTAGACTAGTTCATTTCTCTCCTGGGGTCCCAAGATTTTTACCTGGAAAGAGACACAGCCATGCCCACCTTTCTGGAGAGGCCAAGAAGGTAAACGGTGCCCTTACAAAATGTCCTGAGAGCCAGGAAGGGAGGTCCAGGTGACCATCATCACTCCATGATGAGACTATTTTGTTTTAGTCAATAAATAACCTTGGCTCTGTTACTAAATCAAGTATTACAAATTGCTTGCTTTTTCTGAATTTCACTTTCCTCATTTAAAAATTGGGGGATTGCAATTCTATAACAAAGTGTTGTTGTAAGGTTTAATGTTAAGTAAAGTCCCCAACACAGCAGGAGACCCTGGGTAAGATAAATTCCATATTTGGAGGCCTTGGATTTGACGCAAAAGATATTTAAGCTGTGACTATATGAAACAACTATGTTAATCAAAATTATGCTCACACTGATGGGTCAAAAATATGTTTTCTGGAGCAAATTTTATTGAGCCAGTTTTCATTTTTGCTTGAATGTCTATACAGCACAGTTCACTCTTTCAGATTTTCCCATTTTAATTTTATTAGAATCAAATATTTATTTGTAACTCACAAAATGAATATTTTATTAATCGTTGTTTATTTCCCACATCAAATTGAATTAATTATAGCTTCTGCAACTGCCAGTTGTCTTTTGTGAACATTAATTCTACAAAATTCTATTGGAAAATCTATTTTTATTTAAGAAGTGTTGGTATTTCCATCAATTTGTAGTCAGCAACATGTTATATTGCTGTGTGTGGTTTTATCTGTTATCAACTTTGTTTTTTGCCAAATCTTTCTCCAATGGTGGAGTAAAGACTTGAATAGGCATTGAACATAAAAGACTGAGAAGATAAGTGTTACCTGCATTTTCTTTTTTAAAACAAAGGAGAAAGAGCATGAGTGTAACCAGGAGGTAGTACAGCACAAGTCAGTGTCAAAACAGTGGAATCAAAGCATCTGTTTTCTCTCTCATCCTCTCCTTCCTCTCCCTCACCCTGGACTTGGCTTCTGGCATGGCATCTGCCTGAGCCCCATCTGAACTGCTCTGTTCCATGGATATAAACTATTGGAGCTATGGGCTGCACTGAAGGGCTTTGTAGTCTTGTCCATTTACCTAATTGTTGGGAACCACCCTGCCTGGTTTCAGGAGCTGCAACCCCTCATGGCTAAGGCTGAATGAGAGACCTCCAGACCAGAAACCACTAAGGAGACAAAGCTTATTTCCCTGGCAGGAGCTCCACTTCTGCTCCTTGCCTGGCCCCCATTGCTTGGTTGGTTAGCCAATGATGGGTAAGATCCCTCACGGAGGGGCCACCTAAAACAGGCACTATCATGTGGGAGGGACCTCAGGGAAGGACTTGGGGGGCTGTGGAAAAAGGGGTGATTGACCCTCGCCCCTCGGCTTTGACAAAACCTGAGTCCTCACTCTGTCTGCGAGAAGTCTCCTAATCTCTCCGCTGCCTTCCATCCTCTGCCTGACTTAAGCCTGAAACAATGACAAAGGGCAGTGCAGCTCTGAGCTAGAAACAGCAGGCTCCCCTTGGTGATCAGGCTTGAGAAAGAATATGTAACATCCTGTGAAACTTGCTTTGCTGAGAATGCTCTTAAAAGGCCCGGGCAGGAAATGAGTTTAGTCTCTTAAGTTTTGTAGCTTTTTAGGTGATAGACCCTGACTCAGTGCAAGCCCTAATAGTTCTTTGAACATTATCTATCATTTGATCCTAACTGTCAGACAATGATTAACTAGCTGTATCTGTATTCCTACCCAAAAAACCTAATAAAAGCCTGTTCAGGCAGGGGCGCAGGGCGCTCTCCTCTTGAGAGAGTTGCCAGGCCACTCCGAGGCACCCTCCCCTTGAGAGGGTAGGCATGCTGTCCGTTTTCCTCCACAGGACTCAGTAGTCCATGTGAATTTCTCTCGTGTCTTGTCCATCCACAGTGCTGCAGATACTGCTGGCTGGTATCCGTGACACCTAATCACTTCCTATTCAGTGCTAGCATCTTCGTCCCCCTTGCCAACTCGTTCTAGCAGGGCTTATACTTGAGTTTGCAAAAAGGTTGTTTTAGCAAAAGTCTTGTTTTGACTACAGATTTTTTAAAATTATATTTTATTGATCATGCTGTTACAGTTGTCCCAATTTCCCCCCTTTGGCCCCCTCCACCTAGCACCCCCATTCACTCAGGCAATGTCCATGGGTCATGTGTGTAAGTTCTTTGGCTACTCCATTTCCTATACTGTACTTTACATCCCTATGGCTATTCTGGAACTACCTATTTGTACTTCTTAATCCTCTCACCTCTTCACCTGTTCCCCCAGACCCCCTCCCCTCTGGCCACCATCAAAATGCTCTCCATATCCATGATTCTGTCTGTTCTTCTGTTTGCTTAGTTTGTTTTTTAGATCCAATTGTTGACAAGTTTGTATTTATTGCTATTTTATTGTTCACAGTTTTGATCTTTTTTCTCTTAAATAAGTCCCTTTAACATTTCATATAATAATGGTTTGGTGATGATGAACTCCTTCCATTTTTTTCTCGTCTGGGAAGCTCTTTATCTGCCCTTCGATTCTAAATGACAGCTTTGCTGGGTAGAGTAATCTTGGCTGTAGGTCTCTGCTTTTCATGACTTTGAATATTTCTTGCCAAACCCTTCTAGCCTCTCAAGTTTCCTTTGAGAAATCAGCTGACAGTCTTATCAGAACTCCCCTGTGGGTAACTAACTGCTTTTCTCTTGCTGCTTATAAGAGTCTCTCTTTATCTTTAACCTTTGGCATTTCAATTATGATGTGTCTTGGATTAGGCATCTTTGCATCCATCTTGTTTGGGACTCTCTGTGCTTCCTGGACCTGCATGTCTATTTCCTTCACCAAATTAGGGAAGTTTTCTTTCATTATTTTTTCAAACAGATTTCCAATTTCTTGCTCTTTCTCTTCCCCTTCTGTGCTCCTATGATGTGAATGTTGGAACACTTGAAGCTGTCCCAGAGGCTACTTATACTCTTCTCATTTTTTGGATTCTTTTTTCTTCTTATTGCTCTGATTGGTTGTTTTTTGCTTCCTTACGTAACAAATCATTGATTTCATTCTTGGTTGCATCTGCTCTACTGTTGTTTCCCTGTAAATTGTTCTTTATTTCAAAGAATGAATCCCTCGTTTCTGACTGGATCCTTTTATGCCACTGAGGTCCTCACTAAGGTCCCTAAGCATCCTTATAACCAGCGTTTTTAAGTCTGCATCTGATAGATTGCTTATCTCCCTTTTGTTTAGTTCTTTTTCTGGAGTTTTGATTTGTTCTTTCATTTGGGCCATGTTTCTTTGTCTCCTAGTTTTGGCAGCCTCCCTGTTTTTTGTCTATGTATTAGGTAGAGCTGCTATTACTCTGTGTCTTGGTAGTATAGCCTAATGTAGTAGGTGTCCTGTAGGGTCACCAGTGGCATAGCCTCCCCTATCACCCAAGTTGGGTACTTGAGGTGTGGGCTGAATATACCCTCCTCTTATAGTTGACCCCTGATTGCTGTTGCCAGATCAATGGGAGGGATTTACCCAGGCCAGTCAGCTGCAAAGACTGGTTGTGACCCCTGACCACCAACCTCTGCCTTCCATGGAGGATCTGCTGTGCAGGGGCAGGGTGGTGGGTGCTCTGACATGGCCTATAGCTGACTACCAGGTGCACAGGCTGTGGAGTTTTCTGGGTGGAGCAGGCCATGGTCCTCCCCAACCTGTGTTTTGCTTGGGACCACCCTGCATGAGCTATAAAGCCATCTGAGATGGCTGCTATTTGTGCTGGGTGTGGAGATTCCCTGATGAAGCCAATCTGTGAATCTAGGCTGACTGTTGCTAGTGTTGGACCTGGGACCACTTAACAAGAGGTATAGGGGTTGGGGGCTCACTGAGCCCAGCTGTTCCTTGATAGGATTTAGGAGGTTGTGAAGCATGAGCCAAGACCAGCCATTCATATGGAAAAGTCACAGTTAGCGGTGTGGGTGAGCCCATAAACTTGTTGGGACAGAGTCTCCAGGGATCTCCAGTGTAGGGCAAAAAGTGTTAGCCAGGTTGATGGAGTCTCAGATATGGCACCCACCTGCCTGCTGGCTATGTGGCTCTGTGGCTCTATGGGTAGAGAGCTCAGCAAAAGGACAATGGCCTCTGCCCACCTTTCTGTCTGGGAGAAAGCTGTCCCCCAGCTCCCACCTGGATGCCAGACACTTCAGTTCCTCCCTGTATGTTACTGGTGCCTTGAAAGCTGCTACTTTGGATCTGGAGCTCAGAGGGAGTGAGTCTGAATAAGTCAGTGTGTGGGTTCTTTAAGAGGAACTGCTTGGGACTCCAGAATTTTCTTTCACTGACTTAATACCCACTGGTTTTTGCAGCCAGAAATATTGGGGTTTATTGTCCTGGCACTGGAACCCTAGGTTGAAGGGCCTGGTGTGGGGCTAGAACTCCTCACTCCTGAGATATCCCTCCTGAATTTTTATCCACCACGTATGGGTGTGGGACCAGCCCATCCTGAATCTCTACCCCTCCTACCAGTCTGGATAAATGTAGTTTCTTTAATTCTGTAATTGTAAGACTTCCATTCAACTTGATTTCTGACAATTTTGAGTGATGGTTGTTTTATATTGTAGTTGTAATTTTGATGTGGTTGTACAAGGAGGTGAACCATGTTTACCTATGCTGACATCTTGACAGGAAGTTCCAGTTCTCTCTTTGAATATAAATTTGTCACCAGGAGTAAAAGAGACAGTGTTGACAAAGAAAGAATCTCAGCATAATGCCTGACATGGTAGCCCTTAATTAATAGGTAAAAACTTGTTCCTCACAACTTGTCCTCTAGTATCCTCCCTTCTTAGAGAAAAAGTGTGGTCCAACAGAAGGGGCATGGGCTTCAGAATTAGACCAACCTATGTTAAAATCTTTGTTTCCCCATTTTTTTAGCTATGTTTCTTTGGTGAGTTATTCTGTTTCTTTAAGCTTCAGTTGCATTAGTAATAAAATGGGGAGAAAAATATTACTTAGATCCTAGCACTGTTGTGATTAAATGACAATGCATGTGAAACATTCACCCAGGCACTGGGAATATATGATTATCACAGGATGCAGATAATAGCAAATAATAATCAAATGGGCAAATTGTTACAGTCATGATGACTGCAATGAAATGGAGTGTTATAAGGTCAAATAATGAAGAAATCTAATCTCACTGAGGGTTGTTTGGGAGTGTCATTAAAATTGTGGTACATATATCCTAAGAATCCTGAAACACCCATCCAAAAGAACCTATGCACCCCAATGTTCATAGCAGCACAATTTACAATAGCTAAGTGCTAGAAACAACCCAGGTGCCCTCAGTAAATGAATGGATCAAAAAACTATGGTACATTTACACAATGGAATTCTATGC
>CM052542.1:38009706-38100182 GCA_028533065.1 Trachops cirrhosus | reverse complement strand
GGAGGGATGGGTGGGTGGGCTGGAATGGGAATAAAAGATAGAAACTGTACTGAATAATCTAAAATAAAAAAATTAAAAAAAAAATTGTGGTACACATGCCCTGGCCAAATGGCTTGGTTGGTTGGAGCATCTTCTCGTACACCAGAGGGTTGTGGTTTTCATTTTAGGTCAAGGTGCTTACTTGGTTTGCAGGATTGATTCCTGGTCGGGGCTTGTATGGGAGGCAACGGGTTGATTCTTTTCTCCCACATCAATGTCTCTCTCTCTCTCTCTCTTTCTCCCTTCTTTTCTCTCTAAAATCATGAAATATATCCTCGGGTAAGGGTTAAAAAAATGATGGTACACATGATGATTATGCCACATTTTCATGTGTGTGTGTATATGAGTGTTAGTGGTGTGGGGTGTGTATAAACAGTGATTACAACTATAGTCTTTGGTGTTAGGCAGACATAAGCTCAAATCCTGGTTTTTCCATTTATAAATAAATTTGGGCAAAGTACTTAATTATCTAAATCTCAAGTTTTTATCTGTAAAATGAGAATCATAACATATTACCACACAGAGCTGTCCTGAAGATTTTCCTTCCCTTCTCCTTCATCTCTGACTTTTATTGAGTGCTTTCTATGTGCTGGGCACCATGTGCTCAGTAATCCCCTGAAACTGGGACTATTAATATCCTGAGGAATCTGAGGCAAAAAAAATTTAGGTAACTTGTCTACAGTTAGCTGATCATAAATGATAAAGTAAGGCAGAATTTCAACCCAAAAATCTGACTCAAGAGGCCATGTGCTTTACACATGCTAGTCACATGGAAAAATAACTCAATACCTGGGTATTCTCATTATATTTCTTATCATTGGGCTTCTTTTCTCTAATAAGCATGCAGAAATGAGCATTGTTCCTATCCATCTCCCCAAGACCTATAGCATACAAAAGGTCTTCTATAAGTATACCCTAAGTAGATGGATGTACTGGACCTGGTGAAGGCAGTCATGTTTTAGAGCCCGTGGGTGGGATTAAGGACCCACACCCCTCCCTAGTACCTTCAGAAAGGCTTTCAACACTTTTGATTGCTATGTGCTCTGACAAATGCATAAAATATGGTCCCCTTCCAGCTGCTTGCTTGGTCCATTTCTGGAGAGGTGCCAGTCACTTATTTGATCAGCTTCAAGCAGCAATGAGGTAGTTAAGACTGAACAAGGGTGCAGTTGGCTGAGAAATGGGTAAATATTTTATAGACTGTATGGTAAATAATGTATATATTCAGAGAAACAAGGTGAATCTTTTATAGGCTTGAGCCCCTATTAAGTCTGCAATTAAATCCTGGTGCTGGAAGAAATTAAAAGCAATTCCTATTCTCCCCACCTTACAGAGAGTCAGAGGCCTGCCCTTAAGTTCTGGGTTACAAATTCAGTCTGTTTCCTGCTGCTGAATTGCTCAAATTGCAGTATCTTTCTGCAAAGCAAAAGGGACATTTTCCTTACCCCTAGGCCACTTACAGACATATATTCACAAATATACATATATATATTTATATTATTTAGTTGTTTTCTGTCTAGTGCAAGCTAAGTTTCTTTCCATAGATTTTCGTTCTCATAGCAATTCTATTGACATGCACATAGTGGGTACATAAATACTTGATATTTCACTTATGTTTGCTAGGGACCTATCTTGTGCCAGTTCCCCTTCTGGGTGATGGAATACCACAAGTCTGGAGTATACAAGTCTGATGGTAGGAGATAGGTAACAACAAGAGTTGCTAATGAGGATAAGTGCTGGGAAGTAAAATGAAGCAGAGTAAGGGGAATAGAGAGTGACAGGGAGAGGCCTTACTGGTAAAATGACATTTGAGCAGACACTTGCAGGGTGGATGGTGGAGGAAAGAGTATTCCTTCCATTTCAAAGTACTATAGAGAATGTTCTTTTGTGTGCTCCATGTCAAGACCATGGTATACATTCTTCCAGCTTCTGGAAGCTGCCGACTGCTCACACCTGCACCCCTGCCCTGGAGCTGACCTCAATGGCGGGAGCTATTTTGATCATGTCCCCCTCCACCCCACCCTGTTCAATAATTGGTTGAGGCAGAGGTACAAAGACCTCTTGTCTCAGTGGGACAGGACTCTGAATGGGTATCCTGGTGGGCAATGAGGACCCTATCACTGGTGGTATGTGGAGCTCTGATAACTACTGGCATGCTCCAGCTGTACAACTGTTAACACTTCAATTAGTGGTGAATGGGTGAATGGAAGACCAGTGGAAAGGAATGCACTAGCTATTGCTATATCTCAGGCATTTAAGAGGTTTAGGGGAAAGAGCAATTATAAGGACAATGGAATTGGCTGGTTGAGTACAATTAATGCATTGGAAAAAGATATGAAAGGCTGAGATGATTAATCACCAATTTATGGAAAAATCTGAAAGTCAGAAGTCCTACTTGGCAGTATTTAGAGAGACTTTCATTTACTACAGCCAGAAGACAGAAAAAAAGCTGAGGCTCAGGTCCAGAACTTAATTATAAAGGTACCAGAGTGCTAGAGAAGCCTGAATTCTCAACCACAGTGAGCCAGATAAACTAGGGTCAAGACCTTAACTGGGAAGACAAAAAAATCCTGAGATTTGGAGTGGCAACATCTAGGTTGATTGCATGTAAAGACCTTAAGACCCCATATTTCTGAACCCTCTTGACCTGTGGAAACGATGTACTCTTTGTTAGATAGTGGTCTGTCTGTGCTTGAAGATGATGCAGGAGCCTATGCCTTGAGAAACAAGATCTCCCTACCAAGGGATCACCTCCTGCTCTCCTTATGGCCATGACCAATGATTATGTCATGCCCTAACAAAACTAAACCGAGGAAGTGCTGGTCTAATAAGGGAGGAGAAGAACCCTCAAGGAGTTGAGGAACCTACAGAACACAAACCATGAGGAATAGGGAGGGTACATTTGGATCCAAAGAGTGATGGATCAAGGAAAGCAGGACATAAAATGGGAAATGATAGTTTATTGGTATGAGAACACTATCCCGTCACATAGGATTGAACACCCTTGGAAGGACCTTAGAGGATGATACAATGGATCATAGAAGCTTCCCCCCCAAAAAAGTGTTAGCCAACAGTGGGTAAAGTAGAATCAATAAAATGACCCTGACAGATGATAAAAGAATTCAAAATGAAGTGAGCCTATTAAAGTAAACATACAGATAAGTTTAGGAAACCTACCAGTGAAATATTTTGTAGGAAGACATTCTATTTACTGACACAACAGAGAATCATCTGGACAGACGAGAACAAGCATTGTTGAGAAGCTCAGTTGCCTGTCCTCTATAGGTCTGAGCTAAAGGTAGGAAAAGATAGTATCACAGGTGGGTTCCCCGATAGCAATGGGAATGATAGAATTCCCACATAGGGGTCATTCTGTTTGCCAGTTCTTGCAAGTCTTTGGCCAGAACCACCAACCAAAGACTTACAGAGTGTTTAACTTATCAATAAGAGATTCTGCATAATATCATATTATACCAACAAACCCATTTTACAGCAAAGGAGGTAAAGCAGTGGCACATGATATAATCCATTGGTCCTATCAAATAGTGTATGACCCAGAGGATGCCACTTTCATGGGGTGATAGAATGGCCTTTTGAAGAATCATTTAAAGAGCCAGAATTGAATGTTACCTTGCAAAGACGGGTGATATCTTCCAGGAAGCAGTAAACATGCTATATCAATTGCCATTATGTAATGCTGTGTCCCCAACAGGGGTCCAGCCTCACATTCAGGGGTCCAGAAACCAAGGAGTGGACGTATGAGTGTCTCTCACCATTGTTTTTGACAACCCACTTGGAGTATTGGTGCTTTTTAGTCCCACTACCCCAACTCTCTAGATTTAGAGGTCCTGACTCCCAAAAGAAGAAAACTTCTACCAGGGTACATTTTAAGAATCCCATTAAATTTTAAGCTATAACTACCTCCTGGTCACCTTGGGCTCCTTATGCCAAAAGACCAACAGACAAGGAAGGGAATCACCATCTTATTTGGGGTTTATCCATTCTGATACTCAGCAGGAGGTAGGGCTATTTCTGTGCAATGGGGGCATGGAGGGGTAGGGTTGACACCCAGGAGATTCACTGGGGAATCTTTTGGTACTCCCAACTGAGACTAGCCTAATTTTGATAGTAAATAGAAAAGAAAAACATAAAAACCAGGGGCCCAGGCTCTTCATGGATGAGCATCTGGATTGCCCTTGTCCCTTCATATGAACCACCCAGGTCAGCAGAGGTGCTAGACGGTGAGGGGAATATAAAATAGTTAAGGGGAGTGAAATGATGCCCATCCATTGCCCCCAGGAAACCGAGGCAGGGACTAGTGGCAGGGATTAGTTCATCCCACTATATTTCCTTGTTAAGTTTACCCAGGAAAAGAAAACAACCTGAATCCAAGAGGCGCTGGTCCCAGATGAGCTGAAGCTGTTATGTAAAGCAAGTGGATCTGAGTAGTGCCATATTAGTGCTGTATCCCCAGATATCTGTTTAGGACTCAGACTCTTATTCTTCCAGCTCCCAGGTACCTAATGAGCTTCCAAGCTGGGGGATTTGGGGAGTGGGAAGGAGCAATGGGCTGGATGAAGAAGATCACCTAATCAATCTTCAGACCCTGTCCCAGGGCTTCAAGGATATGGGAGAGGAAACAGCCACATTTGAGAGACTTGTTCATTGTTGGATAAATCAGTTCTTTCTGTTTAACAAAGCAACCAAAAATATGTAAGAGGTGAGAGTAGGAGGTTGAAACACCAAAAGTCACAGAGTAGATTTGCAGTAAAGGTGGGATTTGAGCTCAGCTTTTTAATTCAAGGCCCAAGGTCACTCTGCAATCTCAGAAGTGTCTTTTCAGCCTCTAGACCCAAATTGTGGTTTTGCAGTAGAGGATACTCTACCTACCTGGGAATCAGCACCACAAGGGCCCACTTTGTTTGTGGGTAGTGGGGGAAGTGACTGAAAATTGGCAGAGAGCAGAGCAAACGGCACTGTTCCCTCTCGAACCCCTCCCCCACATATAGTGTCACAACACAGCGACGTGGGTTGCCCAACCCTGGTGAACACCTAAGGCTCTGCCTCTTACTATGTAACAGGTGCACCGAGACAAAAAAAAATGGCCCAAATGAAAGAACAGTTCAAGGTCCGGATAAAATACAACTAGGTGACCAAGAGATAGCCTACTTATCAGATGCACAGTTCAAAACACTGGTTATCAGGATGCTCCAGGAACTCACTGGGTACCTCAACAGCATAAAGAAGACCCAGGCAGCAATGAAGGTCATATTACATGAAATAAAGAAAAATCTACAGGGAATCGACAGTGACGGGAAGGAAATCAGGACTCAAATCAGTGGTTTGGAGCAGAAGAAACAAAGAAACATTCAACCAGAACAGAATGAAGAAACAAGAATTCAAAAAAATGAGGAGAGACTTAAGAACCTCCAGGACATCTTTAAATGTTCCTACATCCCCAGATCATAGGGGTGCCAGAAGGAGAAGAGGAAGAGCAATGAATTGAAAACTTATTTGAACAAATAATGAAGGAGAACTTCCTTAATCTGGCAAAGGAAATAGACTTTATAAGGAAGTCCAGGAAGCTCAGAGAGTCCCAAAAAAGTTGGACCCAAGGAGGAACACACCAACGCACATCATAATTACATTAACCAAGATTAAAGATAAGGAGAGAATCTTAAAAGCAGCAAGAGAAAAAGGAGACAGTTACCTACAAAGGAGTTCCCATAATACTATCAGCTGATTTCTCAAAAGAAACCTTATGGGCAAGAAGGGGCTGGAAAGAAGTATTCCAAGTCATGAAAGGCAAGGACCTACATCCAAGATTACTCTATCCAGCAAAGCTTTCATTTAGAATGGAAGGGCAGATAAAGTGCTTCCCAGATGAGGTCAAATTAAAGGAGTTCATCATCACCCAGCCCTTATTATTTGAAATGTTAAAGGGGCTTATCTAAGAAAAAGATAAAAAATATGAACAGTAAAATAACAACAAACTCACATCTATTAACAACCGAACCTAAAAAAAAACAAAAAACAAAAAAGAAAACTAAGCTAACAACTAGAACAGGAACAGAATCACAGAAATGGAGATCACATGGAGGGTTATCAGTGGGGAAGGGGAGGGAGGAGAATGGGGGAAAAGGTACAGGGAATAAGAAGCATAAACGATAGGTACAAAATAGACAGGGGGAGGTTAAGAATAGTATAGGAAATATAGAAGCCAAAGAACTTATAAGTATGGCACATGGACATGAACTAAAGGGGAGGAATGCAGGTGGGAGTGGGTGTGCAGGGCAGAGGGGAATAAATGGGGGAAAATGGGACAACTGTAATAGCATAGTCAATAAAATATATTTAAAAAATGAAAAAAGAAATATCTAGGTTCAAATTCAGTTTAAAACCATTTGCTGGCTCATTGACTTGAGGTAAATAATTTCTTTGAGTCTTAGTTTCTTCATTTGTAAAACAAAGAGTAATACTGTTTACCACAGAGAACTGCTTTATTATTAAATGGCATCATGCCTGTCCAACCTTTGTACAAGGCTTGGCTCACAGAAGTGTTCAGTCAAGATAAGCTATTACTAGTGTCTTGGAGGAAGAAACTTTCCTCTGTTCCTTGAGGCTCTTCCTGCTGCTCTAGTCATTAAATCAGCATGAGGCAGATGAACAAGAGTAAATAACTAAATTAAATTTCATAAGTATGTAAAGGAGCCCCATACAATGAGAGAGTCAGAGACCCCCACATACATGAGACAATTAGAGACCCCCATGTACATGAGAGTTTCAGCAACAGAACGGAAAATGAGGTACATATGAGGTTCTGAGTTGAGGATGAGAAAAAGTACCATGGGGCTTCAGAGGGGAGGGAGGGAGGTCATTCATAGGATGGTAAGGAGAGATGTTCAATAATTAGAAATTTACCCTGCCCTACAGATAGGTTGTAAAAAGTCATTTCTGGTGATAACTCTTATTATGGGGCAAGACCACAAATTTACATTCTTTCAATTCTTTAAAGTAGAAGTTTCTGATGAGACTGCAGGGGCTCAATTGCCTTCAGCTCAAAACAATTCACATGCCCTAGTGGGCACATCTTGGGTGGGGTGAGCAGGGAGCCTGTTCCCAATGCTATATGCTCTTTGGTTTGAATCTTCACTCTCTGTTTGTACCTGAGGTTGTTGCCATAAGTGCCCAGGTTCCCTACCTGGTATTGCCCACTGGAATTCTGTTTTTCTTCCTTCTTCACAACCACTCCAAGTGCCCTCTGGCCTCTGCCACACCAGCTCACCTCTGGATCCGGGACTGGGCTCCTGCCCCAGTCATGGAATCCTCATCATGCATGCAGTCATCCCTTTTCTTGGGACCCCAGTCCAAATGAGCCTGCACACTCTGGCCATGCTGATTAATAGAATAATCATATAATGAATGGTTAACTTTTATTGAGCATTTGCTCTGAGCTTGGGGCTTTGCCAAGAGCTTGTATCTATCATCTTATTTAACCATCACAGCAAACCCAGAGGTAAATTGTGTTTTAACCTCTTTGTGGGGCAGGAGGTTAAATCTCCAAAAGGTTAAGTATGGTGCCCAGGGCCCATAGTTCATAACTGGTGAAGTGAGGTTTCATCCTTGGGCTGTGTGGCTTCAGGAGCTGTGTTTCCAACTGCAGTGACTGTGAATAGGTCCTGCTGCCAGCCCCACTGCCCACCCAGGGACAGAGTCTGCTGCCTACCTTTGGCCCCCTGCCAGGTCTCTGCCTCCCTTCAGAAACCTGAGGTTGACTTGTCTGTGTTGTGAAAATATGTGTTACCTGAAATATATTAGTTATTTATTTTTGTTTAATTGTTGTTCCTCCCCTTGAAGGTCAGTTCCAAGAAGGCAAGGATAATGAAGTGTCATTTACTGTATCCTTAGTTTCCAAAATTAGTGGCTGACATGTAGTAGGTGCCCAGGAGAGACTTGTTGAATGATACTGAATGAATCCCACAGAGCTCACCACACCCCTCAGACCCCACCGTCCTAGGGCTGGCCCAGCTGCTGGTCCACACGCAGGCTCAGTAGCCAGGCCTCCACCCCTGGCCGCATGCCTCTTGGAAGCCCTTTCTCCCTTTCTGTTGCCGGAAGAAGTCTCTACTTCCCCCTCCCCGCAGTGTAGAGACCTCTAGATCTGTGATTAGAAACCAAAGCTGGCCTCATAATTTGTGTATATCCACTGTTACCCAGGGTGACTGAGGGAGGGCCTGAGCCGCGCACACAGCACAAGGCCACTCCTCCCAGTTGCCCTCTCCCAAAATACTAGCTGCCATCGATAGAGCCCTTCCTGAAAAAATCTTGAGAAATAGATGTTTGTATTCCTGTTTAGCCAATGAAGAGACTAAAGCTCAGGGAGATGAATTCACATTCCTGAATCACATAGTAAGTGGCAGAACTGGGTTTTGAATCCAGATGTTTGATTCCAAAGGTAGTTTTCTTATCTGTTAAGCAGGAGATGGTGACAGCAGTGTCAATGAGTTTGTTGTGGAAAAGGCCTAGTGTATCCAGAAGACAGGGAGAGAATCAAGGGGAAAGAAGTCCCACCTTGGCATTGTACCATCTTAATCTCCTTGGAATCTGGACTGGAGATAGCGCTGGACTCAGCGTGCGGCAACTCAGCTGCTCCTCGCATCACTCCCCCTGGGGGTGCCCTGGGGTATGTCATATTTCTGTCTGACATTTTTGGAATATTTTATGATTCATTCTTGGAGGATCAACTTTTTAACTCTTTTCCCATGGAAGAATTTCTTCTTCCTTAGCTGCAGGCCTGTGTGGAAACTCAGCAAACTTATGTAAATAGAAAATTGGGACACCCTTTGGTGCTTCATCTCCTGTTACCCCCATAAGCGTGACCTGTGGGAATCTAAGGGTTTATTAGCTTGTTCTGGGGACCATTGAGACTGGAAGGACCTTATTTTTCAGAGGCAGGACTTGGCCAAGGACATAACCCAGGTCTTGATACTTTGAGTTCTGGATTCTTTGCATTCCACCTTCATAAATCCACAGAGCCTGACTTAGTGTGGTTTATTAACATAAACTTAAGATAAGCCAAATTTTTTAGTTTGGTCAATAGTACTCGTGTTTTCAAATAATACTTTCCTAATTCTCTTATTAGGGCAGAAAAGCTGAACTGAGTGGTCCCAGGATGCCAAATAAGAGCGTAAAACTTCACAAGAAGAAAACTCTCTGGGGGCAGAACTAATATAGTCTGCCAAATGTTTATAAATATTTTCTTTTTTGATGTTCTCAATAATCTTGTGAGAAAGACATTATTTTCTTCATCTTATAGATAAAGAAATAAGGCTCAGGGAAAGTAATTAACTTGCTTAAGTTCTCACAGCTTGTAACAGGGACAGGATCTAAACCTAGATGAACTTGAAGTCTTTTCACAACCCTACAGTATCCAGGAGTAATCTGGGTTTTATGAAAGTTTGACTTTCTCCAGAAGTTCAGGGACTCCTCGGTCAGCAGCCTGGGGAGTAATTTGTAATTGCTAGGAGGGAGGAGGGGGACCGTGATAGCAGCTGTTACACCCCACTGCATGCCCTTGTTCCACCCCTCTGACGTCATGGGTGTGTTGCTCCCGTCTGAAAGACCCCACCTAGAGAGGCCCCACCCAGTGGCCCAGCACCATGGAAATGTGCCCATCCTCTGGGCCAGGCGTCTCGGTCCCTGCTCCCAAGGTAGAGAATGAAGCCAAGCACTGCATGAGTGTCAGGCCAAAATCAGAGCCTAGGACCCAGAGGTAAGGTATTGCAGGCATCCAAGACATTCCAGTAGTTCCATCTCAGTGACTTAGGATTACAGTTCTGTGGAATATTTTTCAAATGGCTCTTGATAGCATTTAGACTAAAGTTTAAACTCTTGTCCTGGCATACAAGGTCCTTCTTGATCTAGTTCTTGCCCTAGCATCTGTCTCTCCTCCCCTCTCCCCTGGTTAGACCTTTGCTCTCACCCAACAATTTTCAACTGTTGTGTCGCAAGAATTTTTCAAACATGCACTATCTGACTAGTCAAGGGCAATGGCCTCTTTTCCCTTAGATTGTCCAATAAAAAACAGACAGCTCAACAATAGCTCTCCGGTGTGAATGAATCAACATTATACCTATTTTTTTTTTTTTTGGTCAGATAGGCCACTGAATTTTAGTAATTAGTTTATGGGTGCCATGAGATGAGAAAGGTTGAAAGTCGCTGCTCTCACCATATGACCTACCACCAATGTGTCCTGCCCCAGACCCTTTTCACAACTCATCCTACTGCCTGACACACTTGCTACTTCTTTGTCTCGGTAACTCCATCCCATCTCATACACTCAGTGTCTTGGCCATCACACCTCCTCTGGGAAGTCCTCCTGAAAGCCCGAGTCTGGGTGAGGCATCCTTCTTATTGACACAACTCCTCTCCATTACACTTCTCTCCCTGCTTGGTTGTCATCTCCCTTAGGATGTGACTCCAAAGAAGGGACTGTGCTTTACTCCATGTCGGTTTCCCCAGTGCCTAGGAAAGATTGGTCCTATTTGAACAAAATATTTGGAAGAGTTTGTGGATATTTCTCACCATCAAAGTGAAAATTCTTTTTATAGCTGAGTGCACATAGAGATGATATAAAGCATTTATTTTCCCACATTGCTCTCTCCTATGCCAGAGTCTAATTCACACAATCATTTAGGACCTGGGGGCTTTCTTCCCCATTTCCCACCTGCACCTGCTCCTCCCTGCCCAGAATCTCAGCTTCAACCCACAGGGGTAGCAGTAAATCTGTAGACCTGTGAGCCCTTTCGATTCTTCAGAGTGGAGTATCAGCAAGCTAAATCAGCATCTCTCTGCCGAATACTGACCACCTTTCTTAGTAAACCTTCAATGTGCTTTTGTGCCGACACAAACTTTATGGCTTTACTCTGTCTTGCCAATAATCTCTTCTCTGCAAAGGTTTTGTTCTGTTTCAGTGTTAAATGTTTATTAAGCTTCCATTCTTCTTGGTGTTGGGAAAGCCGAGTGAGTAACTTCCTACCCCACAAATCTGGTTAGGATCCTCCAAACCTTCAGTGATATCCGATCACTTACTCTACAGAGTACAAGCTCTTTCATGTGATGTGCCCAGCCCTCCATGTCACGGTTCAAGCCTAGCTATCACTTTATGGCCTTCCCTCACTCTATCCTTGCCTTACCCAGCCACCACTGTCCTACCCTCACACGATTCACTGTCCCAGACATGTTGAATTATCTGTAAGTTCCTATGGAAGGTGGCCATTTTCAGGCTTCTGGGCCTTGGCTGCTATTTACTCTGACTTGATCTTCCTTTTTTTATTTCCTTTGAAGTATGTTCAACTAAATCCTACCTTCCCTTTACCACCTCGCTGAAATAAAATGTTCCCCTGTGAAGACTGTCTAGCTCCCTTACACACATTCTTTTTCTATACACCTTATTTGGTGGAAGAGGAATATGAATTCTTTTCTAGTAGATACTAAGCCCTTTGAAGTGAGGATCTTTGACTTCTCCTTTTGTTCCCCAAGTGCTCAGTACCTGGCCTGTAGTAGAGCTCGATCAGGGTTAGTAAAATGAAATGAATAGTTAAAGAAACAAGTGAATGAACAGAAGGACATTCTTAAACCAATGAGAGGTAAGTAAACAAGCAGACTCAATGCAAAGTGCCAAGTACTCTCATAGTTAAAATCTGAATAAGCACAGAGAGTAGAATATATTTGATTTGCCAGGGAAAGTGGAGAAAGATCAGGGAAGATGTCCTGGGGAAGAGGACACTGAGGCTGTGTCTTAAAGGAAGATATGTCTTCATCGTGTGGATGGAGGGAAAGGCATTTGCAGGGAAGGAATGGTGTACAGACACAGGCATGAGAGAGAGCTCTCTCACCAGGGAAAGACACTTCCCACACCACAGTGTTGCTGAGCACAGACAGGGCACAGGCACCCACAAAACGTGAAGGGCCTGGAATACCAGCCTAAGGACGGTGATGGTTCCAGCACGCACACTGGACCCAGTTGCTTAAGAAGTTACAAGAGAATGAGAATGGGCCGTGCCTGTTCTCACAGCTGCCTCTGGCTGCTTCATCCTGGACCCCCAACATCTTTTTCATGATTTATGACTCATATTTTTATCAAATTTGAGAACCATTTCATTATTCTCACCTATTTCCCCACCAGGAATAAAAATAACACATACACGTAAAAAAAAAAAAAAGAATTGGGCCCTGACTGGTGTGGCTCAGTTGGTTGGGTGTCATCCCACAAAACAAAACGTCACCAGTTCAATTCCCAGTCAGGGCACGTGCCTGGTTTGGCCCCTGGTCTCGGGGTATGTGTGGGAGAGGCAACTGATGGGTGTTTCTTGCTCACATTGATGTTTCTCACCCTGTCTTTCTCCCTCCTTTACCCTCTCTCTAAATATAAATAAATAAAAATATTTTAAAAATTGGAAAATTCCTTAAAAAGTCTTGCATCACCACACATAAATACAACCCATTATATATTGGCACATTTCATCTTATTTATTTTTCTAAGCACAGCATCCTACATTTTCATGTAATCATATATCATGAATCTTTTTGCATGTTATTTATTTTGGAAGGGATCCATTATGAAGACCCTCTTTCAACAGAGAGAAAGGCCCCAAGAGATAGGTGCAAAATGCCACCTGGATTACTGAAAGAACATGGCTTCAGACGTGCAGGCAAAAGCCCTAACGCTGCCCTCAGAGTAAGATGTACCCACACAGCAACCACTGTCAGTGGGCTGGCTCAGCTGGAGGGGCCCTGTGCATCCTTATCATGCACTCCAGCAGAGAAATGGCAGTTGTGCGTGTGTGTGTGTGTGTGTGTGTGTGTGTGTGTGTGTAGTGGGGGGGAGGGTGTCTATGGACAGGCTGGTTCCAAAAATACAGAGGGCCCAGAGAGGCCAAGCTAGACATGCTCCATTCCTGTTCCCAGACTTGACAGTAAGGAGAGAAGCTAGGATTCTTCTCTGCATGTTTCCCCTTCTGAAAGAAGGCAGAGTTTTCTTTCCTCTCATTGACCCCTGCCCCTTCTGGGGCCTGGCGACACCAATGTAGAATGATAGATTAGGTAGAGCAACTCTCAGCATAGCTGCTGTGGGAGACTTCTCAGGCAGACCCCCATGCAGCCCCTGGGCTACCTGTCCCTGCCATGCCCTCCAACACACTCTAAACTTAACTGCCTCACTGTCACTGGCCTTCACTATTGAAATGACCTGTCGTCTCCGTTTCCACCATGCTGTGGGATGAGTTCCCTGAGAGCAGAGACTCATGACTATGCCCACTCTCGGACTCCCCGACCATCACGTAAGCCTAGTACAGCTCCTGAATCAGTGCCTGAGGAGACACAAAAGAACACACCTAATTCTCCTTGTTTCGTAAACTTGGGTTGCCTCCCTGGCTCTGTGAAAGTTCCTTTTTGTTGCTTATTTTGCCTCTCAGTGTCACCTGTCTGATGAGGTCAGACACTCAGGACAAGTAAGTCTACCAACAGTGAGGGGGTGGGAGACTGTGTAGCCAGGTCAAGCCCAGTGACTGAGTCCCTGGGGACCAGCTGGACCGAGCGTGATGTAACCACACCTCCAGGCCTGGTATTAGACCCCTCTAATTTGGTTTTGAAAACATGTGGTTTTGTCCTTGTTCAAATATTGATTTTAAGTAACTTGAGCCTGGCAGAAAAGGCCTCTGCCAAGGCCAGTGAAGCTGTTTGTTGCCTTAATGACATTTCTGTGTGTTTGTGTAACACGGGCTGGCGGTCGAGTTGTCGCTCCCAGGGAAGATTTATGGGACTTTACACTTTGGAAGATATTGAGGCAAACTGTTGATGAAGGCTCAGGGCATAAATCAGACCCACTCGGGCCAACAAAGGACACTTTGGAAAATTTGCCAACGGCCTCTCTCCTTCTGTGAGCAAGGGGTTTGGATTAGGTCAGCTGGTTTTGGAGTGTGCTCCCTCCAGCCCTTGGATTTCAAGGAGCAGCTGCAGGGAGGCAGGGAAGTGCTTTTGGGTGGGACCCTGAGCAGGCAGGGCCCTTTTTAGAACCTTATTGGTTGTATAGTCATGCTTCTTACTAGATCTCAGTAGGTAAACATAAAATTTGAAAACCGTAGAAGACTTTTGCCATGCCTTCCAGATTTAAAATTCTGGTCCTGAATTACCCTGGGCCCTAACAGGAAACAGATGGCTCCTTCGAATGGGGTTATTGAGAAGAGTTTAATGAAGGGACTATTAAGAGAGGTATGAATGGAATTAAGGGAAACAAACAAGAGTGATGAAGTCCCGGGGGCTGGTAACAGTGCCCTTAGACAGAGCCAGAGCTGTGCTGCGGCTCAGGCGCAGAGCTGGCTGATGGGAGTTGAGGTCTTTGGTAGAGGAACACAGCCACTGTCAACTTGCGGCCCTGCAGAAGGGAGCAGGGAGTAATACCCTGACCTCTCTTTTTGGTCTTCAGATCTCCCGTGAGTGCCTCCCATTGGCTAGGTCCAACTGGAAGCCAGAGGGTTGATGGAGTCTGTGAAGGACGGGTTCCCAGAGAGACTGAGATGGAAAGTGGATTTGCAGGGGGGTGAATGGAAACTACCCAGCCTGTGTCAGGAGCTCTGCAGACCACTGCAAGATGACTGGAGGTAGAAAGGGCTGATTCCCTTCCACTCTGTGTGTATTACCAACCTTCAGCTGGCATCTCAGGTCTTCAGCTACCTTGTTTCTGTTTTTAATCAGATGGGGGCTTGGTGATTTCTTCAGATCTTTTCCTGTGCTATGAAGAATGATTCCCTATCTGTCTGAATAGAAAAGTGCTTGTTAGTGGGGTTTAAAGAGAAATAGTAAAGGATACTGAGTAAGAACGTGGACATTGAGGTCATGTGTAACTGCGTGTTGTTATTGACTATGCCTCTTAATAGCTAGGTGACTTTGGGCAAATTATGTCACCTCTTAGAGCCTCAGTTTCTTGCCTGTGAAATGGATATAATCATATTACCTTATGGCACGGGAGCAATGACTGAATGTGTTTAATCATGTAATGCACTTAGCATTCATCATGTGGTAAAGACTCAATGGAGAGCACACTGGAAAACACCTAATACACAGAATAAAGTCCTCATTCTCTATTAATTTTTATATTCTTGTCTCCTTTCTGTCCTCAGGTTTTCTGGTCACCATGCAGTAATTTGGAGGGATAGCTCCTGGATTCATGCCAAAAGTCATTCAGTGAGATGACTGGTAACCCTTGAGCTGACCACGTTACCTCAAACTTTAATGTCTGCCCTTGGAAAAGTCATCCTGCCTGTCTGAGACTCAGATCCTCCAGCTCTGCCGTTCTCGGTTATCACAACAAACTGTGTCATCTTCTGGGCATGCCAAAGTGCCCTGGAGCCCCAGCTGAGTGCCACAGGTTCTTGCTTTCTCTCTTCAGGCGTGTGAGTTTCAGCCAGGGCAGGCTGGCCCCAGCTGTGCTCTTGGCACATGGAATGCTAGCTCCTAACAAAGCCAAAATAGAGAGGGTCATGGGCACTGGTCAACCCCAGACAATAGCTTCCTCCTCGCTCTACCAAATACTACTACTCCTGTGGACCCTGGGGAGACAAATGACCAGTTCACATCTCAGCAGCTGGCCCTGCCTGTAAGTCTACACAATTCACCTTGGCTCTCACTGGCACTGAGAATGAGGTCATACAGGGAGGGAGACAATGGAGAAGACCTCTGGAGGGATAGCAGTAAAACACTCTGTCAGGAGGCGGGAGAGGACCCTGGGGTCATGGGGTCACGGCAGCTGTCTTTGAGAGGTAAATAACTTCATAAAGTCCTTGACTGGAAGATAAAATGTGTGCACCAAAGGCCATCTCTAGATTCTTCTCTTATTGGGTTATTTTTTGAATCAATTTTCTTAAGGCGCAGGAGTATAGTGCAGTAGAATAAGCAAGAACTAGGATAGTGAGAGGAAAGATCATGGATTTTCAGAGCCAGAGAGGACCTATGGTGGGCTGAGCAGTCCAGTCCATGCCCACCTCTCCAGTACTCCCCTCCTAATCCCCCATATGCCAGCTTCACTGGACTTCTCCCAGTTCCTCCCCCCACCCAACTTTCAGACCTGAGACTGGCACACTCTGAGTTCTTCTGGAAAGCTCTTCTTTGTCACTCTTCCCTTGGCTAATTCCTGTTCATTCTTCACATCTCATTTTATTTGTCATTCTTCAGGGCCTTCCCTCATGCTCCTTCTTTGTTCTTTTCTCTTTCCCGATGGCTGAAATGTAGTTGTGACATTTGAGTTTGAGCAGCCATTTTGGGCCACGAGGTAGTTAAAGCTGTAGATGACAGGACTGCAAGATAGAAGGAGCTGCGTTCCCTGAAGTTTTCATAAAGCTGCCTACCCATTCTGAATTTCCCACCTCTAGATTTAAAAAAATTTTTTTAATTGAGGTTGTCATTATAACAGAAAATGAACGATTATCCATTTTAAAGTGTATTTATAGTAAATCACTGGCATTTAGTACATGCACTATGTGGCACGAAGATCACCTCTATTTAGTTCCAAGATATATTAATCACCCCAGAAGGAAACACCATGCCTACTAAGTAGTCACTCTTCATCCCCCCTTTCCCTGAGTCCCTGGAAATGGCTAGTCTGCTTTCATTGTCTATGTGTTTGCTTATTATGGACATTTCATATAAACGGAATCATACTACATGTGACCATTTGCATCTGGTTTCTTTCACTTAGCATAACATTTTCGAGATCCACACCAGACCGTGTATCAGCACCCTGTCCCTTTTCATGACCGAATAGCGGACGTGTGTGTATGCTATGTTTTGTGTGCCCACTCACCTGCTGATAGACATTTGGGTTATTTCTGCTTTTTGACTATTTTGAATATTGTGGCTATGAACTTTTATTTACAAGTATCTTTAGATCTTTTTCATACAAGACAGGAATACACTTCTATTTACCTGTTTACACTGTTATTTGGATTTTTGTCCTCTCAACTGATCATACTTTTAGCTGATACAAAAACCTAGAAATTTCAATTTAAAAAATATATATTTCCTCCCTATCGATCCTGTCTGGAAATAGAGAGTGTTAAGAAGCAGAAAGATCTTAAGTTATCATTTTCTCTCCACCACCATTTCCTGTGTTTCTTTAGGCCTTGGCAACTATCTAAAACAGGGATAAACAGGCCCTTGAAAACAGAGGTCTAAACCAGATAATCTCACAAGCTCTCTTGGATTCTTCAAAGTATGTTTTGAAAGGTCTGGGGATTACAGGAAACAGCATGAAACCCATTGAAATGTCACTTTCTTTGGAACACTTTCCTTAATTCATCCCCTTCCTTTGTCCTCCAGCAGAATTTTTTGCTTTTGTCTCCCTGCCACGTAGCAGCTCTAAAACTGCATTGTCCCCAGTCCATCGTAAATTTATTGTGTACATATCTGTTATCTTGGTACAGCATACAGTCCTGGAAAATAAGTCCTTTAAATGAAGTCCATTCTTTCAAACAGAGCAAGCACATAAAAGTCAACCACAACAATATATATTCTAGGTGTTTCTTCTCATCCAATTCACTGTCATTTAAAGGCCCTCCAATCCCTTGGGCCTTGGTATCTATGTGGTAGCATTTCTTCTAGAACTCCTTTAGGGGATATTATTCTCCAGTTGCCAATCTTGTCTCTACCCAAGTCCATTTATTCACTTGAGACACAGCTATGGCTTAGAGTCCATGCCATCCAATAGTCTTAGACCCACGAATCTCCATGGTTGGTCAGTCCTTGCCTTTCTCCTCCATTCCCAGTGCAAAGGAGTTCAGGAAGATTCTAGGTCATAGGTTCTCAGAAAATATTTATTGAAGGAATTCCTAAAAGATACAAAGACCTTAGTTAATTAAAGTTTTGCTGTCATTTTTTAACCAAGGAATAAAACCTAGAGACAAAGCTTACTCCTGATTCTTGTGAGAATCTGGGTTGGAGATGGAAAGAAAAACAATTCTTTAAGTCTAAAGTTATATTTCTAGTTCCCTTATTTCTCCCTCAACATTCTCTTCCTTCCCCTCTAAATTAGTAAATTCTTGGTATATATAAAGGATATATTAAATAAATTGAACCTGACAATTTTTTAAAGTTAATAATAGCTAATTTATAAATTATATAGGTGCTTATCACTATGAAAATTACATGGATCATCTAATTTATTTCTTGTGAAAAAATTATAGACGCTATCATTATTTTTATTTTACATATGAGAACAGTGAAGTCTCTCAGGTGGGCTAAGTAACTTGTCCAAAGCCTCATAGATAGTAACTGAGAGGACACAGTTTCACTTAGGTCATCTAATTTTAGTCTACATGCACTGTGCTATACCCAAAATGAAATTCAAATTTATGCAACTATTTCCATGCCTCCATTTATCCATTCATGAAGTTTGTACTGAGTGTCTCTGCTGGGTCACTTGCTTGGGATAAAGAAATAACTAAGATGGAGTTCTATGCAGGATAATATGAAGAATTTCAACATTATTTTTTCCAGTACACTTATTGAAGCTAATTTGTAGCTTCAATCACATGATTTTTTTCAATAGTGGGATCTTTCTGAGGTTTTCCATCTCTTTAATGGAGAAGGAGAGTCAATACAAGTAGTAGCAGTGCTACTAGTTAAGTATCCCAAATTGTAGTTGAGTAGCAGAACTCAAAGATATCAGGTCCTAATCCATGGAACCTGCAAACAATGCCTTATGTAGTGAGGACTTTGTAACCATGATTCACTTAAAGGTCTCCAGATGAGATTACTGTGGATGACCCAGGTGGGCCCTGAATTCAATTCCAAGTGTCCTTGTAAGAGGGAATGAGATGGAGACCCAACTATACACAGAGAGAAGGCAATGTTACCACAGAGGTAGAGACTGGAGTGATGCAGCCATAAGGCAAGAATGCTGGCAGCCCAGAAGCTAGAAAAGGCAAAGAGTGAGTTCTCCCCTAGAATCCTGATTTCAGACTTCTGATCTCCAGAACTGTGAGAGATTAAATTTTTGCTGTTTTAAGCCACCAAGTTTGTATCAGTTTGTTAGAGCAGCTGCAGGAAATGAGTACATAAGTTACCATACTGTGCTGCTCTGATGGCCCCTGGAATCTTTAGAAACCAGGACAGAAATAAAACACACAGTAAGAAACTGAGGTTCAGAAAAATAAATCGACTTACCCAGGGTCACATGGCAAGCAGACAGTGGAAATGAGATTAAAACGTGGCTCTGACTAATTCCTGAGTTTTGAAAATCACTTACAGTTTATAAACACTTTGACTTAAGTGTCTTAAAATTTTTTTATGGGAACTCAGAGAAGATTTTATTTTTTCTTTTCTCTTCTTTTCCTTTCCTTTTCTTTGTTTTATTTTCTTTCTTTGTTTTAAAATAAAGGGGAAACTGAGATTCAGCAAGGTGAGCAGACATGACTTAGGTCACTGTGGAGGAGCCAGGACCGGAAGCCAGGCTGGGCCTTCAGATCCTCTGCCCCCGCACCCACGCCCACGGTAAGTTCACATGATGGATGCGGAGGTCCTGTCGAGAGCTTCCCGCCAGCCTGACTGCAGGCACCCCCAGTTTATCAGTCTGACCTTTGGTTTTCCATAGCCACCCCGTGTGGAGGAAGCTGCCAGTAGGCTGCCAAGGCTGGTATTGTCCTTATTTAGAATTGCTTTCACTTAAACTAGGTTTGCCCTTACAAAACATGTTTATTCTGGTTTCCTCTCCCTCCTGGCGGCCTGACCAATGTGAGCCCAGAGCTCAGCAGCTCCAGCTCTCAACCATGGGCCAGGCAGGGCAGGGCAGGACAAGGAGAAAAACATGAGACTCTGGAGAAGGCATGCAGGAAAGCATGATTTGCCTTCCCAAGTTCTACATTACATGGAGTGGACAGCCTCCACTGCGGGTATTGCTGTGGGTCTTGGGGAGAAAGGAGTAGCCATTCAAGCTACTCCTTAGGTAAGACTGACCTTAACTTAAAATACAAACAGTTTTAGAGTCACGATAATGGTGATGATATTTTTAATAAACAGCAACCAATTTATCTTAAATACTTACTATATAAACCAAGCATGCTATTACATCTCTTATGTATTTTATTTTGTATAATCCTCAGGATAACTATATTTGATAGGTACTTTTAAAACCTTGCTTTATACATAAGAAAACCGAACCTTAGAGAGGTCAAGGCCATATGGCTAGTAAGCCACAGGAGCTGGGATTTGAAGACAGGTCTGTTTGGGTCCAGAGTGTCTTCTCTTATACATTTTTCTTTACGGACTCTCTGGACTAGCCCCTCTGTTAGAAGAGTGAGGTGCAGAGAGCAGAGTGACTTGCCCAAGGTCACACAATAAATTCTTAGTAGAGCTCTTTTTCCAGGATTCCAGAACAGTGTTTTTTTCTAATAGTTTAGTCCAATGTAAACTGTAATTTTAAAAGGGAAAAAAAAGTAGTTCAAAATTTCCTTTTTGCTGTAATTTGAAAGGCTTTTTCTCCCCTTATCTCTTCAAATCCCTTTTTGAGGTGTTACTGTCTTTGGGACCAATACCTTTCTTCCCCGGGCATTTATTCCTTCCCTGTCCAGTGGACCTGGAAGGGAAGGTTATCTTGGGGGCCAGCCAGAATCTGCCCATTGCATATCTGGTTCCCAATCTCTTCCCCTATGGTTCTGTCTCACTTTTGTTCTAAGACGCCTCTGTTTATGATGCCCTTCCAGAGATGCCACATTTTTGACAAGTTTCATGGTTGACCTTACAAAAGGCAGTTATGACAGTTTAATGGGGAGGACAAGGCTATCCTCATGTCTACTGGACTCCCTCTAATTTTTCTTTTTATGTCTGCCTAGTGGCAAACAGCATGGGTGTACTCTCCCCAGAGTTTGAAGAGAAGCCCATGGTCACTTTGCTGAGAGTAAGCCTTGATTTTCTCATCCATATAATGGACACAATAATCTTTGCCTTACCTAGCTCATGTGCTAGTGAAGAGCAAAGAAATATGGAAATTTTAAAAACTCTAAAATGCTAGACAAAGTGCTCAATTATTGGGCAGACTATAATCTGGAGATTTCCCTCTCCCTAGTGGAAAAGAAAATCCTAGGCAGTCATTAATTTGGCAAACAGTTGCTACCCAAGATCTCCTCTGCTTTTCCAAGTAGACCAAAAAAGATGGATGTGCAGCACTGATGGGTAGGAAGGTGCTTCCCTGGTTGAATCAAAGATGATTTTCAAGTCCCAGATCTGCCATTTGCTAGCTGATTGTTGCTAAGTAAAGCACGTACTCTTTTCAAGGCCCAGTTTCCTAATCTATAAAGTGGGACTGTAATGCCTACCTCCCAGGGTTTTTGGGAAACATACTAAGAAACAAAGTCAAAGGGAGCGGCCAAGTACTGAACACCCGGTTTGTATCAACTAGTTGACATTAATGATCTCAGCGCTTACAATGTCTTGGAAACCTATGCTTTATTAAACTGTTTTTTAGAGTTAAGAGGATTAAAGCTCAGAGAAGTTAAGCAATTTGCGTAAAATCATAAGTAAGTCAGAGAGGTAGAATTCTAATACATCTCTTTACTCCAAAGACTGGTAACTTCCCCCTGCCTCGCTTTACCTTTCAGTGTAAATGCAGAAATATTTTAAAAGCAGTAAAATAATGCAGAGAGGGATTTGTTTGGATGTGCAAACACTTACTAAGGACCCGTTATGTGGAGGCCCGGGAATGCAGTCTACTGACAGAGACCACAAGTTCAGTGTTTGCTTCCTTTGGGGCCTCGGTGTTCCTGTCTGATGAACAAGAAAAGAATCTCTTAGATCGTCTTTAGAATGCCACTTTGCTCATCTCTGACTTTCTAGAGGTATATATTGAAAGGAATGAGTCAAAGTGAAAATGGGAGGAAGGAACAGATGTTCATCGAAGCCTGTATGATACGCCATATGCTGTGTGTTTGATAGTCTCCAAAGCTGGCTGCCTCAGTTCCTCCCGTCTGTGGACACACATACTGCTCCTCACGTCTAGACGTGAAGTCCACTTGGATCTTGCCCTTGTACCTGGGCTGGCTTTGGTGACTTACTTGACCAACGGAACACAACAGATCTGGAACTGCCAGGACAAGTTCACAAGAAGCTTTGCAACTTATGCCAGGGTCTTTCATAATGCTGGCTCTCAGGGTGCTGCCTCCTGGAACCTGGCCCTGGTGCTGTGAGGAGTCCATGCCACAAGGAAAGGCCATGTGTCTGTGTTCCAGTCGACAGGCCTACCTGAGCTCCCATCCGGCATAAACTGCCAGTGATAGGAATGCACCGTCTTGGACATTCAGTCCGGTTGAACCTTCACATGACTCCAGTCCAGTTCATATCTGCCTGTAACTACACGAGAGCCTCCCAGCAAGAGCGCCTGGCTGAGCTCAGCCAACTCACAGAACCGCGAGAGATCACGCTAAGTGAGCAGTGCTTGAAGCTCCTAAATTTTGGAGTAGTCTGATAGGCTGCAGTAGATAACCAAAAGACACATTATTTAATTGCCACAAAAATACTTGCCATTTTAGCCCCATGGTATAGAAAGGGCACCTGAAGTTCAGAAGGTTAGAATAATTGTCTGAGGTTCCGTAGAATGTGACAAAACTTGTTTAAAAATTAAACCTAGTTGATTTCACATCCTTCATTTTAACCTTTGTTATTAAAGGACCATTTTTTCCCATTTAGTTCATTTAGTAGCACAACATTAAGTTGAGGTAGACAACTGAACCGATATAATAAGATTTGCTATATATAACAAAATTTGGGGGAAATTATAAAATATATCTCTCACTGTTGTTTATTAGATATTAATTATCTACCAGATTTTAGTGATATTTGGTTATGGCATGTTAACCTAGGATTATGCTTCCCCCATTTCAAAGCTGTTTTGGATCAGCTTTGTCTATTCTCAGTCTGCTCAGCACTAAAACCAGCTTTGCAGATATTTCTGCCACCTGCCACCTCCATTGCACCTATACCCTGAGTCCTGAGTACTTGCTCTTTATTCAAAGTTCATTCAATAAATGATAACTGAATGCCGATTCTGGGGAAGGCATGTGCTTGGTGCTGGGAGTTTGGAATCTGGGATTCAGAATACAGACAAATAGACAGACCCACAGGCAGACAAATAAGCACACAGCCATAGCCCATAGTCAGGATAGGGATGGAGAGGCCCTTGCTATATATGTGAATCCTCTTTCTTCCCTCCACTCATGTTCAGCCTACGCTGAGCTACTTTTAAGTCCTTGAGCATGCCGTCCTGTTTCTCAGCCCTGTTTACTCATGCTGCTTTTTGGGTACTTCTTCACCTTGCAAGCCTCTGTGTCTTTCATTCCCTCTATCAGCAAACTCAGCAAATGGCCCTGCCATTGTCTGCTCCTTTGTGTCTCTGTCCCTTTAATTGAGCTCCTTCAAAGCAAGGACTGTCTTTTTCTATTTTGTTTTCCCTGCCTATTTTAAAAGAATAGATCAAATTAATAATATGTAATGACCACCAATGAAAACAGTAAAACTAGGTTAATGAATACCAACATTTGGAATCAGGTGTTAGCCTCCACACTTAATTTATTTCTGCACTCTGTTTCAGTTGTTCAGTTTGAAAAAGTTCAGTCGCCCAGCTGAGCAGTTTCAAGACATACTTTTGAAAGAGTGAACATTGCAATCTCAGACAAAGGGGGCAGGCAAGCGTTCATTCAGAGCATGGCACAAGACACTCTGGCAGCACGTGAAGTCATTGGATAACAATCATGCAATCAAAGAAACAAACAAGGGAAGACTAGGTTGTATTTCATGCCAAAGGGGATGGAAAGAGGGTGATGTTTCCGAGAGTAACGGGAGCACTTAGAGAAAAGAGGAGGATGCCAGGTAGTTGCTGGGGAAGGCTTCTTTGAAGAGGCGATGTTTGAGGTGACAACTGAGAGTGAGAATCACCTAGGTATACATAGGGCTGAAGAAAGATCAGTCTGGACAGGTAAGAGTAAGTACAAACCTCAGAGCAGGAAGAAGTCTGGGATTCACTTTGCACCTTCCTTTCAGGAAACCACACCAGGGACTCCAGAGAAACCTAGACAACCTCAGTGGCCCCCTGTAGATGCCTGACCTCTCTGCTCACACATGGTGTCACTTGAACAAACTTGGGAGTTACTCCATCAGTTTTACAGTTGAGGAGGAGAGTGGGAACGTGACAGTCACACACAGCTGGTGATTGACAGGCCATAATGAGGTTCCGGCAATGCTCTGGCTTCAAGTCCAAGAGTCCTAACCACAACATCACACCACTCCACAGCCAGAAGGTACAGTCGTTCCTAAAACCAAACCTTCCACCAGAAACCCGGGACTTGGTGCCAAGGTAGGATTTATGACCTAGTAACTGAGGACAGAAATAATTGGTCACATTAGTGCCTGGCAAACCCAGGCTGGGCTCCACTCGGGAGGGGCGGCACAGATTGAAATAGCTGAAGCAAGTTTACTTTTCTCAGCCCAGGTGCTCTACTGTGGCCAACACAGCTTTAATGAGCTCTGCATATTCAGGACACAAATAATTGATGGTCCAATTTAAAGTGTGCAGAGGCCACATTTCTTTCCAGGCTCCAAAGGAAAAACACCAGCCGAGAAAGAATGAAGAACTGCCTGTTCTAAGTTATTTTCCTTCTGTGGTCATTCGATCCCCAGGAAGACCATGTCTACCCTATCTAGTGCCTGGAGAAAGGAGGCAATTACCTGGAGAAGTCAAGCAAAAAGAAAAGGACAAAAGGAAAATCGTGCACTAGGGTAGAGGTTGCGTGTTCCAGGTTGGAAGGGAAGCAGCCTTCTGCCTCACATGGAAGCTGAGCTAAGGCCTTGGACTTCAGGGCCAGAAAGATCTGGATTTGAAATTAATTCAACTATTACATGTGTGACCTCAGCAAGATTTTACTTCTCTCTGCCTCAGTTTACGCTTTGCTAAATGATTAAAGAGGTAGTGTAATAGGTAGATAGTGTAATAGTGTAAGAGGTAGTGTAATAGTGTAATAGGGAATTAAGAACACAGACTTTGGGGACAGTCATACTTAGATTTCAACCCCAGCTTTGCCAATGACTGTGTCAAAGAGGGCAAGTTACCAAACCTCCAATGTTAGTTTCTTCATCTCTTCTTTCAAGAGAAAATGACTACACAGTTACTTCAGAGGAGGGTAGAAGGGAGACACCATGTCAAGTGACACCATGTGTGAGCAGAGAGGTCAGGCATCTACAGGGGGCCACTGAGGTTGTCTAGGTTTCTCTGGAGTCCCTGGTGTGGTTTCCTGAAAGGAAGGTGCAAAGTGAATCCCAGACTTCTTCCTGCTCTGAGGTTACCTGGGAGGACTGGTTGAGGTAAGGTATACAAGGCATGCACATAGTGCTCAGGAAAATCATTCTTAACCTGTCACCTATCACCATTTAAACTCGAGGGCAGTAATTCTCAAAGTGTGGCCCCTGGACCCACAGCATTAGCTTTGCGTGCGGGCTTATTAGAAATGTAGGTTCTCAAGCCCTACATCAGACCCCCTGAGCTAGAAACTCAATGTTTCAACAAACCCTCCAGAAGATTCTGGTGCACACTGATGTTTGAGAAACTCTGCTCTATGTGGTCATTTGGGAGGCTCCTGAGATATTTCAGCTCACCTGTGATTGTTCCAGGTTCCTAAGTGTCTCGGTGCCATAATCCTTCAAAATGAGCTCCCTGCTCATTTCTTTGTCCTTAAACAAGGAAGCGATACTTTATCCCTTAGGATTTCTGAGGGTTCCTCCCATACTAGGTAACACACTTACTATCTTCTAGGCATTTGATAATAGTTTCACATGGATTGCTGAAATTTATCTCTATAATAACCCTCTATGGTAGATATTACTATTTTTGTTTTGCATATAAAGAAACCTAAGCTTAGTGAGGTAAAACAAATTGCCCCCCAAATTTATAGTTAGTGAGTGTGGAGCCAGGATTCAAACCTCTGTAGTCTATTTCTAGAACATGCACTTTCTACCTATTACACTACCTCTTTATACCAGTATGAAGCACCAAGGATGTCTAGTTCGGTGAAGAGAAGGACTGGGGAGTAAGTGAAGTGTCTTCATGCATCTGTAGGGCAACTGCAGAATGTAGAACCAGTGGGTGGAAACCCCAGTGTAGCTTGACAGAAAGAATAAATTTCATCAATAGTCAGAATTGTTTTACCTTGTTTATGAGGTAGTGAGCTCCCTGTCACTGAGGATGTGTGAGCACAAGCTGGGTGAACACCTGTCAAAGTGTCATAGATGGAAGATTGTTTTCTTCCCTCCCCACAATGCTCTGATTCTGATAGAAAGTTAGCAGGTAATTGTCTCCCAGGTGGTTTAGTCTTTGTTGTTTGTGAAAAAACTGGACAGATTTCACTTACATAGAAAGGAGACTTGAAGTGTGTTTCTTGGGGAAGAGAGAATCTACCTTCCTGTGGCCCCAAAGAGCTATATTAGGACTTTCTTTGATCCTTTTAGCTGGAAGGGATCCTCTCAACCCTCTACACTCCCATATCATGTTATACTGATACCTCTCTTGTGAGACTGGTCCCTCTCCCCAGGGCACTATGACTGTATTTCTTCTGTTAGGAAAGCAGCAAGACATGTGTGCAAGGAGGCTGATAGATTTGTGAGATGATGACTAATAATCTTAATCTCTCTGGGTCTCAGTTTCCTTATTCATGTAAAGCGATCAATGAGGATTATTTACTGAGGTGTGAAGGATTTAAGAAGCCTGAAATATGGTACATCAGCTCCCATACTTCTCTCCAATATCCCTACCAATTGCAAAATGTCTTTGGCGAGAATTTCTGATTCACTGAAATACCGTTTCTATTGCTTTGTGCTAACCTTCAACCCCTGCCTTCCCACCTGAAGGATAGATATTCAATATGTGTGGCGGGGAGAAAGGGAGAAAGGGAGGAAGGGAGGAAGGGAGGGAGGGAGGGAGGGAGGGAGGTAGGAAGGAATAGTAGAAAGAGAACAATTTAACAAATGTATATTGTCCTTAATTTGCAGTTTATCTGACTGGGAGGGCATTTTTCTCAGGCACATCATGCTTCCTCTGTGTGTGTGCGTGCATGCATGTGCACTTGAGAGAATAAGCCACAACAGGCCATAATATGAAGAGACCTATACAGAAGAGAGGGAACAGAAAAGAAAGATTTGAACTAATATCTCTATAGCCAACTAATTGCACCATTGTGTTTATTTGGGGCAGTTGTTCACTGTGGGAAGTATCTGGCCTTTCGGGAAACAAACCTCATGCATACTGATCGCCATCTTGAACCCCTTTGATAGGAGTAGAACTTTTCAGGTGCAGATTCTAGAAGACTTAAAAGCACATCTGTTTTTAAACACACCGCATATTGAACTTTCTCCACTGTGGGAGGCAGGCCAAATAGTGGTTTTTGAAGCTTTTAAAGGCTCACTGGCCCTTCAAAAAATGGACGTTGTGGACATATGGTTTTAGAAGCTTTTTTAAACAGCCTTGTGGGCTTATTTTTAGAGCAAACCTTCACCTTGTAAAACTTCTTAAAGGAGCTGTGGAGGGCCCAATCACTTGAGCCCCGCCAGAGCCCCAGGCAGCTGCTCCCAGCGATTTCCAGCACAGCCTTTCCATGTGCTTGACGTGAGCATCAGGCTGCCAGCTGAGCCTGAAAAGGGCTGCCCCTGAGAGGGCGTGTTCTAGGAGCCAAGACCTGACACCTGGGCCGCAGGTGAGTCACCTAAGGAGGCAGTGTTTGTTTGCCACTGAGCACCGACCCCGGAATCACAGACTCACAGAATCCCAACACCTTTCCTGAAGGACAAGAACCTGAAAAGTCATCCAGTCAACCCTGTTCTGAAACACACTTACAAAGAGGTGGTTCTGCCTCCGCTCACACACCTCCAGCTCTGAGAAGATCATTGTCTGGGCATTCATTCATTCAACACATTTATAATTGACTACATATTATGTGCTCAGTGCTGTGCAAAGTGCTGGGGACATACCAGTGAATAAAAAAAAGAGATGCAGGCTCAAAATGGACTGAATACTAGTGGGAGAGACAGACATGGATCCAATAATCACATTCTTATATGATTGCAAATGAAAAAGCATCATTTAAAAAAAAATTCAAAGTTTCGTAAAAGCTTCAGATTGGACCTGATATGGCCTGAGGGATCAGGGAATGTTTGATGAAGAGGTGACTTTTGAGCCAGGATCTGAAGAAGGATGAGCAAACCCTAAGGTTAGGAAGTCAAGAGCAGGTTGGGGGAGGGCGGGGAGGGCCGAGTGAACCTCACTGCGGAGGCCCACAGGCAGAGGAGTGTGGCATTTTAGAGGAAATGAAAGCAGTCCAGGTATGCAGCATAAAGGGGGAAAGTCCGGTTTGAGGCTGAGCATGCAGTGTGGGGGGCCTGCATGGCCTTGCTGTTATGTTGAAGATATTGATCTTTAACCTGAGAGGTATTACAAGCCCCTGACTCATTTTTAGCAGAGGCTAGGCAACCTCACATCACAGCTGCAAATTCTTTCTCATGTTGCTAAGTGTGGTGGTCTTAAAATTATGTCCATAATTCTTTTCCTTTCAAAAGGCAAAGCCTAATTTCCCTCCCTTGAAGTTAGGCCAGTTTTAATTTATTAATTTTCTAATTAAAAAATGTGGTGAAAGTGATTCCATGTGACTTCTGAAGCTAGGACCACTTCTTGGTCCTTTCTGAGGCTAAAATATCTTCCTCAGCATCTCTCTCTTGGATTGCTTGCTTTGGGGGAAGTCAGCCACCATGCTGTGTGGCCACTCAAGCAGCATATGGAGAGGCCTACAGGGTGAGGAACTGAATGAAGCATCCCTTCCTGCAACCGGCATCAAATTGCCAGCCATGGCAACTGGAAGTGGATCCTCCAGCCCCAGTCACACTTGGAGATAACTGTAGCCCCAACTGATACCTTGACTGTAACCTCCTGAGAAAATCCAAGCCGGGACCATCCAGCTAAGCTGTTCTTGCATTCCTGACCCACAGTAGATGTGAGATAATGCGTGCTTACTGCTTTTTCAAATTATTGACTTTGTTAGGCACTAACAGACCTCTTATTCAGTAAAGCATCTTAATGGATGGGGAGGCAAGCAGAGAATTTGAGGTCAGAGAGACTTGTATTTGAAATCCAGCTCTCCAGTTTCCCAACTGCTGAACTGAAGGCTTGTTACTTTAGTTCCTGCAGCTCTCATTTTCTGTCTGTAGCACAACACGATGCCCATAGAACCCCCAAGAGATAGTACTGTGGCGTCATTCTCGGTTTCCTTGCTTTCTCCTACTTCATACCCAATTGAAACACACCATTCTCAAGGCTGAGAAGATTTTTTAAAAAGGGGGGTGGGGGGAGCTTGTATTGTCAACAGGCTCTGTAGAGTGTGGTCTCTTGAGTCCCCTAGAAAGGTTTTTCTGAGGCCTTAAGCCATGTTGCATTAAAGTACTACAGATTTCCAAGTCTATTTCCCACTTAGGTTAATGAATTTTACGAGTCCATCTTCTGGCATGTAAACAGAATTACTTTTTATTTATTCAAAATTTACCCCTTTATAGTTGCATGCCTTGTTTTCTTCATTTGCGATGCATAAGGAAATAGATTGATGGTGAGCATTCTTGTGAAATAGATCATTGACTTGGTTCTTACTGGGGGTCATATGCACCATGAAGACATTTCTGTTGTTGTTGCTAAAACACACCCCTGGGGAATCTATTATTTGTGCCACTTCACAGTTGAGAAAACAGTTATAAAAGCCAAGAGCCACCTGGTATTATGTGACCTTGGCTAGTTATTAAACTTCTTCTATATCTTAGTTTCCTTGCCTGCACAATGGGGGTAAGAACAGAACCTATACAAAATAAAGTTGATGTGAAGATTAAAAGAGTTACTATGTATATAATACTTAGAACAGTGTCTGATATATTTCTGATAAGTTTCTATCATTATTTTTCTTATTTTTAAACAATGTTTCAAAAAGAGCAAAACTGCTAAGTCATTTTGCTCCACCCATGATATCTCTCTCCTATAATAATAGTCCTTGTCATTTTTATAGCGTTTTTTACATTCTGATTCTTTCAACACCTCAGTGACTCAGCATCACTATCTTGATCTTCCATCTGAACAAACTAGGCTCAGAATGGTGAATGTGAATTGCTCAAAGTACCTTCGGTTGCAAACAACAGACACCAAATGAAGCTAGCTTGAGCTAAAGAGAGAAATTCATTGTAAGATGCAGAGGTAATTGAGGAAACCCAAATTTGCCGAGGAATGGCAAGAACGGGAAGAGGAAAACTGCAGTGAACTTGGGAAATGCTCCTTCTCCTCTCCTCCTTTCTCTCCTCGGCTGGTGGGCTGCCTGTGTCTTTTTCTCTCTGAAGACTGACTTTCTCAGCTGCTCAACGCAAATGGTTAGAGGAATGGCAGCCTCCTAAGGCTCCCAAGTTCACAAGTTATCACACCAACCGCAGGAGAGATTGGCCTTCTGCCTCTTTCTGTCTGGATTTCACATTACCACAGACAGGTGGGACCCTCGCTGGACCAGCCTGGGGCAGGGGCCTTCCCCTGGTCTGCTTCAACACGGCCAAGGAGTGGGGTCACAAATGCTGCTGCTGGGTACTCACTCCTGCAGATTCCTGTACAAAGGTCATGAGTGAGTGGAAAACACTCCAGAGGAAGCCCAGAACACAAAGTAAATTTCCTGGCATTTTACATATTGGATTGATCTTCCAGATCTTCTTTTCCCATGAGGGTAACAGTTTTCCCACAAGGCTTCTGCTACTTCCCTTCAAGAGAGCAGAGCCTCCTGGGATTCAGGCTAGAGAAAATCTGGGCACTCCTCTGACTGTGGTCTCCACAGATGGGGTCAGCCTCAGCAAGCAGTGTTGTAAGTTATATTATCGGGGGTAATCCTTTGCTCCTCTTCCTGATAAGAGAATTTTACATTCCTAACCTTAGTGATGTGACTTGCAGTGTCCTGGAGAAGGAGTATACTCCCCCAGATTACTAACATCAGACTTGGACAAGTGACTTGTTTTAGCTAATGGATTCTAAGTGGGAGTAATTTAGACCAAGACTAAGCAGAAACATGGAATGAAGACATGTAGAGCAAAGCCTCAGCAGTAATGCAAGAGGAAAATGAACCTCTCAGAAATAACTCATCCATGACCTTCTTTTGAAAATAGGCCTTTAAGGGGTAAGAAGGGGGAGGAGAGAGGGGCAATCACTGGGCAATTCCCAGATTTCTTTCACTGCAATCAGGTAGATGGCTATATATTTTGCTACAAGTGGAACCTGGGAGGAGACGATTTGTGGGGAAGGATGATCAGTTCAATTTTGAACATGCTGAGCTGAGTTGCATTAGAGAAAAGTCCTGCAGACAGTGGGATAAGCCAATTTGAATAGGAAGGAGGTCTAGATAGTGGTTACAGGTTGGTGTTCATCTGCCGACAAAGGTACGGAAAGTCAGTGAAGTCCCAGAGAGAACAGAAGCATAAAAGAGGGAAGGAAATAAATCCTAAGGCACACCAACATTATAAGAAATGGCAGAGGAGGAGGAGCAGGGTGGGGGCACGGGAGAGCCTGGGAGTGAGAGGCAGGGGGAATGGGAGACACGTGGGCCACAGGGAAAGTGAGTGATCTAAACCACTGACACCAGAATTCCTTGTGGGGAAGAAGTCTTTTGTTGTTGTTGTTCTTGTCTTTCTTTCAAAGTCATCAATTTATATTAGTTTCAAAACAGTCCTGTGAGGTACAGTTAGAGGAGAGCATATATATTTCTGCCCAATTAACCAGTGAGGAAATTAGGACACAGAGGGATACATGTCTTGCTCAGAATATTTTATTTTTAATTGTGGTTAAAAGACATGTGACATAATATTTACTATCTTAACCATTTCTAAGTGTGCAGTTCATAGTGTTAAGTATATTCATGTGCTTGTGCAACCTATCTACAGAAATCTGTCATCTTGTAAAACCAAAACTTGGTAGTCATCAAACTACCTTCAATTTTCCCCATCCCTCCAGCCTCTGGCAACCACCATGCTACTCTCTGTTTCTATGAATTTGACTACTCTAATATTTCATGTACGTGGAATCATACAGTATTTGTCCTTTTGTGACTAGCTTATTTTATTAGCATAATGTCCTCAAGGTTCGTCCATGTTGTAACGTACATCAGAATTTCTTTCCTTTTCAAGGCTGAGTAATATTCCACTGTGTGCATATAATATGTGTTATTTTGATCCTTCTATCAATGGCCAGGCACATCATTTCTGCCTCTTGGCATTGTGAGTAGTGCTGCTATGAATATAGGTGTGAAGAATTGTGTTTTTGAGACATGTAGGGCAGAAGGTGAATCCTGAGAACATAGTGTGAATACAACAGAAGGGATGTTGTTACTGTTCTGTATGAGAAAGTAGGGTAGTTTTGTTCCTGAGAGGTACAAGAGAGAAGAGAGGAGAGGGGCCAAGGAGGAAAGGTGGGAAGAGATGACCCAAAGGAGACAAGGGGCAGTAGGGAACAGTGGGGCCAGTGAAGATTTCCCACTGTTGTGTGGTCGGAGAACAGACATGTCTAGTGTTCAGTGTACTGTGGTCCCAGCGGTTGTTTTGCTCCATCCCCACTACTCAGCACATTTCGGGAAAATCTCCTGCACCGGCACACAAATGCTCTGTGTGAGTTGCTTTTTGGTAGAAACTGAGGAAGGGATAACATTTCCCATCTGGTTTGATATGGAACAAACAGAGAAAGTGAGCAGAGGAGTGCGAAGAAGCCAGGCAGGGGAAGCACTTGTGCCAGAGTCACCAGTGATGACTTGAGCGAGTGAGCTGCCTAGAAATTCACAGCCAATTTGGGTTTGGACCCAAATTGGAAGTCCAGGGATCTGGACTTCCACAGAATGTGCACTAGGGATTTGGACTTCCGCGGAACACAGCTAGGAGCTTTGAAGCTACCTTACCTAGAGTGGTGCCTCTTAAACTTTAGTGTGCCTAAGAATCATATGAGGGTCTTGATGGAAGGTAGATTTTGATACCATTAGTCTGGAGTGTGGCCTGGGATTCTGCATTTCAGACAAGCGCAAGTTCATGGTGATGGGTAATGGTGATGCTGCTGGTCTATGGACCACACTTTGAAGCGCAGGACTCAGATCTCAAAGGGATGGAAAATTCCGATGGCATCATAGTGCCTCTCTGTTTCTGTCTCTACATCTGTCTGTCTGTCTCTCACATACTGGTGTTCCTGAGCAAACAGGGCTCTGTCCTGTCCTCTCATGTGAGGCCATGACAGGGAAAGCTATCAAGGAGCCACTGCTCCTTTGTTAGCCCCTTCACCTCAGGTCCCTGCTCAGGCACTGAGAAGGGCACAGCAGGGTAAGCTCAGTGTTCCATTCTGCATGCTCTGGCCCAGGTATTAGAACAACAGTCTGCAGGAGGGAAACCAAGGACTCTTTCTCCATGGTTGGCCTCAGAACTCCCTCTCTCAGAAAGATGGACAGAGGTGGAGAAAAATGTTTAAATGCTATTTTTCTGGAGAAAGCTTGCTCTGAAGAGCCAAGCATTAATTGAATGCTTGATTGTGAGAGGGCTGTGTGGTAAACTCCCTTGTTTTCCACAGATGTTGAAGGAGCCGGAGCCAGAGTTTAGGAAAAATGTTTTCCTGCATATCCACCCCTGCCCCAGGGGCTGTGATGGAGTTGGCAAATGCCATTCAGGTCAAGTCTGGCTCTGGCAACCTCACAGGAACAAGAGAATTCATAAAATCTGAAAGGGAAATGGTGGCTGAAAGCATTGAGCATGAGAAGAAGGGAGGAAGAGGAGGGGAACCCCACTGAATGGAGTATCTATCCTGAGTGGAACCCTGTGCTAGGAGCTTCCATTGCCCAGTTATCTTAGGAGATGAATGAAACTCCCCGCTGTGCTGTGAGCAGCTTCCTCTTTTTGCTGGGGGTGGTGCTGGGGGCAGGACTCCCTGTCTCTAAGGCAACCTGGCTCACCCAGCAGCACTCACTTTGGAAAGACTGTATTCACTTGGACTTGAGATCTGCCTTCCTCGGTCCAAGTTAAAGACTTTTGTGCTCGTAGTGCCCTCTAAAGCCACAGTGGATAGGACACCACCATGTCTTTGCTAAGTTAACAAGAGTTAACAAAGCTTATCCTATTTGTACCCATCTGCCCATGATTCTCAGAGCTGCCTAGAACAAGGCAGGGGGACATTTATTCTCCCAGGGTTTCAGATGCACAAGGGGAAGCCCTGAGATGCTGCTCCTGCTTGCAGTAGGTGTTGAGAGTGCAGTCTCGAGTCTGCTTACCAGGGATCACCACCTGGCTCATTGGCTGTGTGACTTCAGACAAGCTCTTTGACCCCTCTAAGTCTAGGTTACCTCTTCTGTGAAATGGTATCATGATATTACCTACTGGAAAGGGTTGTAGTAAGAGCTAAATAGAAGGAAAGTGCTTAGCCTTTGGCTTATGGGAACGTCCCTTCTGCTATGGAGGAGGAAGAGAAGAAAAAGATGGAGGTAAAGTGACTTGGCCAAAGCTGCAAAATGGTGGCACCAAATCTTGAACTCAGATATTCATTCTCCTGCTAAATCCAATAGTCTTTCCATTACATTTAATATCTCCCATTCCTAGGCTCATCAGAGACTGAAACTCACCAGTGATCCTCACTTTGGCAGGGCCTGCACCTGCTCTGAGCTGCACACAGTAGGTAGTCACCATGTGATGTGGTTATGGAGTACCCGCCCTCCCCTTAGCTCCCTGAAGCCTGAAATCAGTGTCTGTGTTCTCATTTCCTACCTTAAAGTCAGGCACTGTTCCCCCACCCACACCCTGCCCTTCAGCATCTTTTCAAATGCAAACACCCTAGTGGGGTGGGGGAGATGGAAGAGAATCCACCTGGGCTGGGAGCCTGTCATGGCCCCATTCCTCCACAGACGTCAGCTCCCTACTCCTTCCCAACAGCTGTGCAAATCAGTTATTCCAGCTTCACTTGTGAAGAGAGAAAAGCCTAGAGAGGTTAAGCAACTTGCCTGAGGCCACACAAACCTTCAGTTATAAGATAAATAAGCACTGAATGGAACCAGGATTTGAATATGTTAAACAAAAAAATTTAACTTCGAGTTCTGGAGTTGTTGAGGGTTTTTGTACATCAAGTTTCGGGGTGGGGGGTATAAGTTGTCCTGAAAGAATTTACATCAGCTATAGATAAAGTGGGTGGGAGAAGCTGAAGTGGGGCTGTTCTGGGATAGATGCAGAGTCCAAGGAAGAAGTGCTTGCTCCCTTGGATAGGTTGTGAGAAGGTCTGGAAAATTCATGTATAAATATGAAGTGGAGGCTCCTGGGGTGCATTGGTGTCTTGCTGGTCTCCCTTTTGGATAATTACAGAAATAGCCACCTGGAAGTTAATGAAAAATTCCAACACTCATATATGAATGTGAGCAGTCTTTTGTTAGCTGGTCCACAGCCATTAACAGGCTAAATGTCCCGTCTATCTCTCACATGGAACTCTGATCCCAGTGTCTGTTCTCAAAACCTCTAGGGCATAGTCCCCAACCTGACACTACTTCTATTTTCCAAGAGGAAAGGCAAATGAACAGTTCAGAGGGCTTCCCTTGTGCAGGACAGTGTATAGCTTGTTTTGACCTCTTTTGCTTGCACTCTCTGTTCCACATCAACCCAGACAGAAAACTTAACCCTTTCCTCAGTTTCCTCCTGAATCTTATGTCATCTGATCCTCCCAACAGCACCACAAGATGGGCACTATTGCCCTTAGTTGTGCAGCTGATGAACGCAGAGAGGTTAAGTAATTTGCCAAGAGGATATCTATCTGTTAGGCGGAGGCCAAGCTAGCACTTTTCCAAGCTTGCAGGCAACGTCTAACACCCTAGGGGGCCTTGCTCAGATTCTTTTAGGATGTCACAACAGCAGGCATTTGGGGTTGGGCAGGCCATAAATCTAGCCTCTCCAGAAACAAGCTTCCTTCACCAGGGTGGGGAGGACATTGGGGAGGAATGGGAGGTGATGATAGGGGCCGTCCAACGAAGCAGGCGGAGCAGGTTTTCACAGTTTGGGATGGGAATGAGCAAATGGTCCAGGCAGGCTATTAGTTCAGGCATTCCAGCTGTTTTCCAGAGGGTAAATCTGGGATACCGTGGATCGCTGGAATCCAGCCATGTGAGTATCCAAGCAAACTAGCAAATCCACAGCATATGGTTGGAAGTGGACAACAGTGTCCTCTGAGGGTCAAATGCTGAGAGGTTACAGGTAGGATATGGTTCCGGCAAGATAACTGGAAAGGTGGCATACATGAGGCCTGTCTAGAAGGTATCTAGCCATGTAATATGAAAAGTGGAGACATTTATTGAAGAAGATATAAGAAACATAGTACACAGGATAATGATGCTTCTGTCCCCTTAAAGTAGGCACCTTGGGACCCCATACAGTTCTCCCAGTTGCCATCAGCTGCCCCATTGTACTTTCCTGAATCTCAACTATGGTCTGGAATTGCTTCCCTTTCAAAGGTGATTTTAGTTTTGGGAAAAGCCAGAAGTCACAGGGCACCAGATCTGGGCTATAGGGGGCGGAGTCACCAGGTGATTTGATGTTTTGCCAAAAAACTCTCCTCTAGATGTGATGCATGAGTGGACACATTGTTGTGATGAAGCTGTCAATCACTAGTTGCCCATAGATGTGGCCTTCTGAATCATCCAAATAGTTTCCATGGAGGCATGTTCAAGCTTAACTCAAAGTTTAATGCAGATTCATTGCTCTACTCGCTCATTCATTTTAAATGTGGCAGCCACACAGTCACATGGTCATTGAACAGCGTCTGCCGCCCCCACTGACTAGTACAGTGAAGTCATCATTGTTCACACTTGTGAATTCCAGTCCTCTCTTCTTGGCTGCCAGGTTTCATCGATGTCACACAAATGATTCTCATTATACTAACAATGGCTGGGCTTTTTCCAGAAAGACCGCAAATATCATGGTGGTTAGGAGAGAAGATTTCTGAAGCTACAGTGCCTGAATTCTCAACCTAGCTCTTCTGTTTGTTAGTTGTGTGACCTAACAAAAGTTGTGTGGCTGTGTGTCTCACACTTCTCACCCGGGATACTAATAAAATCTAATTTATACATTTGTTGTGAAAATTAGATAAATGAGAAAGAGAAAAGCAGTTCCTGATGTCTGTGAATTGGTCTAGACTGAGAAGGTCTCCCACTGAACATAAAGGATCTCACAAATGAGGGAAAAAAAAAAAGACTATTTTTAGCCCTGGCTAGTGTGACTCAGTGGATTGAGTGCCAGTCTGCAAACCCAAGGGTTGTGGGTTCAGTATTCTATCACGGCACTTGCCTGGGTTGCAGGCCAGGTTCCCAGTAGGGGGTGCATGAGAGGCAACCACACATTAAGTTTCTCTCCTTCTCATTCTCCTTTCCTTCCCTTCTCCCTAAAAATAAATACACAAAATCTTTTTTAAAAAGACTATTTTATAATTTCTTCTAAGCACATACAAAAAATAGTACTATGCAAATCACAAAAATACCAAACATGCCCCTTCTCCCAGCTAATATGATTGCTGCTTCTTTACTAATTACTTCTTCAGCTTCTTTCTACTCTCTTTCTTGATAAGATTCATTAAATTATACGATCATATAATTAGACTTCCTTTATGATAGTGCAGAACAAAACTTTGCTTCCTTGAACTCTTGCCAAAATGACCTACTTCAAACTCACATCCTGTGAATACATTCTAATACCCTCTAGTGAGACACCCATGGTCCCTGATGATGTGCATTCTCCCTCTTTGCAATGGGTCAATCAACCGAGTATTGTTCGACCACAGAGGTGTTGCTGGTGGTCTTTGGCTGGAAGGCTTGGGCACAAGTTGACAAGAGGAAAGCACGTATAATAGTTCCTGACACAGAACAAGCACCACGTCAGTGATGCCATCATAATGACCAGGTAGGTTACCAAGGCAGACTCAGGGACAGGGAGAACTGAGCAGAAAAGCTACAGGATAGAGGACAAGTACGATTGTGGATTTACAGCCAGGACACTTCAACTTCAATCTTGACCTACCGTTCAAAATGTAACTAACATTTTACTGTGCACTTCAAAAGTGCCAGACACAGAGCTGAGTGTTTGACATGGAGAATCTCACTAATATATTGTGGCACCACGGGCAAGTTGCTTAACCTCTCAGAGCCTCAATTCCTTCAGCTGTAAAGAATGGAAAAAATAAACATAGTTACTGTACAAGTTCGTCATTGAGGCTCCAATGACAACATGAGTATGCCATAGGCTACAGGTTTTATTGAAATGTGACTGAAATGGGAAAAGCCTATTGATAGATAAATAGATAAGTTGCAAGATATATATAAATATATATAAATAGTATATGGATATGCAGATATACAATGGAATATTATTCAGCCATAAAAATGAGGGGGAAAAAAGTCAAGTTCATAGAAAAAACATACAATTTGTAGTTTTCAGAGCTGAGGGCAGAGGGAGGGAAAATTGTAGGAAGGTGTTTAAAAGGTACAAATTTCCAGTTAAAAAATAAATAAGTACTCGGGATATACAACATGATGACTATAGTTAACACTGCTGTGTGATATATTTGAAAGTTGTTAAGAGAGCAACCCCTAAGAGTTCTCATTATAAGGAAAAACTTCTTTTTCTTTTCTTTTTATTACATCTATGTGAGATGATGGATGTTGACCTATTGCAGTAATCCTTTCACAACATGTGTAAGTTGAACCATCACGCTGTACACCTTAAACTTACACATGATGTCAGTTATTTCTTAAGAAAACTGGAAAACTGGACAAAATCTAGGTTAGAGTCAAAAGGCTGTCCAGTTATTCCACCTTGAACCCAAGGTTGTCGAAGGACAGAGGTAGACTAGGCAGTAAGCTCCTCAACATTGGTCCTTGGGATGATTTTTTGGACCTGATTCTGAAAGAAAAGGCAACAAAACCAAAAATAAACAAGTGGGACTACATTAAAGCTTCTATACAGCAAAGGAAATCATCAACAAAAAGAAAATATTGAATGAGAGAAAATACTGCAAATTATATATCTAATTATAATATCTAAAATATATAAAGAACTCAAACAACTCAATAGCGCGCGCACACACACACACAATTAACACAAACCTGAACAATCCAATTAAAAAACAGGCAGAGAATCCCAATAGAGATTTTCCCAGTGAAAGACATATGATGACCAATAAGCACATGGAAAGATGCTTAACATCACTGATCATCAGGAAAGGCAAATCAAAACCACAGTGAGATACCAGCTCACACCTGTCAGAACAGCTATACCAAAAAGACAACAAACAAGTGTTGGCAAGGATGTGGAGAAAAAAGAACCCTTGTGCGCTGTTGGCAGGAATGTAAATTTGTGCAGCCACTGTGGAAAACAGTATTAAGTTTCCTAAAAAAGTTAAAAATAGAAACACCAGAAGATCCAACAATTCCACTTCCTGGTATTTACCTGAAGAAAACAAAAACACTAACTCAAAAAGACATCAGCACCCCCATGTCCACTGCAGCATTGTTCACAATAGCCAAGATATGGAAGCAACCTAAGTGTCCATGGATGGATGAACGGGTAAAGAAGATTGTATATACACTATTCAGCTATAAAAAAGAATGGAATTTTGCCATTTGTGGCAACATGGATAGAGGCTTGAGGGCCCTATGCTAAATGAAACAAGTCAGACGAAGACAACTATTACATGATCTCACTTACATGTGGAATCTAAAAAACAAAACAAAAACTAAGCTCATAGATCTAGAGAACAGGTTGCCAGAGGAGAGCGGCTGTGGGAGATGGGTGAAATGGGTCTAAACCTTCAAAATACATAAGTCCTGGGGATGTAACATACAGCATGGTCACTATAGTTTATAATATGGTATTGTGCTGATTTTTAACTTTTCCATCTCATGGCACACATTAATCATTAAAATTCTGTGAGACCCCAAAAAATATATTATTCTTGCTGATCTAACAAAAATAAGTATAGTTTTGATTCATTCAGGGACAGCTATCGTTGTGTTGGCCATTGTCATTTTTTTATTTGATAATCTGAAGGAAAAGAGTTCCGAGCCTCTGACTAGTCAGGTATTGCACATTTTAAAAATCCCTGTGGCACACCATTTAAAATTGCCGTTGTATTGCATATTTTAAAGTTGCTAAGAGAGTAAATCTCAGAAGACCTCATCACAAGAAAAACATTTTTTATAACTATATGGTGATGCATGGTAAGTAGATTTATTGTGGTGATCATTTTGCAGTGCATGCAAACATCACATTATTATGTTGAACACCTGAGACTAATATATCTTATATGTCAATTATACCTCAATTTTTTAAAATTTTTATACCTCATTTGGCCTCTTATAGATGCAGCCTGGACTCTAACTCTGCATTTTGATGCTCTACAACACTGGTGAAAATGTGTCTGTCAGGAACCACCTCATTGCCTCAAGTTTTCATGTAGCTTCTTTGCCAGGGGGACCAGAAATGATGAAAAGATTTGGACTCTATGTCACTTATTAACATGAGCAAGACATTTATTTGAGACTCGCTTTCTCATACAAAGTGGAAATAAAGTTAATTCGTAGCCCATATATTTGTGGTAAGGATCAAATAAAAAGGTGTGTATGAGGCTGTGTTATGACCTGTGAAGGGGACATTGTCTGTCCCTCTAACATTGTCTCCCACAGAGTGGTTTCCCCTTGGAGACCCAACAGTCTGCTCTCTGAGGGCAGAGTTACTGGCCATTGGCCAGGGTGCCTGTGCATGTGTCTTTGTGAACTAACCCCCTTCCTGTAAAGCCCTTGCCTCGGGAGCGGTACATTGAGCTTCTGTAAAACAGGTTTATTTCTCTCTTGTCTAACAGTCTGAAGGAAAACAGTCTGGGTCAGTGGGGTGGCGCCATTTGATAAGCTGCCTCAGGTTTTTTCCAACTTGTTTCTGTACCATCCCCAGAATGTCATCTGTATTTCTGGCTGAGGCTGTCTACTGTCTTGTTCCATTTCCAGCCTGCAGGGAAGGAAAGAAGCAAGTCCAGCCAAAGGCACATTGTCCTTAAGGAGGTGACCTGGAGGCTCCATGTAGCCTTTACCCTCAGCCACATTCCCACACTTGACAAAAGACAAAAAATAGTCTCTGGCTGTTACCTTGTGCCCAGATTCAACTTGGGAGTTTTATTATCTTAAGTTCAAGATCAGGAATAGCAGAAGCAAGGAAAAAAACATCAGGGAAATGAATTCTGGTCAACTCACCCATCGGCTCACTTATCCTGAGCCTGTGTCTGTATTGAACAAATATCTGTGTGAAAAACGAGAGGGAGTTTATTCAGATATTTGAATTACCCCGTGCCAAAAATCAAGTGCCAGTGTATCTTCACATTTTTGTTTTCCTCTAGATCTTGGCACTGGTCAGACAGAGACTTGGCCACTACATGACACTCACATACAGCCACACACAAATGGACAGGTGTGTGTATGTATATGTACACATACAAACACACACACATAGACATGTGTGTAGATTTACACTAACATGGATCCTAATTTTGTACTAGAGGGATATAAGATGTACCTAATACCTCTTTCTTTTCAGTATGATATAGCATTGTTAAAAAAAGCACAGTCTTAGGAACCAGAGATCCAAGTTCAAATGCAGCCTGTGTCATTGCTCTGTGTTGTAACTCCAGGCAAGTTACTCAATTTCTCTTGATTTCTTGTTCCACATTTGTGAAATGAGTATAATATTACCTTTCCTGAAATAATATTTTGAAATTAAATAAACTGCCCTACTGATTTGCCTGACATAATGTTTTAGGAATAGGTGGTACATAATAAATATGAACTGTTATTTTATTATTATTAGGCAACTGAGGCCAGGCACAAGTTAATGACAGACCAGGAATTTTCCATCGCCCTTCTTAATATAAAGCAAGATCTTTTTAAATCTTGTACTGCTCTTGAATATACATTTCTTTTTTAAAAATTTAAGAATTTTTCAAAAGGTAAATTGTTTATTGAAGTATAACATGCATACAGAAAAGTACATAAATCATAAGTGTATAACTCACTAATATTTTAAAAAACTGGAATCTGCCCAGGTTATCAGTTCAAGAACTAAAGCCTCACCAGAACTCCAGAAGCCTCCCTCAATACATCCTCTGAACGTAACCACTACTATCTTACACTATAGAGTGATTGTGCCTGGACATACTTCATACAAGTAGAACCGCACATAGATGTTCTTCTGTCTGTTTTTTTGTCACTCGATGCAACGTTTGAGATGTTCATCCACACAGTTGTGTGTAGTTGTGGCTTGCTTGATCAGTCTCATTGCTGCACAGTGTTTCAGTGTATATACTACAGTTTATTGACTCTCTACCCTGGATGGATCTGAAAAGCTCCTGGATTTTGGCTGCTACACACAGTCTTGTGTATGTCTTTGGTGAATGCACTTCTGTTGAGTACATATCTCTGAGTGGAATTTCTGAGTGTTAGGATTTGTACATACTCACCTCTTGTAGATAGTGTCATGCAGTTTTGCAAAGTGGTTGACATATTGCTTACTTTAAATTGGTAGGAACCTGAAAGGCTTTGATAATTCTATCTGCTCCTGGTTTCTCTCTCACCAGTCCTGCACTTTCTGGAATTCAGGAATTACACTCCTACTCTTCAGCCTGGGGAGGTAAGAGACAACTTCATGGAAGAGGTGGCATTTCAGCTGTGTCTTGATAGATGAGTAGGAGATGAAGGGAAAAGGCTGAAGTGAAGAATATCAAAAACAAAGGCACGAAGGCAGGAATAATGATAATACATACAGAGATACACAGAGACACGTACGTATAATGTGGCCAGAGAAATGTACATAACGGAAAGAACTGGCTGATAGAGGTGAACAAAATGGGTTTGGGCCACACAGATATCAGATACCAGACCTAGTGTCTCTTTAATGCAGCAGGAAGCCAGAGAAGGCTAGGTCAACATTTGTACAATTCAGCGTGAACCCTTTTGTATTGTATTTTTTTTCCATTACCATTTATCCCCCTTATATTTCTTCACTCCCCGCAATCCCACACTGTTGTCTGTGTCCATGAGTCCTTATTCCTTTTTGCTTGGACTCCTTTTAGACTGCTTGCATAACATCTTTGTCAAGCTTGTTAATAGTTAAATTATGAGAGCATCTTTACACACAGAAAAAAGTGTAGATTGACCAACTATATAAGATTATGCAATTTATTGAATAAAAAATGAGAAATTCCACTGATCGGTAACAACAGCAGTAAACTGATAGTGAGGTCTAGGGCCAGTTAAAGACGAGAGAACTCCTGGAAAAAACAGCAGCCCCCTGGGCTATGGATTCCCAGAAAGAGCCAAGAATCTGAAAGCTGGGAGTGGCTTAAAGTTTACTTATGAGAGAACCAAAGCCAAGAAGAAAAAGTGACTTGTTCTTCTAGAGCAGAGCTCCTTTGGATATACTTCAGCCTTGTAGCTGAACAGGACACAATTCCTGAGGGAGAGAAGACTATGAGAGTGGAGAGTGCTGTAAATTCACTAGTTGTAAACATGGTTGTTACGAGTTGAATTGTGTCCTCTTCAAATTCATAATTTGAAATCCTGATCTCTATGACCTCAGAATATGGCCTTATTTGGAAATAAGGTCAATGCAGATGTAATGAGTTAAGATAAGGTCATACTAGAGTGGGTCCTGAATCTAGTAAGGACTGGGGTCCTCATTAAAGGGGGAAATAGAGACAAGCACACAGGGAGAGTGCCACATAGTCATGAAGGCAGCGATTGCAGCGACAGGTCTGTAAGCCAACACACTCTGCAAATTGCCAGAGAACCACTAGAAACTGGGAGGGAGGCATGGAACAGTCTTTCTCACAGTCCTTGGAAAGAACCAACCCTGTGGACACCCAGACCTCAGACTTCTAGCCTCCAGAACTGTGAGACAATATATTCCTGTTGGTTAAACCACCCCATTTTTGGTACTTTTTTATGGCAGCCCTAGGAAACCAACACAATGGCTGAAAGAAAGAAAGATTATACATAACCATAGGAAGTAGGTCATGTGAAGGATGGGACAATGCATTAATGAAATAATAAAACCATCTATTATTTCAAACACTGAGTATAATACTCACTTGCTCCTGGAGCAGATACACCATGCAGAACTGGAATAAGATTCTCCCTGCCTTTGAGAATCTCAAAGTGTGGTCCCATCAGGCTCATAACAGAAATAAATGTTATGGGGCCCCAAAGCAATGAGCTAGGCAAAGTTTTGGATGCAGAAGGTGACATCTGAGCCAAGCTTTGAAAGATGAGTGTGTTTGCTGGCTTGTTGCTTAATGGAGCTGATTATTTCTACCACTGGAAAGGGCCTTCTAAAATCTCTTCCCTGGTCCACACAGCCATCATCAAAGAGGCAAATTCAGATCTGCTAATTTTTTTCAATTTAGCATTTCAAACAAACAGCCTCAACAACCCAGGGCAGTTGTCTCAATCCCCTGCCCTACTTGGCCTGCCATTCATTAGAAAAACAGGAACGGAGATGATGACCTCTGGCTGCTTGGGCTCGAGTCCCCTTGGAGCTTCAGGCTCGTGCAAGAACTGGCTTCAGAAGTTCACTCCAGTGGGGGGGTCTTCCTATCCTGGCTGCCCAGACTTCTGTGCAATGCTAAGAAGTCAGATTGTGTTATTTTTGTATAAAAACAACAACAAAAATAACTGTTTCTTTCCAAATATCCCATGCATGGGAAGCCAAGCCTTTAGCAGGTCATTATATGTTGACATTTTGAAGAATTGTGTGTCCAAGCCCTGAAATAAGAGCCAGGTCTGCTGGCCTAAGCCTTAAGCTCTCATATTAAGGACCCTCAGACTCCCACATTTGAGCTCCGGCAGCCACTGCTCTGAGAAAGGCTGCTAAGGAACACAGCAAAGAACAGAGTCAATTGCAGCTGGAGCCACATCCGCCTCTGTGGGATGTTGTCAAGTACACTATGGGGAGGAAGAGGGGCACATCCTGACTCTAATTACCTCCCAACTGGTAGGCCATGCTCCCCAAAATTCCATTAAGATTAGGGAACATATTCCTTTAGGTTTATGAGGGACAACATTGGGATGGAAGAGGGCCTGCATGCAAACCAGTGTCCTTTCTTGGCTGATGACATTGGAAAGCCTTTGGGCAGGGCATGCATGGCCATTTGTCCCATGTCCTAGGGCTCTCTTGGAGTATTGCATCACATCCCATCACTGTGGTTGTTACCTGTCTGACCCCTCTAAGCGTTTGTTTTTGTAACCCTTACTCAACTTTTCCATGCAATACTTTTGACTACCACCTGGGTGGAAATATTGCAAAACTCCCATCTCCAGTTCATGCCTTTCTCTTGAAGCTTCTACCTCTTCTAACTGCCTGTCCCTGAAAGCCTCATCTTGAACTAACTCATCATCTTCACAAAACTCTCTCTCTCCAGGGTTCTCTTGATTATCCCAACTCAGAAAACTAAAAAGCATCCTTGATCCTTTCCTTTCTAGCACATCAGGTGGATCACTAAGTTCTACTAATATCACCTCCTAAAAGATTCTTAGAGCTTTTCCTTCCTCTTCATTTTTTGGATAATTCTCTAATTCAGGTTTACATAAACTTTTGCTTAAATCACTACAACAGCTTCCAAAAAGGGTTTCCTTGGGTTTAGCTCAACTTCCTACCCTGTACGTACTCCACTTAGCAACCAAATTGTCTTTAATAATTGTAAATCTACACTCAGAATACTAGGAGTAGAAAGAAACCACCTTAACATAATAAAGGCCATATATGAAAACTCACAGCTAACATGCTCAATAGTAAAAGACTGAAAGTTTTTCCTCTAAGATCAGACAAGAAGACAAGACATGCATGCCAGCTTTTACCACTTCTATTCAACATAATGGCAGAAGTCCTAGACAGAGTAATTAGGCAAGGAGAGGAAATAGAAGGCATTCATGTTGAAAGGAAGACATAAAATTTTCTCTGTTCACAGATGACATGATTTTGTATGTACAAAATCCTATCGATTCTACAAAATGTTTTTTGTTAAAACAGTTTTTTTGTTAAAACTAGTAAATGAATTGGCAAAGTTGCAAGTACAAAACTAACCACAAAATATTAGTTGCATTTCTACACACTAACAATGAACACTCTGAAAAGGGAATTAGAAAAACAATAGCATCAAAAATAATAAAATACTTAGGAATAAATTTAATCAAGGTGGCAAAAGATTTGTACACTGAAAACAACAAAATGTTGCTGAAAGAAATTAAGGAAGATACAAATAATGGAAAGGCATTTTGTGTTCATGGAAAGGAAGACATACTGTTAGGATGCTAATACTACCCAAAGCTATCTACAGATTCAATGCAATTCCTACTGAAATTCCAATGATGTTTTTGCAGAAATAAAAAAACCAATTCTCAAATTCATATGAAATCTCAAGGGACCTGTAATAGCCAATATGGTTTTGAAAAAGAAGAACAATGTCAATATAAGAAATGTACAAACCTATAGTGAATGTTTATGAATTTATTTGAGTCACAATGACAAATATTGCCAGGAAGCAAAATCTCAATAGATTGAGCAAGTGCTCTGGAGAATGGCAGTTTTGCCACTTATTTTATACATTGGAATCAAAGGAGGAGATATAAGGAGGGGTACTTGATATCCATTGGTTGTAGATTAAGGAGGCAAAAAAAGCACGGTGGGGAAATCTCTGAATAAAACAGAGACACATACTTCTTTTATATTAGTCAGTGTGGGACAGTTAATAATTAACCTTTACAGCACATAGGGAAGGTAGAGGGGAACAAGATAGCATTGAGGGGTTTTGTGGTCATGAGCCCTGGTGAGGTTAAGTGTGCCCTAAGGGATCTGAAAAAGGAGATGACAGGGAAAGGAGGTATGTTATCTTTGATGTAAGAAGACAACAGACAGGCTCACTTAGGGTAAAGGTTGACTTTTGTCAAGAAAGCTACAGGCCTAGGGTGTGACTACCTGCCTTGACCTGCTTTAGTTGGGAAGTTTCATGTTATAGACCATCCTAAGTGGTTAGTGTAGGTCTCTGAGTTTGAAGGGCTAGCCATGCTACTTCCCTGAGCTTGTCAGGCTTAGTATGTGATTTCTTTTTAGTGCACAACAAAGTTAGAGGTTTCATAATTCCTGATTTAAAAACTTACTGCAAACCTATAGTAATCGAAACAGTGAGGTACTGGCATAAAGATAGATGTATAGACCAATGGGCCAGAATGAAAGCAAAATGATTTTCAGCAAGGGCACCAGGACCATTCAATGGGGTAAAGAACAGTTTTTTCAACAAATGGTGTTTTGAAAACTGGGTATCCATGTGAAAAAAAATAAATAAAGTTTTACCTTTACCTTATCCCAAATAAAAAATTAACTTGCGATATATCAAAGATCTAAACATAAGAGCTAAAACTATAAAATTTTCAGAAGCTTAAAATCACTTATTTAATTTATATAAAATCTACTTTTCTTGATATCGTCTACTGTAGGCATGGTAGCAACACTTCAAACATGCTCTCTCCAAACTTTACAGAAATTACATTTTACAAAAAAAAAAAAAAAGGAAACTAAAACCAGAGAAGATAAGAAATTTGCTTAAGATCTGTCTGATCTTAAGTTGATCATGGTCCTGTTCTGACTCTTCTCAAAGTCAGACCTCTGGCCAACTCAAAGTAGAGCCTTATAAAGAGTGCAGGCTTTAAAATCAGACTAATGCTGTGGAGCTGAACATGTTTCTTAATCTTTCTGTTGACTCAATTTCCTCCTTTTAAATATGGAGATAATAATATCTGACCTTTTACAAACCACAGGTGGTGAGGACTAAAAAGAAATAGGGACAAGAAAGAAGATTTATGACTAAATCTTTCAGGCTCTCTAGGGCCATAGAAATGTTAATATATAGAAACATAATAAAGTCAGAAGACGAGCTGTTTGGAGAGGTGACACCTACTCTGGAAATGGGAGGAAGTGAAAATGACAGAGATAGAAAATAAAAATAAGGGTGAACTCTGTTTCTAAGAAAATAGTGTGAGAAAAGATTTTGGAAACTTTTTTGTCTCGTTTATAGATGGGAAACAAACTGTAAATATGTAAATCATGCATATTATCTTTAAAAACAATTCTGATTTTCACTGGCAGTGTGATATAGTAGAGAGAGGGTTCCAACTCTGATTTCACAACTTCATACCCGTGGTTACACTTGGATGTGTCATGTAAGTTGTTCCAAAGTTCCAGGTCCCTCTATGTATGTATAACAGGAATGTTAATACCTACCTGACATTCTGGAGAGAACGAAGTGAGAAATTAGAGGTACATAGTATTTGAAAGTGAAAATACTACTTGGGTCCAGGTTAAAGTCACTGTTTTTATTGTACTAGACATATGAACCAAACCAGTTTAGTTTTCTGGACCTATTAACTTATCTGTAGAAGGCATAAAAACAGAACCTCTGCCACGGCATGGTTAAAGGGGTTAAATGAAATAATACAGGTAAATGGTTAGTATTGTATCTGGCACATATTAAGGACTCAAAAAGTGACTGCATTTTGTTTGCTAGATACCGACATCAACAGCAGTAGAAATACTGCTTTACTGCTGGGAATTAAAGAAAGTTAAGATCTACTGAGAATTTCAGGAAAGGAATTCATGGAAATTATAAAAAATCTAGGATTCTCAGTCTTCTGAATTTCTCCTTACCCGGAGAAACAGCAAGAGAATGGCATGCCTGAGGTAGCAGGCTTCTCCATGAATTTTCTTTGACTCGAAGAGGTTAGAAGCTTCTCCTCTCCTGTGATCAAACACTCCCAAGACATTTTATCATTTTCTGAACTTCATTTATTTAATAACTAATCTTTCATTGTCTTCCCTCTTTTAAAGACAGCTGGTCAGTCTTGTTCCCACCCCACCCCACCCCCACCCTGTCCCTCTTCAAGGTCTCACCTCTTTAATCACTTGGGTAATGCCGAGACACACTACAAACCATTTTAATGGAAGGCTGATAAGTGAAGGCCATTTTTCCTCGTGTCGGCTTCTCAACCTAGCAGCATTCGGATGATTTTCAATAATCTCAGCAAATCACTCACGTCATTCTCCCACAGCCACCTACTTAATATCCAGAGTCGACAGGCTTCTTCTGGCTCTTCTCTCCGGGAAAGCCTGCTGCACAGGGGCCCCACACGCTGCAGGAGTGAGTCTGTACAGAATTTGCACAAACTAGGCCCTCAACTACAAGATTCACATCCCCGCAAGTTACTGACAACAGCTACCATCTCTGAGCTGTGATTCTGTGTCAGGCACTGTTCCAACATGCTGTCTGTATTATCACGTTTAATGCTCATAAAGCCTACTAGGGAATGCACTCATGTCCATTTTATGGATGGAGAAAGTAAGGCCTAGCACCTTGTTACTCAGAGTATGGTCCTGGGACAAACAGCATTACCTGGGAACTTGTTAGAAATGCAAGTGCTCCAGCTCCACCACCAACCTGGTGAATAACAATTATTGGTGGGTTGTGTTCAGGAATCTGTTTTTTAACAACCACCCCTCAACTCCTACCCCGTGATTCTGATGCGGGCTACATTACCTACCGGAGCAGGAGGCTAGATAATATAAGTAACTTGCCAAATTCACAGAGCTAATAAGTGGCAGAGAGAGGTTGGGAAATCAGAATTTGGCTGACTCTTAAACCAGAGCCAGAGGGGCTCTGATTGTTCGTGAAGTTTTAGGATTTGAGGTAAAACTGCCTTGTGCAGTGAAGACATCCATTATTTCACTTAATGAAATGTGCAGAGGTAGCTCAGTTCCAAGACTGTTGAATTCAGCAGTTCAATGGCACTATGGCTCCAGTGTAACGCCTCTTGCTCATTCCCTTGGTTTTCTCATAATGGTCCTAAGAGGTAGGTGTGCAGCGATTCCAGGCATTACATTCTGTCCCTCAATGCCTAGATGCCTGGGGGTAGAGGCAGAAGGAAAAGGCCTGTCTATTCTTTCATGTCTTTTATGAACAACACTTTTTTCTCTCCCGAGAAGTACTTTCCCCCAACAGACCTTCCCTCGTGCATTACTGCTCAGAATTTCACCATATGCTCATTCTCAAAACCAATAGGGGAAGAAAATTAAGATTCACCTCACTTGAAGCACATGAACACCTGAATGAATATACTGGATGAAATTTCTAGATCAGAGCAATGGGTACAAAGTAGGAAATGGTGAGAAGTTTGGATTCCCAGGATGACATTGGATAATAGGGATCCAATGGAAAGATGGAGAGTTTGTTTCAAAAGAAACACAGAGCCTCTAAATGTTTGAGCAGGGGAAAGGAATATGTAAGAACACTCATGGGAAGACTCTGCTGGTGGTGTGGTGTGTAGGAGAGACCAGTACTAGTCTCGGGGAGGGAATGACGAGAGGCTGTGAGAGACCAGTGTCACTGTCACCTTGGCGGAATTTGTCAAAGTCTTGGTCTAGGTAGGTGGCAAGGGGTTTGAAGGAAGGATGAAGAAAAGAGTCATTTGGAAGGCAAACTGGCAGAGTGGGTGACAGATTTGCCATGGGGAGAAAAAGAAGAGGATGAGTCAGAGTCTAGGATGAAAAATAAGTGCTAACCCCTGCAAAAAGAATTTAGGCAAGTTAAAGGGAACCTGTCAGACGTATAATGGGTTATTTAGGACTATATGTTTAAATTCTCAAATTTCATGCTTGGCTCTGGGAAAAAAAAATAATACAATTTATTGCCAGACTGTTTTGTCTTGCTGTTTTATTTATTTAAATTTATTTTTAACATAGAAAATGTAAACATATACAAAACTAGGGAGAATAGGATAATGAACCCTTCAACATGATTAAATCCTAGCCAATCAATCTTGTTTACTCTCTTCCTTCACTCGGCTCAGGTTAAAATACCAGCCCAGGTTACTTATTTTTTTTGAATAACAATTTAGTGAGACATAATTTACATGTCATACAATTTAACTATTCAAGTGTGTAATTCAATGGTTTTTAGTATAGTCATAAAATTGTGCAACCATTAGCACAATTTTAGAACTTTTCATCACCCCCAAAAGAAACCCCATGCTCCTTAGTTACAACCCTCATCCACAAATATCTCTTCCCCCAGCCTTAAGCAGCCACTAATCTACTTTCTGTTGCTATAGATTTGCTTATTATGGACATGTCATATACATGAAATCATACGATATGCCGTCTTTTGTGACTGGCTTCTGTCATTTAGCACAATGTTTTTGAAGTTCATCCACCTTGTAGTATGTATCAGTACGTGTTTCTTTTTATTGCCAGATAATACTCCATTGCATGGCTGTACTACAATTTAGTTGTTCAATCATCAGTTAATGGACACTGAGTTCTACTTTTTGGCTATTATGTATAATGCCACTAAGAACATTTGTATACAAGAACATTCATGTACAAGTGAACATGTTTTCGTTTCTCTTGGGTATATACCTAGAAGAGGCATTTCTGGGTCATGTAGAAACTCTACACTTAACCTTTTGAGAAAATGCGAGACAGCTTTCCACAGAAGCTATACCATTTTACATTCCACCACCAGTATGTAAGGATTCCAATTTCTCCATATTTCCTCAAACACTTTTATTACTTATTTTTAATTTTTTTATTTTATTATTTTATTTTCTTAACAGTTTTATTTTTAGGGTAGTTTTGGGCTCTCCAAATTGAGAGGTAGGTATGATTTCCCATATGATCCCCCCACACACTTGCAAAGCATCCTCTAATTATCAACGTCCTCTACTGGAGTGGTACATTTGTTACAATTAATGAACCTGTATCGGCATATAATAATTACCTAAAGTCCACAGTTTACATTGGGGTTCATTTTGGGGATTGTACAGTCTATGAGTTTGGATAAATGTCTAATGTTGTCTTTTCATTACTAATCATACCATAAAGAGTCTTTTCACTGTCCTAAAACTAATTTTGTGTCCTTGTTTTTATTTGCAGATCCCTGGTGGCTAAGTATGTTGAATATTTGTTTTTATATGCTTATTGATCATTTACATATCTTTTTTAGAAACATATCTATTCAGATTATTTGCCCATTTTTAAGTAGGGTTATTTGTCTTTTTATTATTGAGATCTAAAAGTTCTTTGTATATTCAAGATAGGAGTCCCTGATCAGAGATATAATTTGTAAATACTTTCTTCCATCCTGTGGATTGTTTTTTCTCTTTCTTGAGAGTGTCCTTTCATGCATGAAAGCTTTTAATTCTGATGAAGTCCAAGGTACCAATTTTTTTTGTTGTTGTTACTTGTATTTGTGGTGTCATAGTCTCAAGAAATAGTTGCCTAATTCAAGGTCACAACGATTTACACCTATGTTTTTTTTTTCCTACAAGTTTCATAGTTTTAGCTCTTACAATTAGGTATTTGATACATTTCAAGTTAATTTTTTTAGATGGTGTGAGATAGGGTGTCCCACTTCATTCTTTTTCATGATATCCAGTTGTCTCAGCACCATTTGTTGAAAAGGACATTCAAAAAGCTGTTGAATTGTCTTAGCTCCCTTGTTCAAAATCCATTGACCATTACCCTCACTTATTTCGAAGCAAATCCTAGACATGTCATTCATCCACAAATATATCAACATGCACAGAGATCTTAGAACTTCAATGCTTTATCTATCTTATCACTGGTCCTCACAACAACCATCAAGATACCATTATCCACATTTAACAGAGAATGACACTATTGCTTAGAAGGGTTGCATGATTTGTTCAAGATGTAAAGGCTGTGCCCTTCCTATTTGACCATTATCCACTGTGGCCAAAGCTCAGTGAAATACAATAATAGTGAGGATAGCTTGACCCAGGAAGCTCTTGTCTTCGATTTCTTAAAGATATCATTTAACTTGTTTACTTTCTTCATTGGCACCATCACTGTCTCCATTCACCCTTCATCCAGTGTTGTACCCATCAGGAGGGATAGAAAGACAGCTCTCTAGAATCTCATAGATTATCTCTTGAGAACTCAGAGAACATATGAAGTCTTAAAAAACAAAAGCTCTAAGTGAAGGATCAGGAATTGGCATCAGTCTGAGAGGTAATACTGTCTATTCTGAAGTGAAGAGCAAGTTGGACAATCTTAACTTTCAAATAGAAACTGAAATTTTGTTTACCACAGGAAGACTTGAATTACCAAATCTGAGCACTGAAAGACACCTTCAGGAGTAGTTTGTCTGGCCTTTATTTCACACATGTAAAAATTTCTAGTGATTTCCCCAGGGTAACAGGGCTAGTTAGAAGTGGAAAGGAGACTCAAAGACAGGTTCTCTGATTCCTATACCAGGGAATAGCAGAATTTTCTGTTCCTAGAGACTTCCGGGCTGGAAGTACCAGATAACCTGCTCTCACCAAGCAAAGAGTATATAATGATCTCTTAAGACTAAAAATTATAGGGATATGGAAAAGGGAGGAAAAATCACTGAAGCTTGTGATTTTCCTGAAACTACCCATGGAGAACAGAAGTTTTCAAAGCTCTATAAGGTAGCAAGCAATCCAACTTCGGGATCAGATGGAAGGTACATGACCCAGGAATGGGGAGCACCATTCACATTGTCATTTTTTTCAATAAGGTAAAGAGAGACAGTTTGGCTTGGACTCAACTGTAATATAGTACCTTGGGCACAAAAAAGATACTGTAGGAAGAACATGGATTTGAAAAACTGGGTGAGAAACGTGAGCAAAGATATACAGTCTATGTTGGAATGGTTAAGGTCTCACCAGAGAGCAAAAATCTCACCAAGCCGGGCAGGGTAGGGGTGAGAACATCAATCAAGGACACATTCTTTATAATTGGTGCCATCTTACCCTCCAGCTACCCCTCCTTCATCCTCAGAAGCAAGCAACCTCAGGAAAGGTTCTGATGCCAGCTGGGCATAGGTGTTGTAACAAAGCTTTAGGGTCATCTAGACCAAGGTTCAAACTCTGATTCCTTTATTATCTAGCTATGTGAGCTTAGGCAACTCATTCCACTTCTCCAAGCTTTAATGAAGACTGTTGGGGAAATTAACTGAGGCCATGGTATAAAGCACATAGCACAGTTCCTGTGACATAATGGAGGTTTCATTCGATAATTATTGTACCCCCTCTTTAGACTTTCTCAGCTTCATGTGAATTTGGTCTTTGTGCCACCTCTCCAGGTGCTCTGTGGATCTCAGGATCTGTATCTTTTAGCATGGAATTAAACATTTCATTCTACTATTGAGAAAATTTTAGAACTAATGGAGCAGAGTCCCTGCTGAGGAACCTGGGGCCAGAGCATTCATGGCAGAGTGGACATCTGGACTCTCCATTCAGTGTTCCATCCTCAGCATCACTGTTGTGTGTTTGGGATGCTGGTTGCTATGATCACCTAATTATTTTGTCTAGGTTTGACTACCACAATGAATTAAAACACTTGCCAAACTCCCAGCCAAACAAGCAGCAGATGTCCAATTTGGAAAAACATCATTCCTGAACAATAATAATTGGTTTCCCATTCATCACATGGACCCGGCACAGAAATGGGGGCAGAGAGAGGCAGCTGTGCAGAAGCCAGGAATACGAGCTGGGACGCAGAAGGGGGCTAGAACTATGTCTGCATCTTCCTCTGAATGACCACGCAGAAGGCATTCCTTCCCGACATGGCATGCTGATTAGTTTATGGAGCCACTAACTATGTTCCATTGGTTTTACAAACATGCTCTGAACAGCCACACAGCAGCAGGAGAGAGCAAAAAGCTAATGGCTCTTAGAGTCACACAAGTGTGGGTATCAACACCACTTTTGTCTCTGACTAGCTGAGTGATTGACCAAATTCATTTCTTCAAAGCTCATTTCCTTCATATCAGATAAAGATAATACTATCTGCCTCATAGAGTTGTTGTGTAATTAAAGCAAAAAAGCATAGGGATGTAGCACAGGGCTTGGACCTAGCACGTCACTAAATGTTAGCTATAAATTTGTTTTTGAATCATCACACAGTCTAGTATACCCACTCTGCCACAACATATTAAGATGAATCGCTGCTTTTGAGAAATACAGAATCTTATCCAAACAAAAAGTATCTTACATATTATTTCATACCACACTCTTATTTTATAGAGGAGGAAGGTGAGATCCAGAGAGGTTATGGTATTTGCCTGAGATCACGCAGCTAGTTAACAGTAGGGCTAGGATTAGAATGCCAGGATAGCATTGAACCCAATGCTTTTTTAGCATCCTATAATGTCTAATAAAGGAAAGGAGGAGTGAGAATTAACATTTATTGAGCATCTACAAGTCACAGAAATTCTTCATGAATTGTTTCAATTAATCTTTATAGAATAGTAGAATGTAAAACATTATTATTCTTACTTAAGAAATGAGCAAACTAGAATATAAGCTCTATGTCTTTTTTGTTCATTCCTATATCTTCAGCAGGCAGACTGGTGCCTGGCACATAGTAGGTACCAAATAAATATTAGTCAGTTAGCAAGATGAAATAATTTGCCAAAGTCAGATAGCAAATAAATGGTTAGGCAGGTCTTGAAACTTTTTCAAGATCTATCTGACTCCAAGTCCTCCATGCTTTTCCTGAACTTGCCCTTGTACTTTTCCACCGAGGAAACTAAGATGCAAGAAGAAAGAAGAAAGGAAAATTTCATTCTTTGAGAAACTTATAAGCTTTAAGGCATCAAACTAGTTTATACACTCATACACACACATACACACACACAAAATTCACTTTCTGATTTCCAGCCAAGATAGAAGCATAGGTAGAAACACTATGCTTCCTTGCACAAGCAAAAGAAGGACAACAATTTAAAAGCAAAAAACAACCAGAACTGCCAGAAAATCAAACTATATAGAAGTCTGACAACCAAGGAGTTAAAGAAGACATATTCATTCAGACTGGTAGAAGGAGCAGAGTCGGGCAGCCGGGTGGAGAAAACTCACGGCAAAGTGGTGGCTGGAGGACCCAGTGAGGCAGCAGATTGTGGAGGGGCATGGCGCACAAAATGGCTGGCTGCCCAGGCGGCCCCACATTCGCACAAAGATAAACCAGGTGAAACTGGGGAGTGAGATAGACCACACAACCCAGGGTCCCAGCACAGGGAAATAAAGCCTCAAACCATCGATTGAAAACACATGTGGGGGGTTGAGGTGCCAGGAGAGACTCCCAGACTCACAGGAGAGGTTGTTGGAGAGACCCACAGGGTCCTAGAACATACACAAACCCACCCACATGGGAATCAGCACCAGAAGGACCCAATTTGCTTGGGGAAAGTAGGAGGAAGTGACTGAAATCCGGCAGAGAGTGGAGCAAGCACCACTGTTCTCTCTTGGACCCCTGCCCCACATACAGCGTCACAACCCAGTGACGTAGGTTGCCCCGCCCTGGTGAATGCCTAAGACTCTGCCCCTTACTACGTAACAGGAGCTTCAAAACAAAAATAAAAAAATGGCCCAAATGAAAGAACAGATCAAAGCTCCAGAAAAAGTACAACTAAGTGACAAAGAGGTAGCCAACCAATCAGATGCCCAGTTCAAAACCCTGGTAATCAGGATGCTCACAGATTTGGTTGAATTTGGTCACAAATTAGGTGAAAAAATGAAGGCTGTGCTAAGTGAAATAAAGGGAAATGTACAGGGAACCAATAGTGATGGGAAGGAAACTGGGACTCAAATCAATGGTGTGGACCAGAAGGAAGAAAGAAACATCCAATCAGAAAAGAATGAAGAAACAAGAATTCAAAAAAATGAAGAGAGACTTACGAACCTCCAGGACATCTTTAAATATTCCAACATCTGAATTATAGGGGTACCAGAAGAAGAGGAAGAACAACAAGTAGAAAACTTATTTGAACAAATAATAAAGGAGATCTTCCCCAATCTGGCAAAGGAAATAGACTTCCAGGAAGTCCAGGAAGCTCAGAGTCCCAAAGAAATTGGACCCAAGGAGGAACACACCAAGGCACATCATAATTACATTAGCCAAGGTAAAAATGAAGGAGAGAATCCTAGAAGCAGCAAGAGATAAGGGGATAGTAACCTACAAAGGAGTTCCCATCAGACTGTCAGCTGATTTCTCAAAAGAGACCTTGTAGGCAAGAAGGGGCTGGAAAGGAAGTATTACAAGTCATGAAAGTCAAGGACCTACATCCAAGATTGCTCTATCTAGCAAAGCTATCATTTAGAATGGAAGGGAAGATCAAGTGCTTCTCAGATAAGGTCAAGTTAAAGGAGTTCATCACCACCAAGCCTTTATTGTATGGAATGTTAAAGAGACTTATCTAAGAAAAAGAAGATGAAAAAACATGTACAGTAAAATGACAGCAAACTCACAATTATTAACAACCACACCAAAAATAAAAACAAAAATAAACTAAGCAAACAACTAGAACAGGAACAGCATCACAGAAATGGAGATCACATGGAGGGTTAGCAACAGGGGAGTGGGAGGAGGAGAGTGGGGGAAAAGGTACAGAGAATAAGTAACATAAATGGTAGGTGGAAATAGACAGGGGGGGGCTAAGAATAGTATAGGAAATGTAGAAGCCAAAGAACTTATAAGTATGACACATGGACATGAACTAAAGGGGGGGAATGTAGGTGGGAGGGGGTGTGCAGGGTGGAAGGGAGTGAAGGGGGGAATAGGACAACTGTAATAGCATAATCAATAAAATATACTTAAAAAAAGAATAAAGTTTATTATTTTATTTGCCATGGCTTGCAGGGGGTCAAAGTTATAACTCAAACAAACACTATTGACTTATGAGTGGGATTGACATTTCCCCCTGTCAAGTCTATGGATTGAGAAAAAAAATTCACATTCTACAACCACCAAGAATAATGCTTTTCTTTCTTTTTTTTTTCTTTTTTAAACATATGAGAAAATTGAGATGAAGAAACTTCAGGATATCTTCTAAGGTAAAATAGTGAGTAGGAAAAACAAGAGCACAGATTCCAGTCTCAAACTTCAATGTAGATAAAATCACAGCTGCCTACAGAATGGGCCCAGAAGGAGGCTAGTGGTGGGCCAGGCACATGATGTCAGGTCTGTCATATGATGGGGAGTGAGCATAGTCCCCTCAGGTTTGCCACTGAGTTTTGGTCAGTACGCCCAGAGCAGTGGTAGCCTTCTAGGACCAAAAGCACAAAGCTAGAAAACCAGTAAGTTGGGATGGCTGGGTGCTTGGTGGCACTGTTGGGGCTTGCAACAAACCTGAAGCTGCCTGCCACCCCATCCTAGTTAAGTTCAGTAACAAGATGCTTTTGTTTCTTAAGGTTTTATTAGTTAGCATTAGGTTATCTGCAGGCACAAGCATTTCTGTCTGATGTGCTGTACTTCTCAGAAGTGAGAGAGCAGTAAACAGCACTTACTGTCTATTCTCGGATAGGTAAATCTGTTTACTTCTGGAATTCTCAGTGTCCATATGTGTATTGGTGGGGGATATCTGTTGGTTGACAGCATCAGAAAAGAACTGGATTTAGCTTGTATGAATGAGGCAAAATCGTTATGGTGATAAGGGGTATCTCATGGAACCTGAGTACAGAGATTCAGCTAAGCCTGGCAGTGGTCTGGGATCAAGATCTCAAAAGCATTTGGCACTCTGTTTCTCTCTAATCATATATGCCCTTCTCTACCTTTCTTCTCCCCCTGTCCCCCTTTCCCTTCCCCTCTCCTCCCCTCCCCCTCCCTTCTTATCTCTTCCCTTCCCTTCCTTTTGCTTCAACACTATTGAATCCTTCCTAAGTGCTAGACATTGGTCCAGAGCTTTATGTGCAGAACTCATGTCATTGTCCCAACTATCCTATAATGTAGATACTCTTATTATCTGCTTTTTACAGAGGTAGTTAGCCGTCTTGGCTAAAGTTGAGCTGAGATTTGAATCTATGGCTTAGGTTTATAACCATTACATCATTTTTTTGGTTTTTTTTAGGTTACTTACCTTGATGGGTTTCACTTTTGTTTTCTCCTGCCTCCTGCTGCTGCATCTTCTTGGCGGCTAATCTCTACTGATTTTTTGAGGTACAATTGCTATACACTAGCCAGTACAAATTGATGTGAGTTTGCACCCATGAAAACATCACTGCAGTTCAGATAAAGAACATACTATCACCCTTCCCCCAATTTTTCCCATGTCTCTTTGTAATCCATCTCTTCTCCCTCTCTCCTTCCTCCTCAGGTAACCACTGATCTGCTTTCGATCACTACAGATCAGTTTGCATTTTCTAGAATTTTATGTAATTTGAATTGTATAGAATGTCACCTTCCCTATCTTCCATCTTTCACTCAGTTAATTATTTTGAGATCCATCCATGATAATGACTATATCAGTTATCTGTTATTTTTATTTCTAACTATTATTTTATTGTATGAATGCTCCTATGTATAGCAGTGTACATAGCAGCACAAACAGAGCTACTATGAATATTCATGTACAAGTCCTTGTGTGGATGTAGACTTTCATTTAAATAAGTACCCAGAAGCACAATGGCTGAGTTGTATGGTGGGTGTATGTTTATCTTTTTAAGAAACTGCATAACAGCTTTCCCAAGTGGCTGTACCATTTTACATTGTCACCAGCAATGTTTGAGAGTCCTAGTTGCTCCATGTCCTCACTAACACTTGATATGCTCAATCATTTCTGTTTTAGTCATTCTAGTTGTCATGTAGAAGTATTTTCGTTGTAGGGTTAACTAGTGTTTCCCTGATGACTAAATATTTGAGCATCTTTTCATATGCTTATTTGAAATGCTTGTTCAAATCTTTTTCCTCTTTGTTTTTAATTTGGTTGTTTACTTTTATTAAAAAATGATCGATCCTGCCTTCCCTTTGGAGTCAGCCTCCTTCTTCTTTCAAAGGACATTTCACAAATTAGAACACAGATCAAAGAGATGAGTGTGGTTTAGTAGATAGAGCACAGGTTTAGAAATACTCAGGTATATATGGACTTTCATTTCGGCTCTGCTAATTGATAAGTCATGTCACCTTGGGCGACTCAGTTAATGCTCTTGCACCTTAATTCATTTTTCTGTAAAATGTATCAAGTGAACCTATCCCCCAGTGTTTCTATGAGGAATAAATCAAATACTTTTCATAGATAAGTGGCGTACAAACAATGGGAATAACCCTTCTTAAGGCCATCTACTAAAAAGGAGGCTACTTATGAGAATTTTGATTGTAAGAATTATTAGAATCCCCTCAATGATAGCTATTAATGTAGAATAATATCTGGAATGCTATCTTGTGTATTATCCTTTTTTCTTCCCATCTGTAGGTATAATATATACAGTTTGCAAAAGAGGTTTATCATACACACACACACACACAACACCCCTGACACACCCAACACACGTGACACACCCTGATACCTGCTGTGGGACTAGTCTTTCATCAGGGACCCTGGAACCCTCTGATCTAAAAGCTCTTCTTCGTGGTCATCCTGTTTTTATACTGCCCTCGTCCCTTTCTGAGTTCCTGGTTTATATCCTGCTCACGTAGACAAAACAATAGTAACTTCCTTGTGTGTTACTTTTTAAAGCAATGGCAGAGGGTTTCCAGTCTCTTTGTCTGTAGGGGCTTAAAGATACGGATGGTCAACACCTAAGAGGTGCTTTGTTTTACTCCATTTTGCACAAAGCACAGTAGCAGCTTTATGGATTTCTATCCAGTGAGCACAGAGGTCTCCATGGGCATTGGTGGAGGAAGGGCAGGGCAGGACAGCAGAATGATAGCTATTGCCCCTGGCTCTCCAAATGAAAAGAACAGCTTCTAGACAGGGTTCAACCTGCACAAATGTTCCTCTGCTGTGCAGGAATTATTAACTCTAGGACATCCTTCCTGTCCAGTAACAGCTCATATTCCCACTGGCTACGGGAGCTCAGAACTGGACAGTTTTAACTGTTTCATGTCTAGTCTGCATGAGCTACAAAATCCCCTGCCACAATGCTGTGCACATAATAGGTGCCCTGTAATGGTAGTTTCTTCTTAATTCTGATTTCTACTCCCAAACAGGCATCTGGGCCATCTCTCCAAGTTCTCACATGGTAAATATCACTGAGGTTCTATATAAATATCATCACTATCACCTTCTCAGGGCCCACTTTGATTCCTGTGAGGCTCTTTCCCTTAGTCCTACTGTCCTGGGTGAAGCCAACCAAGGGCCTATGGAACAATAGGCTCATTTAAAGGATAAACATCCTTCCCAGTGGTTTGGGGCTTAGGCCTTTCCTGAAGAACCTCAGGTATTCTCTACTCTAAGGGAACACGACATATCTTGCTGAAGAGGCATCCTGAGACAGACATCTCTCTTGTTAAGTAGGAATCTTCTGACCCTTTTGGTGGATAAATTCTTAACAATAAACCTGCAATAGATTTCAAAAAGCATATGGAAGGAGACTGGGCATTAAATCTAGAGTCCTGGGAGATGCCACAGAAAGACTGGCTTAGATTCAAATGCTAATAGTCCTGCTGATGGGCAGGGACAAAATGATTACACAGGGGTAGCAAGGCCAAGTTCTGCACTCTCACCCCAGATGGCAGGATCAATCTTTTTGGAAAGGCTCCCTCTTACCTCCTATTCTCTCTGTGCTTAAAAAATATCCGGGAATCTTTCTGCCTTAAGCCTTTTCAAGCAAGATGAATAGATTGAGAAATCATCCTTCACACAAACCTCAGTACCTTACGTTCAGGCACCATAATTAGAAAACAAAACAAAACACTAAATTAGATATTTTATAGAGTAAACTGTTAACACTAGAAAGAATGCCAGGTGGGGTTTAAGGGACTTCCAGAGAGTGGGGATCTGAAGGGGGCTTGAGGAGAGCTGACTACATGCCAGGTCCTCCCTGTGCTGGGAGGAGTATCCTTTGGGAGAGGATTGCAATTCCCAGTTTTTGAGTGAGGGGACAGAGGCTCATGGAGTTGAAGACTTGGTGTCAGGTCATACAGAGATTAACAGTGGACCTGGGATTTGATCATGAGTAGGTCTGATTCCCAAAGATCACGATTTCCCACTGTGCACTTCTTACGTATTTGCACAGGCTGTGTTCCTCATTTCACCCACTTGTACCCCACAGAGCCAACCCCTGTGGTCTCCAGCTCTGTTGTACCTCAGACCCTGAAGCTGTGCCCACCAGAACTCATTGTTTACTCCATTCATCAGTTTTCCTGAATCATATTCATGAGCCAGCCTGGTGGAATGACCCATAGTTTCTTCCCCTTCATTCTTTCCTGGCCTTTCCATTGGTCTCCTGATGAGCCAGAACCTTTGTGGAGATTACCATCCCATAGTGAGGAACAGGGTTTGCGTCTTCCTGCCTCAAAGCTGGCACTACTGTTCCAGTTATTCATTCAATCCTTGCTTTTGTTATCTTGGTGATGGTGTTTTTGTTCACTGATTGGTCTGAGAGCAGCTCTACCCTCAAAGTTCATTTGGTGAACACAGATAAATGGCCTGCCCTCGGTCCACCAGCCATCAGCCCCTCTCCAACTCAGGTTAGTGGCTCCACTCACTTCTTTCAGGGGTTCATTTTGCAGAAGTCTGTCTTGACAGTTTAGGACACAAAGGATACAAAGATAAATGAGACATGGTCTTCGCTTACCATAAACTTTCAACAGGTTGAGGGAGATAGATACTGTCATTCAGTATTCAATTCAAGAAATGAAAGTCATTCAAGGAATTATAAGCAGAACGGATTTTAATATTAGGATTGGATGCTTATAAAGTCATTGCAAGGGCTAGAGAAGTAGATGGTAGGCCCCAGTGTTGACATCTAGAGAGAGCTGCTGCCTCTGCTCCACCAGAAAGGTGGACATCAGGAAGCCCCAAATTGGATAGTGAGCTCTAGGTTCTAAAATCTATAACACACCACATACTTTTAATCTAGGGAATCAGAAAGGCAGCATCCAGAAGCTATTATTGCTGCTGTTAAAATTGATTTTAACAATCATAAAATGGTTAACTAGTTACTGAAATACAATACGGAAAAGCTTCATGTCTTTACAACTGTGTTTGCCAGCAGAAAATATCAAAAACAGCAAGTTTTCCCTTCTTTCATTTATATATTTCCAATCTCATATATGCACATCTATTGATAGAACTTAATTTGCATCTAGAACGATATCTACAGGGAAGTCTGGAATGTGGACTTGTACTATAGAAGAAGAAAGTGGTTATTAGGAGAATAACTAGCAGAGTCTCCATAAACTCATGAACAAGCATGGACTAAAGTGTTAGAGGAAGCACACTATGCAAGGTACAATAGGTCACAAAGAAGGGAGAGATCAGTTCCACCTGGGGTTCAGGGAAAGTGGCAGAGAAAAGACTCTTCCTGCTGGGTCTTGAAGAATATCCTGTAGAAGTCTGCCTCAAAGAGGGCTGAAGAGCATTTGGGGCAGAGTGAGCATTATGAGCTTAGTCAAAAGAGTATGAAAAAGCACTGCACCTAGAATCAGCTTGGGCTTTCTTTTTCTGGAACAGAAGGGAGAAAGAGGAGAGCATTGAGTGTTGAGATCTGAGAGGTGACAGGGACCAAGGCAGAACTCACATGCCATGCTCAAGAGCTTGGACTTTGTCCTGGAAGTGATAGGGGAGGCTTGGAAGGTTTTACTTAGGAATGACAAGATCAGATGGGTTTTAGGAGGGTCATTCTGAGTGCTGTGTGGAATGCATTGGAAAAGGGAGAAACAGGAATAAAGAGAGCAGTTGGGAGGATATTGCAATGTGGTAGGCTGGACATGGTTTGAACCTAAACTTGGACGATGATTTTGGGATGAGCATTGGAATATATCAAGAAGTTGAACCAACAGAACTCAATTAAACTAAAGTAGTTAGGGGTCTGGTTGGCATGACTCAGTTGGTTGAGCATTGGCCCATGAACCAAAATGTCACTGGTTCAATTCCCGGTCAGGACATATGCCTTGGTTGTGGGTTTGGTTCTCCATCATGGCATGTACGAGAGGCAACTGATTGATATTTCACTTGCACATCAATGTTTTTCTCCCTCTCTTTCTCCCTCCCTCCCCCTTTCTCAAATAAATAAATAAATAAATAAATAAAGCAATTGGGAATGATTACTGAACATATACTATGCATCAGGCTCTGTTCTACACACTTTGCATGTATGAACTCATTCAATGCTTACAAAACCCTGTGAACTAGGTTCTGTTACCAACTCACAACTACAGAGGAGGGCACTGAAGCACAGCTGGTGAGTGGCAGAGCCAGGATTTGATACTAGGTAGTCTAGTTTTAGAAAACAAATACTCAACCAATTTGCTATGAAATGCCTTTGCTCTTAGGGATAAAATTTGTTTTCCTGTACTTTACGCATGTATAATTCACTTACGAATTCTGGTCTGGACCCTGAATCAGTTCTTTTAATTTAGACATTTGTGGATGAATTTCTGCAAGTCTAGTGAACCCTAAATTGTAATCAAGTTTTTACATTTGTGTATTGTATTTTCCAGGGAAGTGGTAGCAAGTCTTATCAACAGATTCTCAAATGGGTCTTTGACCTAAAAATGCATTTAGGAACTTTGTCTTAGAGCAATGGTTCTGAAAGCATAATCCCTGAAACAGCAGCATCAGCACCTCCCAGGAACTTATTAGGTGTGCATGTTCCAGGACTCATCCAAGACCTACTAAACCAGAAACTCTGAGGATAGGGCCCAGAAATCCGGGTTGACAAGTTTTCCAGGTGCTTCTGGTACATGTTCAAGTTTGGGAACTACTGCCCTAGAGCAAGCATAAATATGAGTGATATGGTAATAGAGGCCGTTCACTGGACTTTGTGTGACATTCACAGTAGATGTGGTATCAAGGAGGGTGGAGCAAAATCTTAGAAGCCTGAGATCTTCTTTGCATACTCTCAGGAAGGAAACGCTGAGACATAAGCTTTGAACTATGCAAATATTTTGGACAAGGGCTCCTGTGGAGCTCAGAACAGCCATTTCTGGAAGCTTCAGGGCTCTGGACTTGAAGATAAGACAAAATCTGTAGACCTGTGCACCAAGCCTTCAATGCCTCTGATGTCAGCCTCCCCCATCCCACACAGTTTCTCTTAGGACTGAAGTTTAGATATCTTATTTCATCCAAGGTACACAGACCTCTAATAACATTTCAGCACAGAATAACCTGCCCAGGCTCTGCGGAACTTGAGTATCCACTGACACTAACTGCTCACTGAGGGGTGCCAGGGCCTGAGGTCCACAGCTCACCTGATTGACACAACAGCCCTGCAGCCTATGCAGGATTCATGCCTGCAATACCCATCTCTTTCTACAGCTTCCTGGAAATATGAAAGGGTCCAGAAACAAACTGCAGTGCTGGTTGATGGGAATGGCAAGGATTGCTGGGCCCCATCTCCTGCTGGCCCTCCCCTCCAGAAACTCAGGCCAGGGTCCCCCTTTCTGCTAAGTCACCAAACTGGAAAGCTCTTAGGTTAGGGAAAGAGCATGTGCCTGCTGGTTGGCTTGGAAAGGTTCTGGGAATTCATTATGATCTAAACAACTCTTCCAGTTATTCATGTGACTCAGCCCTTGAAAGTGGGATCTTACTGTGTCCACGGGGCTGGGTGCTGCTGAGTCAGTGCTGGAGAGGGCACCTTGTCAGCTCTCCTGGGCTCAGAACTGCCCTCCCCCATCCCCAGAGGACACCACAAGGAAGCAAACAGTGGGGGAAGCTTCCCAGAGTGTTCAGTTTCACTTCCAAACAAGCAGCCAACCTGCTTCATACAGCTGTCACTGCACACATCTGTCAGTCTTCTGGGTATTTTGAAGGGGAAGTAATCAGAAACTGTCACTCAGGCATCATGCATACACGTGTGCATTTACCACATGTTAATCCAGCGTCCAGCTGATTGCTGAGACCTGAGATCCAAAGAGACATGGCTGTATCTGTGCATACTGTTCAGGAGTCTGGTGGGAGAAATGCATTAACAGACACAAGGAAGTAATGGAAAAAGCACTGTGGCTGAGCTATAGAGAGCTTGACAACACCAAGAAGCAAGTGGCAATCCTTTCTAGGTGCCTGGAATTCCTCTTTAACATGCAGCAAAATTCAGAGTGTGTGGGAATTACTTTTGTCTATTGGAGCTACACAGAGAATAAAATGCCAGGAACCAACATGGTACAAAAGAAGGACTTTCTGGAAGAAGAGGGGATGAAGAAGGGGGCAAAAGGGCAGGAAGATTAAAATGGAAATTTTAGTTTTGCTTAAGCCTTTTCTTAATTTGAACCTGTTATACATTATCTACTAGGCAGGAGGGCTCAATTTCCCTGAAATACTAAATAAACTGCTTGAACTTTTCCCCTTCATTTAAGGAGGAAAGGAGGGAGGAGAAAAAAAGATTACATGCTGCTGGATGAAAATGGAAGAAAAAGTAGACACTAACAGAAGCATCCACTGTGTGTCAAACCTTTACATGCAGTGTCATATCTCATTAAAGACTGAAAGAATACACACCGGCACACAGACACAAATGCACAGTGGGCATCTCAGCACAGGGGGGTTAAGTAGCATGCCTGAGGGTGGCTGGGCTGAGATTAGAGCCTGATTTTGCCACTTACAAATTAACTGAACATGCGGTTACATAATGTAAAGAGATGCTTGTATCCCCATTTTGCAGATGAGGAAATTGAGGTTTGGAGAAGTTAACTGAGCTCTCCAAGGTCATACAAGTAGTAAGAAAGATAACAGAACTTCAGACCCAGATCTGTCTGAATTAAAAGTCTGGGCCCTTTCCACCATTCTACTAGGCTATTTTGGGCATTTTAAGACCAGATTTTGTCTCTCTTTATATCTACTGCCTGAATCTCTGCACAAATGGAACCTGATATCGTTGTCATCCAGGAGGATGATAGTTATCTACTGTATTGCTAGAATTAAAATACTTAACCATAACTCCCAGCATAATTTCTTATTCACTTACTCAAACATTCAATAACTGATATTGAATATTCATTTACTTGTGCCAGACACAAGGTACTGAGACTAGAACACTAAAAAAGGCTGGCACGATCTTTTCTCCTCATGGAGCTTTTAGTATAATGGGGAGAGAAAAACATGAAAAAAGAGTTTTATAACCAATCAGTTTATTAGCAGTTAAGTGGAATAATAATGATAGCTGAGGCTTTCATTGAACTTAGTTATGTACCAGGAACTATTCTAAGTGCTGTCTGTGTATCAGTGCACTTAATTCTCACAAGGCAATCAGGGAAGTGGAGAAATCAGCGCAGGCTTCCTGAAGGAAGTGTCAGCTCAATCTGGAAACAAGAGGAGTTCGGTATGTTGAAGAAGGAAAGGGCAGGGAAGAACAGGAGTACAGTCTGTGACTGTGCTGTCTGAGTAGCCGCGAGCCCATGAGGCTATAGCCTGTAGCCTCTGTGTGGTGTAGAGATTTGAAATGCAGCTCCCCTGAACTGAGTTGTGCCATAAGTGTAAAATTCGCACTGGGTTTCAAAGGGCGAGTGCAGAGAAAATTCCATTCATTTTCTTGTATTGATTACATACTGACCTGATGATATTTTGGATATATTGGGTTAAATCAAATATATTATTAAAATTAGTTTTATCTTTTTCTCTTTTTAAAAATGTGGCCACTAGGAAATTTTAAAACACATGTGGGCTGCACATTACATTTTGATGGAACAGCACTGCATAGAAGGCTGCAGGCACATCCGGGGAACCGGAGCCTGGAGCAGGTCAGAGTGTGATGGGAGAAGAGAGGATGCTGAAAGCAAATGTGAGCCCCCAATCTTCTCTCCAGGGGGCAGAAGGAGTAATCCTCAACTCTGAGACATTGGGGTCCCTTGACTTACTGAAAATTGCCTCCTCCTCAAAACCAGCTCCAGCTGTGAGCCAGGGAATGGTTAAGGCCATTCTTGAGTCTGGCATTGTGGATAGAAGAGGCAAGAACATAGCAAAAAAGATGAAGAAGAAATGGAGGAATGTCTTAATGTAAAAGTCAAGCCCCTAACCATGCTCCCCAGTCCTATAAAGTCTTCCTGCCTCCACTCTTCTCACCTCTCTGACCTCTTCTACTCGGCTGCTCTCTATATTCCACCTCCATTCCAGTTAAACTGAGCTCTTTGCTGAGCTTCAAACATACCAGAGGTACTCCTCTCTGAGGACCTTTGCACTCACTGGCTGTTCCTCTTGCCGGAAACATTTTTCCCTTGGCTATCACATGGCCAATGATCTTAATTCCTGGTTCAAATGTCACCATCCTGCTAAGGCCAACTTTGACCATCCCATTTAAAATCGCAAATTCCATTGGTACTCCCTTACCCTGGTCGTATTTTTTTACCATAGCATTTAAATATTACCCGCTAATGCACTCAATAATTTTATTATTATTATGTTAACTGTTAATCTCCATACTAGAAAACACACCCCCAAAAGGCAGCGATTTTAGCTTTATTTCTTGCATTGTCCCCTAAACCCACCAGACAGTACCTGGTCCAGAGTAGCTGCTCAATTAACATCTTTCTCCTTTTTCTGACGCTGAACTTGGTTAACCTTGCTTCCACTCTGCTTTTACTATTCAGGGTTCTTTCTGCCCTGGCTCCCTCACAGAGGCCCCCGGGGGGACTAAAGAAAGCAGCAAATGCAGTGGAAAGCCGCTGGACTGGGAGCTGGGATTCTCGGGTTCTTCCCGGCTTTGCTCAAAGGCAGGCCCCGTTCCCTTTTGTTTCCCCAGCTGTCAAGGGTTCCAGGCTCAATGCGAGGCCGAACAAAGTATTACAAATGAAAATGTGGAAGAAAACTGAACCATACGTGACAGTGGCTATCAGGGGATAGTCCCTAGAGCAGATGCATCAGGATTACCTGGGGATTTTATTAGAGATGCTTTAATCTCAGGCCCCACCCTAAACCCACTGAATCGGAAACAGGAAGGGAGGGCCCGGCAATGTCTTCTAATGATAATTAACTTATTAAAATATCAAAGTCTCCAGGTTATTCTGATGCACTTAAGTGTGAGAACCCCCCAACCCTCTCCCCCGAGCTGGGGGAAGGAGAGACTTTGTTAGAGCCTTGATTGCAGGAAGGGACTTCAAAGGTCAGGGCAGAGAACAAACCCCCAGGGCGGCGGAGCAGAGTGACTTCCTGGTGTTCCCTGCGTCAGAGGCGGAGCGGGGTGGTCCCCGTCGGAGTGTGACCGGGGAAGCTCCCACACCTACCCCAGGAAAGTCCCTGCGGCGAGGCCGTGACCTTCCGCCCCGCCTAGTCCCACACCGCGGCTGCCTGGGGCTCAGAGGCCGCAGCTCTCTGGGTGAGCGCCGGCCGGCCCGCCCGCCCGGCCGCCGCCCCGCCCCGCCGCGGGAGGAAGGTGGTGGCGCGGGGCGGGGTGACTCGGCTGGCGCCCGGGCCCAGCCGAAAGCGGTCCTGCGCCGCCCCCGCTGGTGGAACCCGGACCGCTCCGCCCTAGCGACCAACGTCCCTCTTCTGCCTGGCGCCTTCGTGTGTCACCCTGTCTCTGCCTCGGATCGTCGTGTCTGTGTTCGCTTGAGTTCTGACTCGGATTTCCCGTCTTTATCTGTCTCTCTGGCTAGGTTTGTTCTCTGGCCGGGTTTGTTCTCCTCACCCACCTTTCCTTTTTCATTTTCATTCAGTCTTTTAACAAAGAGTTACGAATGGCCCACTCTGTGCCCTGGACGGTACCAGGCTCTCCGCAGTCACCGGTGAAAACAAGGGCACTTACTGGTCGGGCGCTGACTGGGTCTTTCCCCCGTGTTCCAGCTTCTTTCTCGTTTTCTGCTCTCTCTCTCCACCCGACCTTGACCTTTCCCTTTAGACTTTGTTGTTTCCCTCTCTCTTCTTTTCCTGACGGAACCTTTCTTCTAGAGGGTGCCAGGGTAGGATTTAAAAGCCTACTTTTGTCTGACTTCTAGAAAGTTGCACTTAAGATATCAATCTTATCTTGAACCACACAATTAAACTGCTGTCAGCTATTAGCACCTCAACCAAACTTAGTTGAGTAAGCCAAAGCAGATAGCCATGGCCCACGGAGAGCACCTACTTGAGAAAGATTAGTATTCACCTACTTTTGCCTTGGTGCTAGACATTCAATTATTCAAGAAAATGTATGCATTCATTCAACGATTTATTGAGCATCTACTGTGTACCAGATGTTCAGGATGAGCTTTGTTCAATACATAATCTTAAATTTTCTAGTAGCCACTTTAAAAACATAAAAAGAAACATTAATTTTAACAGTATATTTTATTTAACTCAGTATAAACACCGTTTCACAGGCAGTGAATATAAAAATTATCAATGAGAAGTTTTACATTTGCATTATTTTTTTTCATGCAGAGTCTTTGAAATCTGTGGGTATGTGACACTGGGCAGCTCATCTCGGTTAAGAACACGCACATTTCAAGTGCTGAACAGCCACATTGGCTAGTGGTTGCTGTACTGGATGGTACAATTCTAGACATGTGTAGAACACCTATGGGTAAGACAACAAGGGATCTAGGAAGAAACATTCAGTAAACTCATAAACAAGATAAAAATAAATAGTGTTAATTGCTATGAATAAATTAAAACAAAATTGTGACATAGGATGACTGGACATTATCTCACTCAGCCCTTTCAATCCCTCTTCAAGTTGAATAACACAATATAACAATTTCATAGACATGAAAACTGAGGCTGAGAGACCGTGCAACTTGTCCAAGTACCAACGACTGATAAATTGTATGGCCAGGATTCAAGCTCCAGTTTGACTGACTCCTAAACTGGTTGTCATTACCTTACAAGGGCAGATTAAGGCAAGGCTACCACAAAGAAGAGAGAGATGAGGAAATGGGCATGAAATGGCTTTGCAGTGGAAACTTCTGAGTACTGGACTAAGAGTTAGGTGTTGCTGTGTGTTATTTATTAAATGTCATGACCTCTTTGGGCTCTCTTTATAGGTAAAACGAAGAGCTTGTCTTAATGACTACAAAAGCCTCTTCCAGTTGCAGCCTATAGGATTACACATAGGCTCTGGAACCTGACTAGGGGGGCTGGAAACCTGCCTTCACTACTGACTTGCTGTGTGATCTTGGACAAGTCTCTTAAGTTCTCTGGGCCTTGATTTTCTCATTTGAAAGATTGCTGTAACTATTACTATCTCTCTGGGTGGATGACAGGATTAGTAGTTTATGTTAAATGTGCAGAAAGGTATTTAGCACAAAGTAAGCACTCTCAGTGAAATGTTAGCTCATTGTTCTATTATCCTAGTTCTTTCCTGCAGCCTTCTCTGCCAAGGCCAGGGACAGCCTGGCCTTTCTTAAGTGGTTAGCATCATTGTTTCTATTGGACAGTGCTTGTCCTGAACAATGTCTGGCACACACTAAGATCTCAATAAACTGGAGAAATGAGTGTCTTGCCCTACAGCCCAGGCTTGTCTGGGGCCTGGCTCAGGCCCAGTCTAAGCACCTTCTACCTCAGAGCCACAGGAGTCCTGATCTTTCTTCCTGACTGAAGACAACCTGGGAATCTCAGGAGTCCTGGAGCTCAGTGGATGTCCAGTCAAGGCCCCTTTTAACTCGCCTACCCACAAAGGGGATAGTTTTGTATGGAGTAGTTAGAAAATTTTCATCATTAAAGGTGTCTTGTTTTCATAGAGGTTTTGTGCAAAGGCACTGAGGCATGAAACAGTAAAGGACTAGATATAATGGTCATAGCATTTCCCCCCCTTAGTTCAGGTGGTGTAGGCCAGGCCCAGACTGGGAGGACAATGTTTCATTGTGCTAAAGAGCAGGCAAGGCTTTGTGTGGTGGCTCCTTGAGTGGTCATCCTAACTGGGGGAACTTTGTGTTTTGAATTTTATTTTCTTTATATTTCAAATGAACTCAATAGCAGCATCTTTTTTGTGGCACTCTGCAGAAATAAAATGTTACAAGGAAGCACTGAACACATAGCTAACCCACAGTAATCATGCAGTAAATACGGTTATCATATTAACAGCCCTCCTGGATTTAACACATTTAGCATTAGAAAGACTTGTGTATGAGTCTTAGCTCTATTACCTACAAGCTGTGTGACTTTAGGCAAATCAATTAATATCTCTGAACCTTAGTTTTTTCATCTGAAAAAATGGGAACAAAAAAATTATGTGTACACTCTGCACCAGAGTGTCTTCATAGGTGTCAAATAAGGTTCTGTACATCCATGTGCTTTGCAACTGTTACATACTGTGCCCATATTGATTATTCTTTGTTTTTTTTTTAGATTTTGTTTATTTATTTGTAGAGAGAAGGGAAGGGAAGGAGAAAGAGAGGGAGAGAAACATCAATGTGTGGTTGCCTCTTGTGCACCCCCTACTGGGGACCTGGCCTACATCCCAGGCATGTGCCCTGATTGGGAATCAAACCGGTGACTCTTTGGTTCCCAGGTCCCTGCTCAAGCCACTGAGCTACATCAGCCAGGGCCCCATGTTGATTATTCGTGGTAGTTATTGTTCTGTCAATGCTTGTCCAACTCATAGCCCACATGCGGCCCAGGATGGCTATGAATGTGGCCCAGCAGAAAATTGTGAATTTACTTAAAACCTTTTTTTACTCATCAGTTTCCGTTCGTGTTTGTGTATTTAATGTGTGGCCCAAGACAACTCTTCTCCTTCCAGTGTGACCCAGAGATGCCAAAAGTTTGGACACCCCTGTAATATATATAGTCCTTTGCTGAGCTGAATTGCCTCATCTTTGCCTTTGGAGCCGCAACCACAGAGGACTCAGTCTTACTTTTCATCGTCCCAGCAGTGCTCAGCAAAATGTTTTCTGTGCCAGAAGTTCCCAGATTATGAAAGTTAGGAGTCAGAGGGTCTAGTGTGGCCTCTGCTACATGCTAGTGATGGGAACTTTGACCAGCCATTTAATTTGTCTGACCTGTTTCCTTATATCTAAAGTAGGGATAGACTTAGTAGTTGACTTGCCTGTATCTTGGGGTGTTTGGGATGATCAAAAGAATTAAAAAGCATGTTGACCATTATAACTATTTACACAAGCATGAGGGAACATTCCCAAGCATTATTCCCAGTGTGCGGGCTCTCGCTCTGCCCCTCAGCTCCCCACCCTGCGAAGCAGCCACATAGAACCACTTATGCTTTTCTGCACAGGCCTCTGCTGTTCCAGGCCTCGGTGCCTGTGCATGTTGTACAGGCTGGGTTCTCTGTCTGGAAGGTCCTTTTCACTCTTCAACTTTACTCCTTACTCATTCTCTAAGGCCCAGCTCCCAAGGGTCTTCTCCTTCCAGGCCTCCTACACTCACCCCACCGGAGTTGATCGCCTCCCCTTTGTGTCCCACTGTGACCAGTGCAGATTGCCATCATGTCTCTCATCACCCTACATTATGACTCTTGTTTAATCATTCATTTCATGAGAGCAATATAGCAGTGAGGATGCACATAGGCTCTGGAACCTGGGTTCACATCTGGCTCTGATACTAGTTGTGTTACTTTGTGGAAGTTATTTACCCTCTCTGTGCCTCTTAATTAGGGATGATAATGAGACCTCCCTCATATGGTTATTATTGAGGAACGTCACATTAAATACTTAGAACAGTGTCTGGTGCATAGTAGGTATTCTATAAATTTCAACTTTTATTAATGTTTCTTTCTCATCTGACAGCAAGGACTAGGTCTTATCCCCAGTGCCTAAACCAACCCCTGACACCGAGGAGGGGCTCAACAAATGAACAAATGATTGTTGAATAAATGACTCATGGAATCCCACATGCCATGGATTCTTGTGTCTCTACTCAGCTATCTCCCCAGCCCCCTGGGTCCTGCAGTTTCTGCCTTCCATGTAGTACCAGTGCTCCTTTCTCAGTCAGAGATTCCCCCACCTCTTGCCCAGCTTCCTATTTGGCTTTCTGACTCATATTCTTCCTGATCCACCCAGCCTGCTAAGAAAATTGTTCCCTCTGCCCATCCTCTGCTCGTGATCTCTCTAGATCCCACATTCTCTACTGGTTATTTCAGCCATCTTCAGCCAGGGGCGTTAAGGTCCTCCAGCATTTGGGTCCCCACAACCACTAACTTATCTTCTTCACCTTTGCCTGGCCCCTTCTCTAAACATGGCCACCCCCTTACCACTGTATCCATCACCATTCAGTCCCCCACTCATCTACTCCCCTAAATTACCCACCTAGCCATCCACCTACCCACCCATATATCTTTTTCATCCACCCCCTCATTTATGCACCAAAGTATTCAATTAACCTTCACTATGTACCCATCACTCTCCAGTCACCATATGGAATGCAGACTTGAACAAGAAGTGCTGATCCCCAACTTCATGTAATTTATAATCTATCAGGGGAATTAGATAATTGAACCACAACTCATGGTGGAAGATAGTTTGTGTCATGTGGTTGCTATCACAGGTTTTTAAGTTAGAGTCCATGGATGAGCTTCAGGGAATCTGCGAACTCCTTAATATTGTGAGCAGAACTGTGTGGATAAGAAGGTGTGCATGGTGCCTGTTTACCTGCATTTTCAGGGAGAGGCTCCATAGCTGTTATTACATTGTCAAAGGGGTAAGTACTAGGGATGCATAAGGAGAAGCCTGGGGAAGAGATAGCTCTCATTCAGGGCCTTGGCGGGAGGAAAAGTGAAACTCACATTTATTTCAGACCCACTCTGTTATGGATTAAATTTGGTGTCCCCTCAAATTCATATGTTGAAGCCCTAACCCCAAAGTGATGTTACTGGGAGGCTGGGAGGCGGAGCCTTTGGGAGGTAATTAAGTGTAGATGAAGTCATGAGGATGAAGCCCCTATAATGGGATTAGTGAGTTTATAGGAAGAGATATGGGGCCTTCCTCCCTCCACTGAGAGAGGCTACAGCTGGAAGGTGGCCATCTGCAAGCCTGGAAGAGGGTCCTCTCCAGACCTGACTATTCTGGCATACTGATTTGGACTTCCAGCCTCCAAAACTGTGTGAAATTAATGTCTATTTTTGAAGCCACCCAGTCTTCAGTATTTTGTTGTAGTAGCCTGAGCTGACTAAGACACTATGTGCCAGATGCTACTTCTCATTTTGCAACCTTGTTGCAATATGGAAATGGGCTAGGTAGTGTCATCATCTTAATGCTTACAGCCATCTTTCAAAATAGGTATATTATCCCTATTTCACTGAGGAGGAAGCTCAGAGACCTAAAGCAAGGACCACAGTCACGCAGCCTCAAGGGGTGGAGCAAGGATTCGAAAGGTCACCGGGGCCCTTGGATCTCTCCCAGGGTTGTCTGCGGATCAACCATGTCCCTGAGCAAATACTTCTGAGCTGTAAACCACCGCTCAGGGGAAGAGAAGATGTTGTCTGTGCTTAGGGAATGTTAAGAGCGTTTTACAAGCCTAAGGAATCGCTGTCATTGCATTTTCAACGACCTCCAAAAAGAATGACCTTTTCCTGTGGATTCAGCCCATGTGAAAGGTCAGTGAGTGTTGGTTCTCACCCAGGGAGTGTTATCACAGCAGTTTCCAGGAACAAGTCTGGGCATGGGGCCGTCACTCAGCAAGCACTTGTGGGTGGGTCTGCTGGCAGGAAGGCGCCCTCAGCCCCTGCCAGCCTGCGTGGCCCCTCTGTTCGGGGCCCTGCCTAGTGACGATGGCAGCCTGTCCCATCACAGCTGGCTGAATGAATAGGTTGCTCCTCCAGACTGCCCCATTACCTGGAGCCACTGGCGTGATCAGCGGGATACACTCTCCCATGCCCCCGTTTCTGAAACTACCAGAAAGCTTGTGTCCAGGCCAGCTCCCTATCCAGACTCTTTCCCCAGCTGCCTAACACTGAAAAAAATTTCAAAGCCAGGTAGAAAACCACTGGCAAAGAGAGATTGAACTCAATGACCTCTCAGTTCCCTTCCAGACATGTGAGGCTGGGATGAATTAAGGGAGAAAATATTTTTTCAACTAAAATTGTTTTCTCCTTGAAGGCAAGGACCGTGTAATTTGTTAATTTGACCTTGTAACTAGCTTCACCCCCACCTCCTCTCCATCCCCTGGGCCACCACCCTCGTCTACAACACCACTGCCACTGCCCTGAGTCACCGCTGCAGCCTCATGGGTCTCCCTGCACGTAGCTGGTCCCATCCACACAGAGTGCTATTTCTAAGGGGATTGCATTATATGTCTGGCCTTCTCACTATTCTTTAATTGCCCTCCTTGATGGATTCCAAGATCTGAAGTTTTCACCAACTGCTCCACATTCCTAACTTATCTCTTTACACTTTCTCTTTTGCGCTGGTCACTCCAAACACCTCCCCCACTTCGAGCTCTTCTCCTGTGCTGTTTCCTTACTCCTGGTGCCTCCAGATCCCCCAACTTGCTTCTGCTCAGCCTGCAGGTCTCGGCCACTCACCACTCACTCTCACCACTCACTCGGGAAATGAACCCTCCCCTTGAACCCTTCAGGCTCCAGTAGGCACCCCTCTGAGCTCCCTCCCACAGCACCCACAGTCATTCTGTGCTGTGTCTTGTGATTTTCTGGCGCAATGTCTGTCTCTCCCACCAGCTGTAAGCTCCAGGCAGGCTGCATCTGTGTTTGCTTGTTTTGTTGTGTGTTTTTTACATGTTTATTTTACTTTCTTGAAAACATTTTTATAATATGCTAGATCAAACTGGTTGCTTCCTTTGATTACCCTAACATTTATCAAGACATCATGTGACACCTGAATTGCAAATGGGACTTAATATTTTTGGTTTTGTTTCTGTCACCATTTCATTAAAATAGCCCTGCAAATGTAAAAAAGAAAAAAAGAGTAATGTGTGTGTGTTTGCTTGTTTATCATCATATTCCATACTCTCTGTGTCCAGCCTGCAAGGCCGAAGACCCTCTCTCATAAGATGTGCTTAACGAATGCATTCGAGTTCCATAGAGCGAAATTATACTCAGAGGTGAGGTCAGATTCTTTGCCCCAGAGCTTGCAAGTCCTCGCTGCAGAGGGGCCCAAATGTGGAAACCATTAATGCACCCTCCCCTCCTCTTAACTGAATTTGCTTGGAGAGGCAGGGGGCCGTTGGACGCACCTGAATCCTATTACAGAGCTTGGAATGAAAGCCAAGCCTAATTGGGTTGCCTTGTCCTCCCCACACCCCCCCTTTTTTTAGCCAGATGACCAGCATCCTGCCCCCTGGGCCACCCTGCCTGCCTCTCTGCCAACATGTTCTGGCCGGGACAGCACTGCCACCATGAAATGGGCAGCTGCAGCCAGTCACAGTCAGAGAGGGTGAGGCAGGGAGACTCACTTCAACTCTGACATTCAGTCTGTTCCTTGTGACTCAGGTTGCCACTTCCCCCTGGGGCTGCAGGATGCAAGCAGGAATAAGCCTTTCATTAGATATCAGTGACTTGGGAAAAGGTCAGGCAGGAGGGCTGGCCTGCTGAGTCACGGAGCGTGAGTGTACATCCCAGTCACTCTGTCACTCTATCGTTGTTGTCCACGCATCTCAAGCGTCCCCTTTCTGAAGCAGGTTTGATTCCTAGAACACATGCAGTTCAGGGTACGCAGGGGAGGAGGTCGCCTGTCTATCTCTGTAAAGGGAGGTGATATAACGTGGTTGGCGGGAAAGCAAGCTTTGCAGTCAGTTGCTCCTGAGTTAGGATCCCAACCCTGCTGCTTACTACCTATGGCACCAGAGGAAGTTGCTTACCTTTCCTGACACTCAGCTCCTCATTGATACAGAGGGGCTATTACCTAGTGCAAAGGATTATTGTGAGACTGAATGAGGTAAAGTATGTAAGAAGCTTAGCAGAGCACTTGGCAGACAGTAAACAGCCCATACATGGTAGGTATTGTTATTTGTACGAGCTGATCTCTCAGTTCATACTCAATCCCAAAGGAACATGGCATCTCCCCACAGTCACCAGGCTAAGGCTCCACCTGCCCCCCACAAATCCAAAATCAGCCTGGCTTTGGAAACTGTAGTTAAGGAAAAGGAAGTAAAAGGCTGGTGACATATTTTGTTTCTTACCATCTCTGATGGACACAGTGTTTCCCCAGATCGAATGATTCCTGGTCATGTCGGGTTGGAGTGGAAACCAGATGCAGAGGTAGACACAGGGCCACCCAGGGAGCCCTGAGCTCAGGGTTTTACTATGTCAAGCTTTTGTCTTAGACAGCTAGAGAAAACAAGTTTGTTAACTGAGTCCTCCAAAATAGGCGCACTCCTTTACCATTCACTGAACTCAAGCTGACGCTGTGCCCTTTGGCTCTTGGTTCAATACCCTCTCCCCCTTTGTTCGATACTTCTGCTCTTCCAAACAGAGAAAAAACATCAAAGTACTCCTTGGACGACCAGCATGCAGAAAGACTGAATTTGCTCAGAGTCATTTGGCAAGCTGTTTAACCTCCCTTGTAACCTAGCTATCTTTAGCCTCCTTGATGCTATTTTGAAATGTCAAACTAGCAAATACTGCTTCCAGAATGGCTCTGATCTGGATGTGACAGGACGCTTGGGGGTGGGGAGACAAGGAGGAGGTGGGGATGGTACAGGAGCCTTTTGGTAGAGGGTGAGATACTACACCAACTTCACAACTCCCAGGATCCTCTCCTATTGTCTCAGCCACTCTCTTAAATGGAGACCAGCCCACTTAAGAGGAAGTGGGGCACTGAGCCCCACCTGGGCTTAACTTAGAGGGATCTCTGCTTATCTGACTCTGGAACCAGAGCTGGCTGTCACATTAGCCAAGAGAGCAAAGTGACTCTTGTGTGCCCAGTCCATTCGCTCACTCATTTAATTTATTCATTCAACAGTACCTATTGAGTAGCTATGTGCCAGGCACGGTGTAGGTACGGGGATACGGTAGCTTGCAAAGGTGAATACCCATAGGAATCATCTGGGGAGTTTATTAAAATGAAGCTTCTCAAGCCCCAACCCCAAGAGTCAATGCAGGAGGTTTGATGCATACCAGGGACCCTGCATTTTTAAAAAGCACTGCGGCATTCTGATGCAAGTAGCCCAGGGTACATGAGAAACCCTAGTCAGACTTGTAGCAAACTTATTTCCTCAGCACCTCCCCAATGCTGAAAGCTAGCTGTAGAGAAATACATGGTACAGTCCTGGGTCTTGAAGAGCTCATGGTCCACAGTCTGCAGAAAGAGACAGACAAATAATGCCATTTCAGAGTGCTAAGTGCTCCGAAAGCACAGGTACAAAGGTCCCATTGAGAAGGAACTACCTTTGGGAGAGCCAGGGAGGCTTTATAAAGGAGGTGATATTTGCACTGGCTCTTGAAGCATGAGATATTTTTCAGATAGAAAAAGAGTGGGTGCACATTATATTTTCCAAGATGGACTCCCAAGATGTATCTCCCATCCCACATGCTCTTCTCACAATGGGGCTGGCACGCCTCGCACAGAGACATGGGGGCGGGGCATCTGTGTTCCTTGCTCTTGAATCTGGGTGGGGATCTGTGGCTGCCCCCACCCAGGTAGAGTGGCAGAAGGGATGCATGTGACTTCTGAGGCTTGGTCACCACAAGATAATCTTGCTTCGGCTTGGTGCTTCTTCTCTCGAGACACAGGCCTCAGGAGCCCTGAGCTGACTTGTTTTTGGACCGGCTCCCCCGAGGCTGCCATGCTGCAGATGCTGTGTGGAAAATCACACAGCAATAGCAGGAGTTGCCCAAGGTAACTTCCTGCCCTCAGCCCTGGAGCTGACACTGAGTGAATCAGAAATCAGCTGGCCTCCACTGTAGATTTGAGGCAACGTAAGTGTTTCTGCAGTTTTAAACCTCTACATTTGGGGGTGCTTGTTATGCAACATTGGCTACCTGGAACAGACGGTGGGGGCACTTCAGGAAAAGGAAATGATAGCAGGTGCAAAGGTTTCCAGGGGTGAAAGGGTGCGTCAATTATTTTTAAAATTTGGAGAGATTCACCATTCTCACGTAGAGTTTGGAGAGGTCTTGATGCACTGCAGACCAACACGGGTGATGAAGCCACCGGTGTGTTTGCCCAAGCAGTGAGGTCTAAGTGTTTTCCCCAGGCCATGTGACCCACAGATCTGGTGATGCCCCAAACTGACATATGTAGTTTTAACTGCCCTGTCTTTGTTGTGACATAATTTTAAGGATGTGTGTGGTACCTCCTCAATTTCTAGGAAAAGATCTGTTGGATATTAAAACTGAAGTGATTCAGGTATCCTTTAGACTAACTGCCTCTCCGATCTTACCTTGCTGAGCACAACACCTGGTGAATAGCAGGCCAGCAACAAATGTTGATTGAGTTTTTGAATGAGGCAGGTATGTGAGTAGCAGCATCAGAAGCAGGGCCTGTGTCTCTGACTCTTGGGATCACAGAATTTTGGGCATGAGGGATCTTTACAGGCCACCCTCCTGATAGGCCTGCCAAGATCCACTCAGTAGTTCACTCTTGCCTGTTATGAAGTTATTTCTTCAACTGGGCCCAAACCTTCTCCCTCCTGAGGCAGATGAAGCAGGTAATACCCAGTTAAAGAGTGAGGAAACTGAGGCTCCAGAAAGTCACACAGCTTCTAAGTGATTAGCTAGACCCAACCGCAAAGGCTGAACTAATTCTGATGCCTTCCCACCCCCTTAGTCTATTAGGTCCAGGAACAAACCAGGGGCCCTGACCTCTGCACCTTTGCCACACTATTTCCCCACCTGAAATGTCTTCTTGTAACGGTGGAAAATTGTAACGGTGGGAATTTGTTACCCACCCAACCGTTGTTTTGCCATTGCTTCTGTAAGTGCTAACTCTGACTAATATGTAGCTTGTAGATGAACAGCATGTTTGTATAAGAATCTTAGGAACTAGTTTCAAAAGATACAGACCCCAACCTCCAGGCATCCCAGTTCTGGGAGATTTGCTGACGTTCAACCATGGAGCCAGGATGACGTGAATCCAGGATGACTAAACCAGTTTGATGCACACCGGACGGTCACGTGCTCTATCAGAACGGACTGTGCTAGTCTGCACGTGGAAACTTTGCAACCCCCTCCCTTGATCTCTTTGTTCTGTTCCCTTCTCCCTCCTTATAAAAACCTCTGCCTCCTCTGAGAGGTGGAGGTGGGATTTGACACGTGAGTCCCCCATCTTCCATGTTGTTGGCGTCTGAAAATCACTTTCCATCAGCACCTGCTTCTCGATTATTGGCTTTTGTAGTGGCAGGCAGCCGGATCTACTTTTGGTTACATTCTGTTCTCTCTGCTTGAATCTTTCTCTTTTTGAATTCCTGCTCTAACCCTGACTCCCTCGGAAGCCTCTCCCCGTCTGCAAAGCCTGCAGGGTCTGCAATTGCTCTGGCTTCCCTGTGGGTCTGCTTTCCTGACTGCCTACTCTGTGGATGTCGGTGGCTCAGCCAGCAGCCATAGTCACACAGGATAACTATCAATAATCATAATCAACAATCATAACAACAATAATAACTGTAAATTACTAGATTTTCTTTTTTTAAAATTACCTTTTAAAATTTATGGAACAATAAACTAGAAAAAAAATTTATGGAACAGATCATGTAAAATTGGCTCTTAATACATTTCTTATAAAAATGTGAGTCCTGGTACATTTTTTGCTAAATTTTAATTTTTGGGGGGTTGTCTACAAGTGAGTTGCTATATAATCAGTTTTTGTCAGAGTTATAAACATTCTTAAGCCTATTCTTCAATTTGTTTGCGGATGATTCCTCCATGTAAAACAAAAAGCACTTAGTTTATTGGACATATGAAACATGACAGGCTTTTTTAAATCTATAAATTAACTGCATTGCTTTTTCCTTGATGTGCTGATCTTGCTTTGAGACAGAAACTGATGGGATTTGCAGTTACAGAGGATTGTATACTAATACAGTTGGTGTTTTATTAAAAATAAACTTGTGCTATTCCAGTAACAAAAAGGATTATAGACATCCTCCTCATTTTTTAAAAGTGGTATTGCTTAATAAAAGAAAATAGGAGAGAGACAAGATAAAAATCAAGCACATGAGCTTTGGTATGACAATAGCAGATTGCAACTTTCCCAGGTGTCATTGAGGCAGCTCTCTTATGTTTATTTGTTTTTACCTATTTATTTATTTTTATTTTTAAAATTAGGATGTAATTGACATATAACATTGTATTGATATTAGATATAGAACATAATGAATTGATATATGTAAATATTGCATTAATTTTTTAAAATAAACCTTGTTATCTATCTGTCCATCCATCCATCCATCCATCCATCCATCCATCCATCACCTAAACATCTCAATCATCTCTATCTCTCCTACTGGTTGAACTCTGACTGATAATCAGCTTTCAGAAGACCTCTATCCTTCCAGTCTTCCTTCTCCAGTTACAAAGCCTTAGTTACACAAGTGCTCATTATACAATGTGGCTTTGAGTCCCTTCAGGTCCTGCTCTCTTTCCAAACATGCTACATTTGTATGCTTGTCTCCTCACCATTTATCCTTTCAGCGAGACTTTGTTGCACTTCTGCTGCATGCTAGGGATCATATGGGAGCAAAACAAGGAGCAAGACTAACCAGTACCTGCATCCACGGAGCTTGATTGCCTAATTCTAAGGCTACATTGCCTAATTCTAAGACCAGTCCTTGAAACACTGGAGGAGGAAGGCTATTTGACCATCAGAACCAGAACCCCGCAGTAACGACCACTCAGTGCTGAGAAGGAAGCACTAGGTATTTAGTGAATGCTATTTGATGATAAGGCTGGATAACAATTCATTTAGCTCAGGCCTTTGAAAATTAGTCATTTCGTATGACCCTCACAGCAGTCATATGAGACAGAAGGACCCAGGAGATTGCAGAGCTTGTAAGTGCAGAGTCAGGCATTGTTCACAAGAGTGTGAGACCCCAAAGACCAAGCTTATTATGGCTGAACAGCAACAGCAGACTTTTCAAACTCCATGAGACTCCTAGGAAATCAACCAGCTCTCATTCATTCCAAGCCCAAGTTCTTTTCCAGTTTCTCTTGTCCTATGGCTCTAATTTTACCACAACCTTTTGTGCTCAGTTTAGCCAAGTATGGGGAAGTCCTTTGTATCCTTCAAAGTCATAACATGCAGATTGCTGAGACAGGGATAAATGACAAATTATACTGAGAACAATCCACTTTGTAGTCACCAGTCTGGGTCTTTTCTGTATGATGGAACATGAAACATGGACTACTGTTCTCTGCCAGGGTTGTGGGCCGTTCAGAAGAGCAATGGAGAGGAGGAAAGGAATGAGCAAGTGTAAGCACCCACCAAGGGCTAGGGTCTGCGCTAACAACAATTCGTAAATAAACACCACTTGTGTACTCAGTGTGTTCCGGGAACTATTCTAAACTCATTACATATTTTAACTTATTTAACCACCTTAACAACCCCGTGAGCTAAGTACTATTATTATCCTCATTTTATAGATGGGGAAACTGAGATAGGTTTAGTAACTTCCTTAAGTGATTTAGTTAATAAGTCCCGAAGGTGGGATTTGAACCCAACCAGTCCAGTTCCAGAGACCGTGCCCTTATCAAAGGCATAGTGGGCTCTTAAATATTTTATCTCATTTAGTCCTAGGAGTCCTATATATCAAGTGTTATCTCAGTCCTGCTCATCCTCTCATGGGAAATACGTTATTCTAATACCTCATCAGTCTTTTCCCTTATTTGATAAGCTTCTGAGAGGTCAGAGCCATATCTGTGGTGTTTATGGTTGGGTGTCCAGAGCCTAGCACAGTGTCCGGCACAATAACACAGGAGACTATTAATAAACATGAACGTATACACACATTTTACAAATGGGGAAAACAATGGAAACCATTCAAGGCCAACCTGCTAATGAGTGACAGACCTGAAAGTGAAACCCAGCTTTCCATGACGATGTTCAATTCCAAACTATCACGTGTTTTTCTCTGCTATATACCCAGCTCCTAGGTCAGGGCGTGGCACATAGTAGGTACTCAATTAAATGTGCTGGTAAATGAATGGAATAACCTATCTCAGCTCTCCCAGTACCCCCATCCTCCACCCTGTTGTTTCAGGTTTTCGTCTTTTCCATGTTGCCAACAACATAGCCTAAGACACGCTCTCCGTGATGCTCACCTTCCTTCCTCTAGTGCTGTGGCCCCTGGCTGCTCCACAGCAGCCCCGAGTGTTGACATCATGTCCTGCACATCTCCAACCCCTTTCAGAAATGCCTGCTTTTTGAGCTCGTACTGCCCTTCAATGTGGCTCACGTATATAAGTCAATTCTTTTTCTTTTTTCCACTCTGAACTTCTTGATTAAATTTTTATTTGATTTCTTTGGATTTGCCTTCTCAATGCATCAAATAGAGAGAGCTTCCTGAGTTTTTGAGGGAAGACTCGTATCAAGAGAAGTATGGCAACTTGCTGAATTAAATGGAGTCATTTCAGAACTAAAGGTCACAATTGGGGAATCACAGGCAAATGATAAAATGATGCTAGAAAAGTTAAAATTCTTGTGAGTCAGGAATAGTTTGAACTGATATAATGAGCACTAACCCAAAGAGTCAATGACTTCTAATGAAATGAACTATAAACCCAGGTTTGAGGTTATTTGTCCATCCAAGCACCCATTGAAACATCCATCCATCCATTTATCCATCCATCATCCATCCATCCATCCATCCATCCAGTTAGAAATATTCCAGGTAGGTGGATAACATGGGCATTGACCCAGCAGGAAGAAGAGCCACATTTTATTTGGGAAAATATAAAGATTTTTCATATGAATGGAAGTGAGTTCAAGTGAGGAAGATAAGAGATTGAGCTCGCCAGGTAAGCAGAGATTAGCTCTTAAAGAATCTCATAAGCCTTTGCCCTGAAGTCTGTTTTTAAGGCAGTGGTGGGTTGAGGGAGAGGGAGCATGGAAGAGATGTAGGCAAGAGAGTGCTTATGTTAATTCATCAACCAATTTTTTTTTAATGAGACTATTTTCAATATTGGAGGAACATTTTTGGAGCTCTACGCATAGTCCTTGTGTTTCAGTGTTCCTGAAGCTGCAGGGCAGGGCTAGGGTTCAATTTTAGTTCTAATCCATAGTATTACTCAGGCAACTCACTTCCTACTTGGGGAACTTTAGTTTTTTTTATATAAAAATAGAAAAATGAAAGCAAGGGGATTGGCAAGCTGAGTATGCCAAATAGTTTTCCTTTGCTGAACTGTTTCCAGAGGGTCAACCAGCCTTCAGTAGGTGTGATTAATAAATTACAAAAGATAAATAGAGTGCCTTGAAAGATTTTATGTTCCTTATTTAAATTTTACCTGTCTGTACAGCCTGCCAGGAAGCCTGTCATTCAACCCTTGGCAATAAAACAGCCCTGCACGAATGAAGACAAAATAAATCAGAAGCCTTATGCTTTTAAACTCACTAAATGAAAGCCCAGCATGCATGCTGCCTCCCTCCAAATTAATCACTGGATTAAATGCGAGACATACACCCCAAATCAATAGTTTGTGACAGAGATCTCCTGCCTGGGCTTCAGGAAAATTCCACTTCCTTTCAGATGTTGTCACTTGAAATGTCAGGAAGTTTCCATTCATCACCCACCCTTGAAAAGGCCACCGTCCCCACACTTCACATTTCCTTGCGGCCTTTCTTCCAGGGAATCAAGGCATCTTGCAGAGGGAGCTCACTCATTGTCACGGCCTCTCCCTGGAGGCTGAAAGAGGGATGATGTGTGGAGAAGAGAGGCGTGGAGATGTCTGATGCAGAAATAAGAAAGCCAAAGCATAAAGAAGCTCAATGTCTGGTTTGAAAGTCCCCATGAGGCAAGATGCATACATTCCTTTGGACAGCAAAACATGGGTTTAGGAGCTTGAGAGAGGTGGATTTAACTCTTGGCCCTAACACTACTCTGAGCTTCACCATCTATAAAATATCTATAAAATAGAGGAAATAGGGATACTATAAGTTACTAATTGTGCAACCTTGGGCAGTTATGTAACTTCTCTGTGCAGGAGCACCTTTATTTTTGAATGAAGTCGTAGTAGTTTAATGTTCAGATTGTTGTTGGTGTTCAACATGAAATAATGAAGGACTATTTTACCTCCACACCAAAGCCATAGACACTTTCTCCTTCAGATTTGACCCTGCCATCAGATTGGGTTAAATTCCTTCTGCTGTGCTTTAATAATGGTAAGAAAAATAGTGATAAAGATAACATTAAAAACTAGTATTTATTGGTCACTTACTACATGCTAGGTTCCAAGCTCTTCATTTGAATTAACTATTTTTGTCCTCATAACAACTCTCTGAGGTCAGCGTTACTATGTTCTGCTTTTTACAGATGAAGAAACTCAGGCACAGAGGTCACCTGCCCAGGATCTTACCCAGGGTAAGCAGGAGAGCTGTCCTGCCTCTCAGAGTGCCCTGGGCTTCTTCATTCTTTCTTGATTTGACCATGTAACCATGTCACTCCCTGCGTACAGCTTTCATTTCCACTGGATTTCAGGCTTCCCTGAAATAGGGACTGAGTATTATTCATTTTTGTATTCCCAAAGTTTAGCACAGAGTAGGTGCTCCTTGAATTTCAAATGAAATAAAATTGACTCATCATGCAGAGATAATAGACTATGAGTAGGAGTACCAAGAGCTCTGAACTGAGAAGGTGACTTCCCAGGTCGGAGTGTTACAGAGCCAGACATCATCTCACACGGAAGGGACTCAGCCAGACTGGGACAAAGCAAAGATGAGAGCAGCGCAGAGGAGACAACATCAATAACAGGAAAAAAAAACAACAACCCACACTCAAAAGTCTTCTCTTGGCCCCTCAGCGGATGCTTACTGTGGATGGTCTGGAAGTTGCCTTCAGAACCGCAGTGGATGGTAAGCATGGCTGTGAACATAGTGATGCCAAGCAAAGTCTAAAGGAAAACCTTTTGGAGTTCTAATTCCAGACTGATGCTGTCTCAGTCATTCTTAAATCCTTGTGACACATAGTCTGGAGCTGAAACACTTCACGGGGAGTTGTTAGAGATGGATCGCAGGACAGAATGTCACTGTAGTCACGACTGTGATGCTCTAACAGCCGTGGTATAGGAGAACAACAAATGACCTATAACCATCTCAAAAGATGCTCAATTGCACTAATAGTCACAGAAACTTAAGCTCAGTAATGAAATATTTTCCAGGTTTGCAAAAAGTAAAAATGTCACTACTACCCAGGATCAGCAAGGCTCTGAGGAAATGGGTATGATTATATTCAGTTGGTGGGATGTAACTTTGAAGACTCCATCGCAATTTCATTCCTAGGACTCTGTCACACACAAAACCAGCACATTGTGCTCACAAAAGTATTTTCAAGCATCTTAATTCTAGCACCATTTGTAACAGTAAAAATGAGAAGCTTCCAAAGTAAGGAAGTAGTTTTAAAAAATTATGCATATTCAGACAATAGTTAGGGAATGATGACAACAAATCAATAATAGGTCTATTTGTGTGAAATGGAAAAGACCAGATTCTGGTAACTAAAAAAAGTGAACCCTTGTCTCCACAGGAAGCCTCTAGCAGTCTATTCTGATTGGTCCATACCTGTGCCATACCAGACATAAAACTGATTATAGGGTACAGAGATGGGAAGGGAAGGGTGCCCCTTCCTTCCTTCCTTCCTTCTTTCCTTCCTTCCTTCCTTCCTTCCTTCCTTCCTTCCTTCCTTCCATCTCTCCTTTCTTCCTTCAGTATAATGAACCTGCATTTTGGGGGGATATCAATATTACCTTATTTGTTCTTTTTTAAGGTTCTGGTATCCAGTTAAGGCAAAGGCAGACTTGTTATGAGGTTTGGTTCAATCTGGCTATCGTGAGTGTTGTTCTGTAATAAAAGTATGGACAAAGCCGCATGCTAATACAGAGGAAAATATAAAATAAAACACCTGACTGGAAGTGTGGAGCACAGTGTCACAGAGGAGGATAGTCTGGGGTTCAGCCTGGGCCTTGACAGGGGAGTAGAAGCTCTCTAGGGGAAAAAACGGAGACAGAGCTCTCCAGGCAGAAGCTCCCAGGAGCCCAAGCCCAGAGACAAGAAACAGCATGGGCCGCTGTAGGTCTGTGGCTGAAATGAGTCTTCGGTGCTCAGATGGTTTATTCCATCTTGGATGGAGCACCGGAAGAGATGTAGTCTGAGGAGTAGTCGAGTTTAGCTCCGCTTAGGATTCAGCAACGGGGAGAAGAAGGCAAGAAAGCCAGAATGGATGGTTTGCACGTTGTTTTAATCTGACCTGCTATGGAATGTGGCTCATAACTCATCTGCACAGGCAGCTATTGGAGTGGACAAAGGAAACACAGCCAGTGGAAATTCCTGGGAAACTGATGGAGCCGAAAAAGGAAATGCCAGTCAAGAGGTTTTACCAGCGCCAAGTTCACATACCAACGTCGGAGCTGTGCTCCTTGAAGAACTATTCCTGCTTGTCAACCATGGAAGAGACACTTTAGCAGAAGGTAAATGGATAATAAATAGGGTCTCATTGATATTATTTTTCCCAAGACTTTTGCACTCATTGTCTAAGTTGATGCTTCAAGAACCTTTGAGTCAGGGATGCTCATCCTCATTTTATGGATCTTGCAACTAAGGTTTAGGGAGATTTTGTGACTTGCTCAAGGTCACACTGCTGAGGGAGACAGAGTGGTACCATTTAAAAAAATCCTTTGCTTTGGAATGATACAGACTTTGCTTTAAAATCTTTATTTCATGACTCATACTTGGATGACTTTGGGCAATTTACTTTTCTCTGTGAGTCTGCTTTCCCATATGTAGAATGTGGATAATGTTACCTTCTGGAACTGTTGGAAAAATGGAATGAGGTTATATATGCTGCCTACTTGCTACCTATCTCCTCCTTCCTTAGAGACTTAATACAACTTTGGGGTGAAGAGGTCAGCAATCAACCATTTTCCAGCCTCATTTATACCTGCAAATAATCATGCAACAGAGCTCTGGCCAGTGAAATGTAAGCAGAAGTATAGAAATAAGAAAGATACACTTTTTTGGTAAAGGTCTTTCTTCACCCCTTCTTCTTTCTTGGAATGGAAGGAATAGAATTCAGTAGCCACCTTGGGAAAATGGAAGAGCTTGCATCTCTAACAGCATTGTTCAACTGCTTTGTCCTGGATTTCTCTTTACTTGGGAAAAAGAAACTTTAGTTAGTTTGAGTAGTTTGCAACTGTCCATATCCTGACTGATGGAGTCATCTGGGTTGACATACCTATTGTACGTACCCAGTGAATGGTAGCACATTTTGATTAAAGCAGGGACATTTCTCTAAGGTTAAGGAAGAGTTTAAGCCCTGTGTGCTACTCATAAAATATTGTGTACCTGCCCAACCTTCCCTGCTCACATAACAATCTTTCTTTCTCTATTCTCTGTTTTGTTCACCTGCAAAGTTGGGTACATAACCCTCTCTACCTGCAGACCAACCTCAGTTCAAATGAGATAACATAATGTAAAATCCCTGACACAGTGTCAGACATGCAAGTGCAAAACAAATGGGGTTTATTTGTCTAGAGTCAGAAGGTTGTGAAGCAGTCCCAGCAATTTGGAACCTTCTTGCTTTAACAAACACACATGGAAAACTTCAGAGGGTTCCGTGACCTACCACATAAAAAAATCAAGTGACTTGAGCACGGTGTTCAAGGCTCTTACTCCTGCATACAGCTCTGGGCTCTTTCCCCCCGCCCCCCAGTCCCTAAATAATGCTCTCCCCCTGCTCAATCTTGTAGCAGGGTGTTCCTCCCCCTCTGCTATAACAGTCATCTGATCCTAGCCCTTGTGTTTGCCTTTCCCTCTGAAGGGGAGGCTGCAGCTCTGGTGACCAGTAGTCAGTAAATTACCACTGAATGAATAAATGAATTTCCAGTCAGTGTGCAGGAGTCTAGTCACATGGAGGTCTTGGCTTTCTTCTGAACACAGCTGAGCATTTTTACGATCTCAGTAGTTTTGCACAAGCTTTTACTTTTTTAAAAAATTCTCCTTCTTCCCTTTTTTAAAAAAACATTTTATTTATTTATTTTTAGAGAGAGGAAGGGAGGGAGGAAGATAGGGAGAGAAATATCGGTGTGTGGTTGCCTCTCACGTGGCCCCAGATGGGGACCTGGTCCGAAACCCAGGCATGTGCCCTGACTGGGAATCGAACCAGCAATCCCTTGGTTCACAGGCCCATCCTTCCCCTTTTATGTCTGTAGGATTTCTACTCACACACCTCAAATTTCACCTCTTCCAACTATCAAAGTTTCTCTCCCCCTGCTCGTCCTTCCTCCCTCCCTCCCTCCCTCCCTCCCTCCCTCCCTCCCTCCCTCCCTCCCTCCCTCCCTCCCTCC